>OY282507.1:47954624-48554624 GCA_958295605.1 Ajuga chamaepitys
TTTTTTCTTGGGCGCGCTTGTGATTGCATATTGTATTACTTGCTTAGCTAAAATATTACATATTTTCTAAAATATCTCTTTTATTTTAAGTAAGTGGTTGTTTTTTTTGCTTAAGTAATATTTTTTTTTTTTTAGTTTTTAACAGTATTATTGTTTTTTAAAAAAATTATCACGTTGTGTTACTTTTAAATTTCAATAGTATTATTTGTTAACAAAAATACTATTACCTATATTTAGCTTGAAAATATTACGAGCAATCTATTGAGAATTGAGACCAGAATATTTGGTCGTGATCTGTGTCTCTGCATTCGGATAAGTTACATAGACCCTAGAATTTGTGCAGCTGGTCTAATTGATCAACTCATATTAAATGCTAGTACTTTATGCAATATAACGTCTTATTTAATATATATGTGTGCGTGTGTGTATGCACGCACGTGTATGTGTGTGTGTGCGCGCACGCATGCGTGTGTGTATCAAAGACAACATCTATACTGATTATATTATTGACACTTTGTTTTGCTTCTTCCATTTTCCTTGAAAGTTCCTAAAACAATATTAATATGAAAAATACACTTTTTTATTTATTTATAATATGTAAGAGAGTGATGTATCATGTATCTATAATGAATATCAATATACAATATTCAGGTTAGATTTCCATTGAAACTGCACCAACAAATGCCATAATGTCAATTTTGTGCGTCTCCTGCATTAGTGCATATTGTGATAGAAAAGTATCTTCATATGTATCAAATGATCTTATTAAATATAGATGTTGCACACATAGATAAAACTGATAGAGTAGAATTTACCAGTGAAGACCAACTACTACCGTTATCGTGAACTGAAGGTAGAACGAGACAAACATAACTACTTTTTATCAACTTACAACAGTAACAACAACCAATTAATGAATGGGTAGACGATTTGGAACAAGGGGGTGGACTCCTATCACATATAGTGGTGGCGACAGAAAAATTAGATGCTAAAAAGCATTATCTAGTGTGTAATAGTAAAGAATTCATAATTTTTAAAGTTCATTGATAATTGAAAATTGACTAATGATTCATGATTTTTTTTTTTTTTCGTTTTTGATTAAATCCTGAGAAAATTATGTTATGGAAAAGAAAAATCAACTTAAAAAATAAAAAGAAAAAAGTAATTACTAAATTTGTTACAATGTGGAGTTTATAGATAAATCCAAAAAGGAAAAAGAAAAGGAAGTTTTGTAGGTGGCGAAAAAGGGGTATGTCCATTATCGTACTTATATGTAATAAGTAAGCCTTCCAAAAAAAGAAAAATATGTATTATTTTTTATTAGCAAAGAGAAAATGAAAAGAAAAATGATGGCAGTAACAAATTTTCTCTTCTGCATGCAGTCGATGCATGTGGTAACGGACTCTCCCTAAGGTTACTCGTAATTGACTAATTAGCCCTTCACTTACCGTAGAAACTACAATATCAACCAGGGAAAAGACACATGTTTTGTCATGTAGCTCCAGATGTGTGACGACTAATTTCCTATTTAATTGATGTTATCTATTGTAATACATATACAAACTAGGGTAACTAAACCAAATTATTCCCGAACTATTTGAATTTCAATTTAAAAAAATATTTATTCAAGATCGTTTGCTTATTTAAATGTTTCGAGCTCAAGCCGAATTTCAAGCTTGAAATTACTTTTGAGTCAAAGATTATCAGTATTTGGTCAATTAGTTTTTGAACTCTCTAGGATCAAATAAAGTTTTGAGCTTTTAGATTAAGTTTTTATGCTCGTTTCGATGTTAAATATAAGATATTTTTATCTTTAACATGTTATGCTCTCATTTTAAATTGATGAATATTATGTTCATGTAAATTTGTTAGTCATATATATGATGTCACATAATGAACTTAACAAGCTCCCGATCTTGAGCTCGAGCCCAATTGTATGCATAGCAACCTTGAGCTTGAACTACGCTCGTTTAATTTGTTGTCAAGTTTTTTGTCGAATCGAGTTTGAACTATTCGCGAGCTCAATATTTGTAAGACGAACCGAACTTGATTAACTGTAAAAGTTCGAGCCGAACTCAAGGCCTGTACTATTCGACTTGACTTGGTTCATTTACATCCTGATATCTATATGTGTTAAAAATGATCAACATAATCAATATAATTGATCAAATCTAATTGATTTAACTGTGCATCTTTGTACAACTGTCTTGTAGAAGTATTTGTTTTTTTTTCTTTCTTTTTTCATTTATTACTTCTATTGTCTCAAAATAATATAATGTTTGATTTTTTTTTCATATTTAAAGAAAGAGTGATAATCCACATATTAATATCTTATTTTATTTTTAATTTATGATCTACGTGAAAATTAATATTTTTAGAAAATTGTACTTCATTTAATTGGAATAAATTAAGGGAAAACCTTAGTTTCCTTCTTTCTCTATCATCTCCATCTCCTGAAAATTTTGATATCTTCCTCCTTCTTCCCTTATCGCCGATCATAGGAGGATGGGAGAATACTTTTAATATGATATTGATTATTTATTTTGTTTTGTCTTTTTTTTTTTGTTTGTTTTTCCTATTCTCGGGTTTTGCCTCCGCGAGATTTTTTTCTCGTCTTTGTGCGAATTTCCACGCCTTGTGCGGCCTCCAATTTTTGTTTGAATATGGGTCATCCTGATCTTCCAACCTTATGCAGTCTTCAATCTCTGGTTTCGTATGGATCTTTCGGCTTTGAATGTTGTTGTGATTGACAAGCGTTCGAGACGAAGTTTGATGGAGATTGAGTGATTTTTTCAATTTGTTGCTTGCTATGCATGCAGTCACGAGGCAAGAATCGGGTTTCACTGCTATTGGGCTTTATGTGGATCTTATTCAACATATGGTTTTCATGAATAATTTAATGTAGTTGCTCATAGGCTTGTGCATTTTTTTTCTTTTCTTTAGACATTTCGATTGTGTGGATTGGTCATGATTTTCCTGAATGGGTTGAGAGGCTTGTACTTGGTTTGGATTGATTAATGAGATTCTCGATTTTAAAAAAATTGGAAAAAAAAAAATAAGGTGATCATCCTTAAAAAAATATGCTCTTATTTTTAAACATTAGTAATATTATTTTTTTATGGGAAAATTGGTTTAAATGCCCTTTATGTTTCACATAATTAGTTACATATCCTTTATGTTTTGGGATTTTTTAAAATGTCTTCTATATTACAAAAAAATTGGTTAAAATGCCCTGAAACAAGCTATTGCCTGTAAATCTACAGGTTACCGCTGACATGGCGCGGGACTTGATAATGTGGAACGGATTTTGACGTGTAACAACCCACGTGGACCGATTTTGGGAGGGAAAACTAGTCATGGGGACCACAAAACATGTTTGACCGAGGAATGACTAGGATTTGCAACACACTTTCTCCCCATATTACTTAAATAATGACATGGAAACAAAGAGTGCAAAAGTTTTGCAGACTTCCAACTTTTTTACTGCTAACATACAACAGAAAATAAGACTTTTGGTAGGAACCTCCCGACTTCATCTCAAAGGGCTTCTATCAGAACATCTCTGCTATTTTCTTCGATGGTCAATCAGTTTACGCTGCAAGTCCATAACTGTGAATGGCCTTTGAAGATTGAATCTGAAATTGATAGTGAGAAAAGCGATATATATTATTATATATATGGAAATAAAAGATGTATATGTTTACATGTATATATACTGTAATGTTGCTGGATATAGGAAATTATGAGTTTGAAACAATTACCAACAATGTTTTTTGTTTCTTTTTTTTGGAAGAGATTTAACTTCAGATGATAGCACTGTCACCTAAGTTCCACATTGCGTAGATCGCGAAGATGTTGCAAGATTTCTTGAAGAAGATCCATTCCTTTGTCACCTTTCTTTAGAGACATAATTCAATGCTTTAGGAACTCTCCATCAGCCTCAATAGCTTGTAACCATACACAAAGATGATCCACTTTCTCTTCTATAGTAAGCTTCTTATTTTCCATTTTGAATTTTGATTCATAAGAATCATGCACTCCGTTGGAACTAGGTGCATATCCATTTCCATTTCCATTTTGACTCGGCATTGTATCGCCATCTTCTTCATAAATTGCATCGAAAAGAGGAAGAAACGATTTTCCTTTTTTACCCACGATACTTCTTAGCTGATGATGCCTTCCCTTCATCATATCATCAGAAAAATCTTTCTCATGCCTCAGTTAAACATGGTTTGTGGTCCCTTTGGTCATGACCAGTTTTCCCTCCCAAAACTGATCCATGTGGGTTGTTACATGTCAAAAAAAATTCCATATCATCAAGTCCCGCGCCACGTCAGCGGTAACCTGCTAATTTACAAGCAATAGCCAGTTTCAGGGCATTTTAACCAATTTTTGTAAGATAGAAGATATTTTTAAAAAGGCCAAAACATAAATGATATGTAACTAATTATGTGAAACATAAAGGACATTTAAACCACTTTCCCTTTTTCTACAATATTTCGGGTGAGAGGACTTTAATCTTTAGGTTCGATGGAAGTTATTAAGATTATGTCTTTTTTCTAAAATTCATTGGCACGTGTTGATCATGTGCGGGACCATGTAACAAAGAAGTTGAATTTAGGATGTCACTTTGGATTTTCATGTTAGCTCCATGTTCTTTTTAGAATCCGTTAAAGTTCTAAGTTAAGGATTCATTTGTTAGCCCTTATAAGAGTGATATAATAATACCATTATACCTTAACTATTATTTAGTAGCACTTACTAAAGTTCTTCACTAAAGTGAGGCCCAGTAGTATTATTTCGTTACACCTTGTTTATTAATTTGGTCAAATTGGTAATATAACTACTAATACATTAACGTTGATAACAAGTGAAGCTTTTAGTGAAGGCTTTAGTAAGAGTTATCAACAAATAGTTACGGTATGATGCTATAACTATCTAGCCCTTATAAGGGCTACCAAATGAGCCTTAAAATATTTGATATGTAATACTATCAGTCCTAAACCTATTAAATTTATCTAACAATAACTACTCACCACTTATTTTAAAAACCAAATGAGTCCTAAAAGTTATTTGCAACTTATGAATATTAAAGTTTAAGATTATTGAATTCAGATAAAATTGGAATAATCGTTTTTGTATTGGTTAGCTTCACATTTTTCTTAATATATTCAAGTCAAATCGGGTCAAGTTAGTGTTGTCATATCAGGCCAAGGGTTACCTCTTTTGGTTTGGATCATGTTGGAACAAATATCCGATTCCACAAGTTTTAGGTAGGATAAGCAAAGAGGAAAGAGTATATGATACTCTTATTTATAGTGTTTATACCCCTATACGCCACATATTGATGTGTGTAGTATATTTTGGAAGATTTCAGTCTTTAATAGCTTAGTAACGTCGTTTCACTGATTCATGAAGTATACTACAAATTATATCCAACTCCTCATCCCCCACCAAAAGACAAAGGAAAAAGAAAGTTAATTAATTATTTTATTAGTAATGTATCACACATCATGTTGAAATTAGAATGCAGAGAGGGCCTAAGATAACATAAAATGATAAAAGCAAATTATTATTGGTTACTAGGAAGAGTAGGGCCTACAAGCTGGGGTCAGATTGTTCACAGGTCGAAACGTGGTTGTTTTTTAATCTTTGACATTTTGCAAGGAAGGGCAAGAATTTGTATTTCTGGGAAAGGGTATTACTGGGGATGGGCTCGGTCTCCTGCACTCCTCACTTACACCTCTATCCTTCCTCTCTCATAATTTTGCAGTTAATACCTTAGTAACTAGAAAACATAATAACTTTGCCACTGTCAAGTACCAACTAAATAATATTACATCCATCTCAAAAAGATAATCTAGTACTATCTTCATTTTTTACATATTATTTAAACTTTTATGCTTTGTTTAAAAATATTTATTTTTCTAGCTTCTTTTTCTTTTTCATATTTTTTTCTATACCATGCACCCATATAATTATTCCTAAAAATTCTTTAATTATCTAACATGCCATATATTATATTTTTATAAGGACGCGTCTTATTTCATTAAAACACTTTGTTTGGAGTGGTAAGAAACGCCCTAGAGACTCGTCTTGGTGTGTGTTCGAATCCCATTTCGCGCAACAGTCTTTCCTTTTTTAATTGGGCTGTCAGCACATTATTTATATAAAAAATCACATTCGACCTCACATAAGATATGTTGTACAAAGTGGTCACTAGTACATTATTTTCTTGTGTAGATGCGGGTTCAATTCGGCCCACAAAATATTTTTTTTTAACTCTTTGATTTTCTATTTTTTCCCCCATTTTCTTTTGTGGTGTATTCAATATAGTATAACTTGTGCGATAAAATAGTATAAATTATTTATCGAAACAGTATACTTTAAAATTCTTTTTTTTTCTTTTTGTTTTTGGCGAATTTAATATAGTAAAATTGTTTTTTTTTTTAATTTTTTTCTTCTTGTTGTGACAGATCCAAAACAGTATACCTTCTTTAACCAAAAAGTATAATTATTGTTCCATTATAATTCATAGTAGCTTGTTTAAAAGTACAAGTTCATTTTATAAACACTGTTTACAATTCACATTATAACTATTTACTCTTTGTATATTACTCTATAATTATTTTCCAGGTTACAATATACTTATTGTTTGCTTATAGTGTATATTAGGAAAAATTGGTTAAAATGCCCTTTATGTTTCACATAATTTGTTACATATCCTTTATGTTTTGACATTTGTTAAAATGACCTCTAACTTACAAAATATTAAATAAAATGCCCTGCAATCGGCTATTGCCTGTAATTCAGAAGATTACCGATGATGTGAAATCGTTTTTGACCCCCTCTTCACCAGAAACAACAGTTAGCTCTAAAAAGGGAAAAAAAAAATAACTTTTCTGAGGGAAAATTAACCTATTTCCCTCCAAACTCCACTCGTCTTGCCCTATATATAAAATGAAGGACCACATCAATTTTTTCTCATATGCAGATCTGAAAATTTCACATTTTACCAAAATTTCTGCAGCAGTCTTTATACAAAAGATGTCGTACTCCAACACGTCACTGATAGGGTCTCTATTATGCGATTGCGGTATAAGAGTGGTCCTATGCAAAACTAGAAAAGAAGGGAACACAGGGAGGCGCTTCTACGGCTGTCATAATTGGAATGTAAGTAAAATTTTCTTTGATTTTTCGAAAGAATGGACAATCGGATTATCTATTTCCTCTTTTTTTGTTAAATTTTTTTTTTCTGTCATCTTAGAGAGGTGGGTGTGAATTTTTTTAATTGATTGACCCATCACTACGAGTAAGAGGCAATCCAATTGTTTTGGAGCTACAAGTAGAAATAATAGAGTTGGCACAGAGGGTCGAAGAGCTGCAAAAAAGTACAAAGGGGAACGAGAACAACTTGAAAATTATGTTGGCAATATCATGAGTGTTTTTCGCTGTTGTGATGTGTATGTAGGTTCAAAATTGATCGTTGATTTTTGTTGACTATTAGTGAGTTCCGTTTTCGTGTATTAGAGTTAGTTGAAGTTTTTTCCATTTTATATGTAGGGCAAGAGGAGTTTGGGGGGAAATAGGTTAATTTTCCCTCCAAAAGTGAATTATTAATTTTTTTTTTTTTGGAGCTAACTGTTATTTCTGGTGAAGAGATGGTAAAAAACAAATCCACATCATAAAGTCCCGTGCCACATTAGCGGTAACCTGCTGATTTACAGGCAATAGCCGACCGCAGGACATTTTATTCAATTTTTTGTAATGTAGAAGTCATTTAACAGATATGTAACTAATTATGTGAAACATAAAGGGCATTTTAACCAATTTTCCCTATATATTATGTTACCTAATGAGTATAAGTGTATGGGATACAATATAATTTTTTTCTGTATACTACTGCTATTTATTTTTCCAGTTCATAGTATGATTATTGTTCCCTTATAGTATATATTATCTTGCTTAACAATATAAGGTCATTTAGTATTACATTGTTTACGTTTTACAGTATAACTATTTATTCTTTGTATATTACTCTATAATTATTTGTCCAGGTTACATTATATTTACTGTTTGTTTATAAAATATATTATGTTGCTTAATATTATAAATTTATTAGTTACAATATATATATATATATATATATATATATGTTTTGGTTCTATACTACTGTAAATTTATTTTTCTAGCTCAAAGTATAATTATTCTTTCCTTATAGTATATATTATCTTGCTTAAAAGTATAAGTTCATTTAGTAATACTAAAATGCATAATTTTTTTATTAGAATAATATAATTAACAATTCATTGATTTTCAATTTTCATTTTGGTTGTGGCGGATTCAATATAGTACAACTTGTTTCACCAAAAGGTATATTTTATTTATTGACATGGTATAATTTCTCAAATTAATAAATAAAGAAAATAATTAAATAAGCATAAATACAATAAAAAGGGGCCTGTAAATGTGCTAAAAAAAGAAAGATCAGTGAAGGAAGGGAAAGAATTTGAACCCACACCCTCCAACTGACAAGTGGGCCTCTATACCAATTTGGCAAGAAACTATTTTGTTGGAAAAATGATAATGCAACTTTTTAATAAATATTATATGCTGAAGAAATTAAAAGAAAATATTTTTAAGCAAAGGTGGATTTCGAAGCCAGGCCGCATGCCTCTCACGCCTCTAACTTCACCTTAGCCGCTAGGCCACAACACAATAAGGTAAAGAAACATGCCTTTAAATATGTAAATGGTAGCGTTGATTTTTTTTTTTTTAAAAAAAAGAAAAAATCGCGATCCGCCAGGTCGCATGCGGACCTGTTTGGCGGATGCAAAATCGCGATTTAACTACGGTTCAACGCGTTTTTTATGTTTCATGCTTTAAATTATGGGAGTGCACAATAAGCCTATTGTGCACCTTATGCACTCAAGTCCCACTCAACACCAACAGCCATTTATACTGTGCGACATCAAATTTTACTATTTATTTACCATTAGAAAATAAAATTAGAAAAACACATATATATACATGGCATTCTTTCATTTGTTTTATCAACTTCTGCAATTTTCTCCTAGTATTTTTTACTATTTGTTTTGACAATTGTTATTCTTACAATGGACAGAAATTCTTGGATGAATTGGTTCAATAATTCTTCTAGTTCGGAACTAAACTCTAATCCTCGTTCTCAAAATTCTATAATTGGTTCCCAAAATTCCACTATTCGACCCAACATGCTACTATCTCAAAAAATTTCAATTCATCTGAATCCTTTGATGAATCCGGTGGCTACCCCGGGTGCTTCATATTTTATGTATCCATGTGAATATTTTTTATTTCCTTTCATGCCGCCCCCTCCTTATGGATTTCCTCATCAAAGTGCAACAACAATGCCTTCAAACTCGTCAAGAAGAGCTAATATAGACGAATCGAGCATTGATAGGGAGTGTAACACTCCGTCCTTGGGGTCAGCTTCTCCACTCCTACCACATTCATCTCCTCCAGGGATCGACAATATAAATCTCAATGCAAATGCATATTCCGATGGGGTAGGGAATGTCTCGCAATAAAGAAAGATGACATATCCACGAAATAAGGGGCCATAAAATGAGTTGCTTGCACGGTGTTGGGTGAATATCAACGAAGATTTAGTATTAAGCAATGCTAAAAAATTAGATCAGATGTGAAAAAGAATCGCAATAGATTACAACAAGAATCGACTCGCTCACTTCCCGAAGTGAGATTGGGCCCCAATGAAGACACATTTTTTACTGCTCAAAGATATGTGTCTGCATTTAAGTCAAATTACATTTCTTTAAAGAAGAATATGAGAAGCGGGTGTAGTGATATTGATATCCTGATGGAAGTGTTGCAGCAGTGGGAAAATACTAACAATGACCAAGAGTTCAATAAACTTCTTAGCATGTAGAAGGTTCCAAGTGTTTGTCCTAAGTGGATTAACCAGCAAGACCATTAGCATCGCGGTAAAAAAAGTCAAGAACTTCTGAGTCGGGGGCATACACATCATCTTCCAACCACGAGGACGACAATCTAGGCCGCACTCGTCCAATTGGAAAAAAAAAAAAAAGCAGCAAAGAGGAAAGGTAAGGCAAAAAGGACGTTTACAAAGAGATAAAGGCGACCAACGTTTGCTCGATATGCATGAGCAGAGACATGGGTTCCCGGGAATATTGTGTAGTCTCAATTATATGCGTTGTGAATTGAAGAATTGTCCAGTTGCTTGGAAAGGTCAATTCACTAGAGGTGATCACGGAGTTCCAACGATAGTGCTTGAAGTAGTTGCACCTGCAGACAAGTGGATAGGGCATGCCTTTTTCGGAGTTCCTAGTTCAAATAATGACATCGATGTGCTCAACCAATCCCCTTTGTTCAATGACGTTTTGCAAGGGAAAGCCCCAGAGATAAATTACACAGCAAATGGTACGCAATATAATAGAGGATACTATCTAACTGATGGAATCTATCCTAAATGGGCATCTTTTGTCAAGAACTTTCAATATCCAACTGATCGAAAAAGAAGTCATTTCAAGAAAATGGAAGAGGCTGTAAGGAAGAATGTCGAGCGAGCATTTGGAGTATTGCAAACTCGTTGGCCAATAATTAAAGGTCCAGGTTGTTTTTGGTACAAGAGTAACTTGAAAGATATAATGTATACTTGTATTATTTTACATAACGTGATAGTTGAAGATGAGGGGATATAATGCCCAATTGCATGGATGAATCTAGCATCGACAAAAGCACTACAACTCAATTTTTGCAAGGGTTCCGTAGGAGGATTTAATGAATACATAAAAAGAGATTCCGATATACGCGATGGGAAATAAACATCATCAACTTCGAACCAACTTGCTTGAGTACTTATGGGCACGATACAACAATAACTAGTTATATTTCAGTTTATTTAAGACGTTTATTGTTTATAATTTTACTTCCGAGTTGTATTGATCTTTCTCTTTTTTAACATTTCATCATTTTAACAATAGTATGTAAAAATTAAAAAAAAAATGATTTTTTTTATGTTTATTATAAAATTTAGAAAAAAACGAATTAAAATTCATCTGTTTTAAAATTTAAAAAAAAAAATCAAGAAAATATATTAATTTTAAAAAAATTATGAATATTTATCTAATTAATTGTATAGGTGAAAAATTAAATAAGATTTTAATAAATTAAAGATGTGAAAATAAAATGGGTGGTTTGAATGTGGGACCTCCAAATAGTATAATTTGTACTTGGATGATTGGAGAGGAATAGGAAGAAATGTAGTGGGTATTAACTTTTGATATAGCAGTTGCGTGGTAGTGAGGTGACTGCAATTATACCCACTGCCACTAAAGATGCCAATATGAATTATTTATTTTGGTTTTTTTCTTTCCGTAGATTTGCCTTTGTGAAATTTTTCCTTACTTATTCACGTCTTGTACGACCTATTTTCTAATGTATCCTCATGGCTTTCCACGCTTTATGCGACTTGCGAGCCTTTTAACGGGTTGTGCGGCCTTTAGTTTCTATTTTCCATGGATCTTTCTTTTGTTGTTATTTTTCTAATAGTTGTGTAATCAGTCATGGTGTGTAAGAGAATTTTCATTCCTTGAGCACACAACATGTTGGTTTGCACCAAATGTTGTCAAAAGCTCGAGTTAACTCTTACGATTCTACGAGTTATTTCTTCCTAAACAAGTTAACTCGTGATAAAATCGAGATCTGATAAAATTGGAGTAAACTCTTGAGTTTTCTCATGCGATTTTACGAGTTTACGTTTTTACGATTTGTATACGAGTTTAAATGACTATAAAATGCTGTTTTTTATTCTATTTTACCAATTAAAAAATATATAATACAAATTGTAGAATTTATACCAACTTTAATTGGGATTTAGGAAAATTC
This sequence comes from Ajuga chamaepitys, assembly GCA_958295605.1. NCBI lineage: Eukaryota > Viridiplantae > Streptophyta > Magnoliopsida > Lamiales > Lamiaceae > Ajuga > Ajuga chamaepitys. Next base: position 47,966,532 of record OY282507.1, read on the forward strand.
TAGAGCAAATTATACACAAAGAGAGTCAATTTTGTTGAATTTTTTTCTTTTTCTCAATCAAATTATTAATTAAAATTTAAGCTTCATAAAAATATATCATTTTTATGTATTGCTAAATTTCATTAAATTTATTTTTTAATTTTTTTTAAAATTAAAATATTCATTATTATAATTTAGGAATGCCTTATTAAAATGTATATATGAACCATGATGCCTTAAAAATTTCTCCATAATTGTATGTATTTTTTCTTTTAGCGTACTGGCATATAATTCTTTGAGACCTTCAGTCATGTTGTCAAGCGTGCCACCATTTGCATTATTCTCAGTATTGTCGTCTCCCGTAACTAGCCTTTAAGACAGTTCGATGTGAATAACGCCTTTCTGCGTGGCTCTCTTCCAGGTGAAGTTTATATAGCTCAGCCTCCAAGTTTCTCTTATTTAAATTATTCATCATTTTTGCATAAACTGCCCAAATCTATCTATGGTTTGAAACAGGCACCTCGTACTTGGTACAATACCCTTCATCATGTTTTCTGTCTCAGCGCAAGTATGTCATTGATCTACTATCTCAGCATAACATGCTTGAAGCAAAACCTGTTTAGACACCACTTGCATAAGGAGTTACACTATCTCTTCACGATGGCAGTGATCCATCTAATGCCACCTTATATCGTCGAGTCCTTAGAAGCCTTCAATATCTTCTACTCATGAGACCTGACATTGCCTTCTTTGTCAACAAACTCTCCCAGTTTATGCATGTAGCTACTCAGGTTCACTCGGGTGTTGTGAAGCGTCTCCTTCATTATTTGAATGGCACTAGACATTTTGCTCTACATCTCAGGAGCAATCTCCTCTTACACTTCATAGCTTCACTAATGCTAATTGGGTGGGTAATTGTGATGATTGCACGTTCACTCGAGCTTTTATTATTTTGCTTGGCTCCAACCCAATTTCCTGGAATTCTATAAAGCAACACTCTTTTGTACGATCTTCTACTAAGGCTTAGTACATGGTTATTGTTGCTGCTGCTGAACTACAATGGACTCAATCCATTCTCTCTGAGTTATATGTGATCTTGCCTTCATCTGCTTCAGTAATGTACTGTGACAACATTGCAACTACATATCTCCGCTCCAATGCATTCTTCCACTCTCGCATGAAGTACATTGCTATTGACTATCATTTTATTCCTGATCTGGTCAAGACTTGTCAACTTCGTGTCTCTCATGTTTCGTCTGTTGACCAACTTGCAGACGCTCTCACAAAGCCATTCTCACGGAATCAACTCTCTCTACTTATGGACAAAGTTGGCATCGTAAATCACCCGCCATCTGGAGGGGGCGTATTAGGGGTATTATATATATTTATCACTTGTTGTATCCCGCATCAGGTCTTCATAAATAATCTCTATAGCTACAATTTTATTTAATACTCTTTGTCAAATGAATAACTTATCCTAGGACTTATTCTGATCAACATCCCCCGGGAAGACTTCATATTTTTCACATCTTGACATTTATATAGAAACTTAAATCTCATATAGGGGTGTCTATGTCATATCTTAAGTAATCAACCCATAGATTGAACTATTTAATTTGTAGCTAAGAACTATTTAGCTTTTCTTCATCTATAATTTAGCATATTCGACTTGAATCTATTTCTGTTGGGCTCAAATCCTTTATCCGATTTTATTTATATCCACGATTTAGCCCAATATAACTGCATCCATCTAGTTGGTCTAATGTTATTTCAAGGACAATATCACTTTTGGACTCCTTGAGCCCATGTGCACATTCATTGAGTCAAGTAGGATTTATCATGTTTGGGCCTCTTCGAAGCTGTACAGTTTTGCCTTTGGATGTTCCAAAATCGTCTCGTAGTGATGGAGATTTTTCCTCACATAAGACCATGTTTATCAATGACTTTTGTACATGGGTCATGGGAAGAACAGAAAGAAATTAACCAAAAAAAAAAAAGGAAATTATTATCCATGACCGGTTGTGGAGTGGGTTGGCCAACCAACCCATACCACAACTCAAGTCATTCCCTACAGCCTGCAATGTACCTAATTGTGTTGGTTGTATTAAATTATTTATTGGATATAATTTTTATTTAAAAATTCATCACAACTTATATTTTTTTCTCTATAAGTAGAGCATAATATTGACATATTTTGAATTGAAATTTGAAGCTCTATTTTCTCTCAATCTCAAATTCTCTCCATTTTACACGGGTTTAAATTCTTTTTTTTTCTCACATAATTTCTATTTTTTTCTTTTTTAAGAATACAGTAAAAATTCTTATTATAATTACGGAAATAAAATATCAAATATTTTTTATCCATTACTTATATCTTTTAAATATATAAAAAATGCTTAAACAGTAACTCAAAAATATTGGGGTGGTTGGAAAATAGATTGTATTTGTGGATGAGAGAAATTAATATTTTATTAAAATGTTGGGGTAGGTTGTTGATAAACTATAAAAAAAGTTGGTGTTAGGTTGAGATGTAGGTTGTATATGTAGATGGGAGATAAATGAATATTTTATTTGTAAGTTGGGTTGTAGGAGGTCGCTGATAAACATGGTCTATACACACAATCACGTCTTTGTTGGGAAATTACGATCACAACAAACAAACGATAAACGAGAAAATAGACAAAGCCAAAAATACCAAATTTAATGTGGTTCGCTAACAACTTGTTAGCGACGTCCACGGCCAAACGACAGGAACCAATCAATATATCAAAAAGTGTTACAATATAAGACAAAGATAAACTTGACCCTAGGTCAAACTATCCAACTCTTCATCCTATCAAATGGGGACAAATTGAGTAACAATTAATTGATACTCGACCAAAAAATAAAATTTTCACGCACTATTGACCATATGACTCTAAACCCGAAAATAGAGTCCCAAAAGCAAACTGGATATTTTAGACCAAACGAGTACTAAGTACTCAAAAAATACCAACTCTATAATATCCCAAACTGACAACCTCTCTCTGCTGTTTGTCTAATCAATCTATCAAATCAATGACTGATCAATCAACCAATACAAATCCCAAAGTCAACAGGACTATTTATAAGCCCCCAAACCTAATCCTACAAAAGAAATCAAATTGGGCCTAAACATGCTTAAACCCATAACCTGCGTTGCCTAGGCCTGTCGCGGCCGCGACCATCACTTGTCGCGACCACGCCCAAACCTACTTCCAATGTCGCGACCACGACACCTTTACGTCGCGATCGCAACGGCACTTCAGCTTTAAAATCATCAAAGTCGTTACAATTTGTCACGGCTGCGACAGGGATAGCGCATCCAAATTTGCTTCAATATTTTCTTCCACCTTGACACGAACGTCGACCCAAATCGAATCAGATTGAAGGCACAATTCCTAATAGCCTTTGTCTAACCGATGAGGAATTTTGATTTTCCATCTCAACCAACATATATATAAAAAGGAACGATGAATATAAAGATATGTTTTATTTTCCTCTTTTAGTATTTATCTATGTTATCTTGTGTCTTTTTCATGGGATTGTAGACATTTTTCTTTCCTAGCTAATCCATGAACAAAGAAAAATCATCTCCGCCTATATGCAAGGTGATTCGAATAGAGAACCGAATTCGGTAGTGAAAGAGCTTACAATTAAACTAGCAGGTTTCATCTATTAGGTTACTAGCTATAGTTTAAAGAGATATTTTCGTTATTGTTTGCGTGATCCTTGATTATATTATATGAAATAGAATAACTATTTTATTACCAAATTGTGTATTTTTAGGGGTTATATACCTCTTGCACAACGAGTTTTAAGTTTGTACTATCATAATATCATCATTTTTTAAAGAAAAAAAAAAGAATAATTATAATTAGGAAATATAGTATTTTCCAAATTACTGGGAGCATTTATAATTTTATGGTTTTGGCAGGAAACATAAGAGGTAAGAAATCTGGGTGATTGATTGGACGTGTTTTCTCTGTTACAGAAGCAAAAGATTTTAGTGTGTGTTTGTTTGTTAAAATGTGTGTGGAAAACAAATGGAAAAGTTTGCAGCTTTCTTTATCGATACTGTTTTCCTCTATTACCCGGAGTGGAAATTCATGAATCCATATATCTCTGTCAGCTTTCTACCTACACTCATTAATTTGTCACATTCATACTTATAATTCTTTTCCATTTCTTTTTTCATTTCAACACAATGCCTAACTTGGTAAACCACGTCTACACTACACTAGTGCCTTCACACCCAATTCAACAAACTTATATTTGGATTAACAATTTCAACCACGAATCTTAAAAATTAAAATATAAAATCAAATCCACTCAACTTGTTTCACAATATAAATCGATTCAATGATTATAAATTTCTCCTAATTTTTTAGTTTATTTTTAATAGATTTTTTTAAATTTTTTTCTCCTAATCTAAGAACAAATAAAAAACCCTCTACTTCCCCCACGGTGACTCGAACCCAGGACCAAAGACCTAGATAGTAGATGCTTTGTCACTTGAGCTATCCAACTTCGTCTTTTTTTTTAATAGATTTGAAATCCTTCCCATTATCTAGTTATTTAGAAATTCACTCATCCCTTTTATATAAGTATAGACACATTATCATACACTTCACATACTACACTTCACACACACACACTACATACACTTCACATACATACTACACACACTTCACTTGTACAAACTACACACACTACACACACATTTCATATTCCGCACACGCGCGCACACACACTCTACACACTACGCACACACTTCACATGTACAAACTTCACAAACACACACACTACACATATACTTCACAAGTACATACTACACACAAACTTCACAAACACTTCACACATACAAATTACACGCACTTCACACATTACATACAGATGACATACATACGCTACATACTTTACACATTTCGCACATACTCTCATTACACACACTACTCACTTTACACAATATACACATGTATATACATTGAATACTCACACCATACACATTGCAGATATATTATACACATATTTCACATATCCATTACTGTCACAATAATTTTTTGTATTACACATATAAACACCAAAAGATCTACATAACTAAATTTTCTTGAATCGAATGTATATTCTATCTCTTATTTTTCTCTTCATTTATATGAAAACTTCAATTTTTGGAGTAGATTAATAGCTTTACTTTTCCCACAACATATTTGTTCTTCAATAACGTTAATTCGAGACTTCAAAGTCTTAATTTCGAATGAAACATAGAAAATTTCAAGAACTTGTAGAACGAGAATTTTTGAGTCTTGAATATTTTGATAAACTTTGGTCTTTTGATCCAAACCAAATTTGAATTCTTTAATTTATAAAATTAAATTCAAGGATCGAAATAAAAATACTAAATCAAATTTTATTTCTTTAATGGATTGGCTTTGTAACACATTCAGAAAAACACTTGCTTCTTGTGCACCTTATTTATAGTTGTAGGATGGAGAATTCTAGTGAATTTAGGATCTTAATGGAGCGATTTAATTGGTCTTTCACAATATCACTATCTTTAAGATTTTTAATTTAAAAATTAATGCAACAGCTTGACACATGGAGCATTCTGATTGGTTCATCGTGACATGATGTTTATCATTATCTTTTAGGATAATTATAAAATTAATTTTATTTTATTTTTTAATATTTGCATCTCTGACTTGATACAAAATTTGTGTATCTACAGGCACACACTACATACATTAAATACCAGCACAACATATACTAAACATGCCCCCCTCCTCCAACACACACACACACCACCTGCATACTTTACACACACTACATACACTTTCATTATAGTTATGCTTTAAAAATTGAAAAAAAAAATTAAAAAATTAAAATCCACTCATTTGAATTCAAACATCCAAACAAGGAATTTGAAATTGGTGGATTTTCAAATACAAAGAATTGAAAATAAAGTCCTTTGATTTTCAAATCCATACATCCATCCAAACGCAACCTTAAGGATTTCCACTTAAAAATTGTATATTCAACCATTTGTAAAAAGAATTACATATTTAATTCGTGTAGTAGTAGTACCAATAATAATAATAATAATAATAATAATAATAATAACAAAAAAAAAGAGTAGTGTTTGTCACTACATAATTAAAAAAAAAAAAATGTACTTTTTGCTTAAATATTAAGTTTCAGAATCTGGAGCGTTAATGTTTTGCTTCAAACATTCAATTTTAAGCTAAAATCTAGAAGTAGGTCGTCCCTACTTCTTTTCAGCTTTTGGCCTTTTTAATTAAGAAAATTCTTATAAAATTAGTTTTATCACACATGTCAGGCATTATTTGTATGAAGGAATATAGTGACAATGAAATGGTCATGTTTATTTATATTCTTTCGATTGGTATGAATTTATGATGTGAATAGTTTTCTGTGAAGAAATCCTAATTGTGGTGAGATGGGTGAAAATTGAACCCTGAGTAATTTACGGGGTTATAAATTGTTCTACCAATTGAGTTACAATCAATTCCTTATAATATGAATAGTTGTTCCAGAAGAAATTGATACTCTCATATTTATGTGAGTAATCATTCCTCCCACCCGCACTGATATTAGCTATTTCTAACAACTAGACTTCAGCTTCTTATTATTATTATTATTATTATTATTATTATTATTATTATTATTATTATTATTAATCCTAATGATTTAGGATAATGACATTCTTGTTTTTGTGACGGTTATTATTTTCGTTATATATTAATTAATTTCTATTAGTCAATGTTATTTCTAATTTAATAGTTAATAAGATATTTTTATAATTTTATTATTACTTTTAATTAATCATTACCAATCAATTAATTGGTTACTGACAATGGCGGCAGCGGCGGTGACAATAGTAGTAGTTGTTGTTGTTTTTGTTGTTATTATTATTAGAGTGAGGCTTGAGTGCAACGTACACAATAGATCTATGGTGCACCACTCATACAATATTTTTTTGTGCACTTAAAGCATGGTTGATTTACTCATAGTGTATGGTTGATTTACTCATACAGTATACCACTATCAGTATGGTTGATTTACTCATACAGTATAGTTGAGTTATTGATTGATACAGTATAATTGATTTGTTCATACAGTATTGTGGTGCACATAACTTTTTGTCATATTATTATGACTTTTACCACCATTTTTACTATTTTTACCACCATTACTACTGCTACTATCACTAGTACTATTAAGTCATTTATTTTCACTTTGAAAAATTTACTTATTGTTTAATGATAAAATCATTAATTGTTAATTATCTTCATTATTACATTAGCTACGAAAACAACAACAACAACAACAACAACAATAACAACAACAACAACAACAACAACAACAACAATAATAATAATAATAATAATAATAATAAGTCATCAATATTACTATTTTGGGTATCTTATTTAGATAAATAAATATTATTTCATCCCTTGAGCATATCAATTTTTTGAATGGTTATAATTATATCATTCATTTTCTATATTCGTCTTATTCCTAAATTTATTCCATTCAGACACTTTTCTACTCATTTATATCAACCATGCCATTAACTTCTGATTTTTCTGCATTTCACTATAATCCAATCACCATCCATTTTCACTTAGGCTCCATTTGGATGGAGGGATTTGTGCTATGGATTTATAAATCCATTGTCAAATCCACTCCATGTGTTTGGATAAAATACTAAATGAGTGGATTTGAAAATCCAGATTTTTAAATCCACCCATTTAGAAATCCAGGATTTGAAATTCTCCATTTTACACTATATTTGGGTGGATTTCAAATCCTTTGACAAAGATAGTCATTTACAAATCCCTCCTAACTTACACTTCTCTCTCCTCCCCTCTCTCTTTCTCTATCTCTCTCGTCCTCTCTCTCTCTCTCTCTCCTCCCCCGCTCTCTCTTCTTCTCTTCTCCCTATCGCTATCTCTTCCTCTCGTTCTCCAATAAAATACTCCTAATATTTTTTTTAATTCTTTATTTTCCTTTTATCTCCAATTAAATGCTCCCAATAAATTTTTGGGATATAAAATACATAATATGTATATATGTGTGTATATATATAATTAGAAAAAAAATTATTCGGTTAATTTTGATGTAGATAAATATTATTTTATTCAATAAAAAATATAAATTGTTAGTTTAAACTTTAAAGAAAAAAAAATGAATTTTACAAATATTGTATCAGTGTTTTGCCAAATAATGGATTTGAAAATTTTGGATTTCAAAATCCTTTCACAAATCCACCATAAATCCAAACAAGGGATTTCAAGTCCATGGATTTCAAATCTAAGGATTTTGAAATCTATTCATTTTAAATCCCCTGACAAATCAAATCCCTCCATCCAAATGGGGCCTTAGGCTCCATTTGGATGGAGGAATTTGTGCTATGGATTTATAAATTCATTGTCAAATCCACTCCATGTGTTTGGATAAAATACTAAATGAGTGGATTTTCAAATCCAGATTTTTAAATCCACCCATTTAGAAATCCAGGATTTGAAATTCTTCATTTTACACTATATTTTGGTGGATTTCAAATCCTTTGACAAAGGTAGTCATTTACAAATCCCTCCTGACTCACACTTCTCTCTCTCGTCCTCTCTCTCTCTCTCTCTCGTCCTCTCTCTCTCTCTCTCTCTCTCTCTCTCTCTCTCTCTCCTCTTTCTCTCTATCTCTCTCGTCCTCTCTCTCTCCTCCCCGCTCTCTCTTCTTCTCTTCTCCCTATCATTATCTCTTCCTCTCGTTCTCCAATAAAATGCTCCTAATATTTTTTTTAATTCTTTTTTTTTCTTTTATCTCCAATTAAATGCTCCTAATAAATTTTGGGATATAAAATACATAATATGTATATATGTGTGTATATATATAATTAGAGAAAAAATTATTCGGTTAATTTTGATTTAGATAAATATTATTTTATTTAATAAAAAATATAACTTGTTAGTTTAAACTTTAAAGAAAAAAAATTAAATTTTACAAATATTGTATCAGTGTTTTGCCAAATAATGGATTTGAAAATTTTGGATTTCAAAATCCTTTCACAAATCCACCATAAGTCCAAACAAGGGATTTCAAGTCCATGGATTTCAAATCTAAGGATTTTGAAATCTATTCATTTTAAATCCCCTGACAAATCAAATCCCTCCATCCAAATGGAGCCTTAGAGTTTTTTTAAACAATCTCTAATTTGAATCATTTTTTCTCTTTTTAGAAAGTAAGAGTAATGGCAAACACTTCATGAATCATGATTGAAGTTAGCAAATTCTTACTTAATACCAAGGACGAAAAATATCGATTTTTACATAAATATCGGTGTTTCAATTTTACGAAAATATTGGTGAAATATCGTTATCGGTGGAAATATTGGTACAATTTTTTTAAAAAATGTATAAAAAATCTAGAAATTTTACATGATATTTTATAAATTATTATAACTAACGTAGATACATAAAATTGTAAACAAATTGATTTGTTTACAACTAATTTATAAATACTAAATAATATAAACGATGTCTGGCAATATGATACTCATTCTGATTTTTTTCATACAACGTTACTACTTGTTAGTACCATAATGATTACTTATGAGACTTAAATGGAAAAGATGTATCATCTTTATCTAATCAACGGGTGTCAGTTTATCACATGAGAATAATTCTTAAGAAAGTCATTCAGAAGTCACTCGTATGTTTTTCCTGTCTCTCCCAATAGTTATACCCTGGACCAGATAGTTTGAATTGGACCAATAATCATTTTTTCCAAAATGTCCAACATTAGTAAAATGGACGCCGACATGACATACCATCAACTCCCATCATTTCAAACGAAAAAAATAGATCGAAGTTAACCGATTTTACAATAAAATGTACATTATATCAACTGAAATTGATAACCGATATTTTACCGAAATATCAATATCGCCGAAATATTTGTATTTAAAAAGCACATTGTAGTCCTAATTTTATTTCGACAACTCAAATAAATCAAGATTTTGGCGAAATATCATTGAAATTTCGCAATTACTCCGTCTATGCTTAATACATCCCAAGCTTTCACATTTCTACAAAAATCATTAAAAGGGAAAAGGACAAATAAATAAAAGAGCAGAAACTTGAATCAACTATGATATGATCTGCTTTCGGTCAAACCTACACAAATATTTTTTCTTCGAAAGGCCTCGTACCAATAAAGATGTAGTGTGCAGAAAGATTTTGTATTGGTGAAATTTGAGTTGGTAAAAGAGATGGATGGCTAAAGGCAAATGATAGTGGGCATCATTTTGTCTTAAAAAAAGATGGAAAAATTAAAATAGATGACGTAATAAAAAGGGCATGCGAGAATATAGTAATACTAAGATTCTATTCTTTTAGACGTGGTGTGTCTTTTGGGATAATGGCATCCAAGTCCACCCAACTATGTTTCCACCAATGCTCATATTCCAAACAACCTACTCACGCCTATTTTTTATATTGCACCAAACTCCTTCCTCAAAATGCATACACATTCAATGTTTGATTTAAGACCAACTCCCCTCGTATTCCTATTCCTAATGGGATATTGAGGGTTAACCCATAACTTTTTACTCGAATAATTTTGATTTTAAAAAAATTTTAAGATTTAATTTCGTCCCGTAACTTTAGTATTTCTTCGTATTTAATTATTTCTCGTCGTCGGTGACCAGTTCGACCAGAAAATCTCACATGTCGGTCGCGTGAATATATTTTCGGGTCGATTTTTAAATACGTGACACCCGAAGCTTACATAGAAAATAATAAAGAAAAAATAATAATTTAAAAATAGGTCGAAATTAGTCATCGACGGTAAAAAAATGTCTAAATTCAAACAAATTCTAAAGTTACGTCACTCAATTAAATTTTTATCTTTTTCAAGATCAAAATTGTACGAGTGAAAAGTTATCAGATCCAAAATAATGTTAGTGTGGATACTGATGTAGTATCCTTAAGAACTAGACAATAAATCAAAAGAATTTTGAAGAAAAGTTGCAGTTATCTTCCGTAGAAAAATATGTTTATGTACGTCTTTCTTCAGCCTTTCCTGGTCTTTCTCCACCAGTTTTCTGCTCCGATTGTCAAGTTCGCTTCTGTCTGGGTCCGTCATCCAAATTCTTTGGTCGATGTGCATGCAGCCATGGGGCAAGGAACAAATCTTAGTTCCACGAGTCGTTTCGCGGGTAATATTTAGTAGTTATTTGATGCTATCTTTCTTTCTTTTTTAACATAGAGCATATGTTTTGTAAAGGCAACTTGTTGGCACATAACTTGCTCGTTTTTTCTTTTCTTCAGGCGATCTAATTATTTGGATAATTCCTAATTTTTTTGATTGGATTGAAAATCTTGTACTAAACTATTTATATCGATTGATGAGTCTTAATTTTAAAAAAAAAAAGTACATTACAAATGACTAGGCTAAAGTTGCATACACATGATGTGATATATTATGGACTACTTCTTTAACCTTTACAAGTAAGACAAATATATGGAAATTTTATCTGGTTTTATGTTGATTTATTTTGAATTTGTGTTAGTAATTTAGGGTGTTTTGTTGAACTTGTAAAGTCCTTAAAATATGTTGGCAAAATCTATATGTTATGTATGCAGGGGTCTAAATCAATTGAATGGATCTGATTCAATTTAAGATAGGTAACTTTACGGATCAATCATTAACTGAAACTGAATGGACATAAAAAAACAAGTTTAACTAGAACGAAAAAAGAAAATGATTCACATTCATTTTGCACGCCCAAGCTCCAAAAGATTAATACTTTTATGTGAAAATGTAGTTCATATTCAAGAAAAATAATTCTTTTCATCAAAATGCATTACTTTTGTGGTAAAACATACTCCACAAGTAGAAAATGGGATATCAATTAATATAGGGTTATAAATAATGTACTTTCATGTAAACAATATTGAAAACTTATATAAAATTTGATAAAAAAAACACTATTAAGTTTTACAAATATTTATTATGTTTCACTGAGAAAGTGTCAATTTACTATATTAACTATTACCATTTCACTAAATGTGACAATTTTTTTTGAAAATGTACTTATTTCGGAAAATAAAATTCTATTTCTGAAATTAATACTTTCAAAGTAAATTTACTAAATAATAATCGAAGTACAATTTGTGGTTATATAAGAGAATGTATATCAATCGCGAAATTAAAAACTTGATAAGAATATATATCCATTAAAAAAAAGTTAGTTATTAAGTTTTTTTGGAAAAGTATTAGTTTTTAGAATTTCTTTTCTAGAAAAAAGTATCAGTTTAGTTGTTGTTGCGGATGCAATTTATTTTTTCATTTTTCAAGTGAGCGAAACTTTGAAGTCTGCTTGAGCTGTGTCGACCCCTTGCCAGGACTTTAGAATACATGCATTTGTGGCATATAAGTGCTACTTAAATATGTTAGGATAATTATATATTTCAAAAGAAATTAATTATATTAATTATATATTATACTCCTTTTGTTCCGAATGAACTTGCACATTTTCCGTTTTCATCCGTCCCAAGCAAACTTGGATACCCTTAAAAATGAAATTTATAACACAATCGTCACCCTTAGAATCTCCACCCTTAATCAACTTTTGAAAAATCAACAAAATCCCAAAAACATTTTTTTCTTAATATGTGCGCCGACCCCCCTATGCAAGTTCATTTGGGACTCCGTCCCAGTTAACTTGTCACACTTTCCATTTCGATTCGTCCCAGTTAATTTTTCACACCCATAAATGGCAATTAAAGACAACAACTGACACCCTCAATTTTTACACCTAATTACAAAACTGCCAGCACTTTAAAAAAAAATTAAAAAAAAAAAAACAGATTTTTATGAGTAAAACCCTAATTTTTTTTTTAATTAAAACTGATCTTAACATTACTTTAGTTAAATCACCCCCCCCCCTCCAAATTTACTTATTCACACCGACTCTTCAATTTCCATTCAGTCATCTCTCTATCTATCTCAAACCCTAATTTCTCACCTTCTCTCCTTCAATCCCCCATCCCAATTCAGCGTCGATCTTGAATTTCTGGGTTACATTTCTTGTGGTTTTCTCAGATCTACATCTGAGGACTCTTCCACAGTCATTAATCCTCGGTTATCCTCTGTTTCACCCATAAATGGAGGCAGATTCGATCTCTGATGAGCGAATCTGTTATGACTAAGAGGATTCATTTGTAGCCAAAATGGTATTTGACGATGAGGAGTGCCTTCTTTCCGAAGCTGAGGAAGCCGGTTCGTCGGTGGACAGTGTTTCCGTCTCGAAAATCGAAGATCCTCCCCCTGTGGTGGACAGGTGGTTTGTTTCAGAAGCACTCCGAAGACACTATTATGAGTGTCTGGCGGTATGGTTTCCTTCTTTCAAAAAAAGTTTGAAACCCTAACTTGGGTTTCAAACCCTAAACTGGTTTTTTCGGAAAATTTGCTTTGGATTTATCTATGTGTGCTTGTTTTATGTCCCTATTCGGATGTCCCCTGAAAAAACCCTAAGATATGTCCCTTTTCGGTTCTGTTTTATTTGTTGGGTTCTTTTCATCCAGATCCTTTTTTTTTGTTGCCGGTTTATGCATCTATCTATTTGTAATGCAATATTGGTGCATTCTGGATGTGCATTTTGGTTGTGATTATGTTGATGGGTTGTTGATTGCGTCTGATTATATTTGTGCGCTGTTCATTCCGTTTGATTATGTTGCAATTTGCTATTATGGTGGCGTTAACAAGTGATGTGTTTGAAAACTGACTGATTATTGCCATCCAACAAATTGATTTGTTCAATTTCGGTTTTGATGAAGTTATTGATTGCTGATTTTTCAATTTACAGTTTGTTGTATTGGTGGCTTAAACAAGTTGTGTTTCAAAACTGAATGTTTAATGTCATCCAACAAATTGATTTGTTCAAACCCAGTTTTGATGAAGTTATTGATTGCTGATTGTTTCAGTTTATAATTTGTTGTTATGGTGGCATAAGCAACTGATGTGTTTCAAAACTGACTGATTTATGCCATTCAACAAGTTTTTTTTTTTTTTCATTCCATGTGGTGATGAAATTATTGATTGCTGATTGTGGAGTGTTGGCTGCTTAAACTTTAGTCAAGTGTCTAGTTTAATGTTGCCCTCAACTGTTGTTAGGCTTCATGATACCCAATGATGATAATGTTCTGAGGATACCAAAATATAATTAAAAAAAGAAAATCAACAGAAGGATTTTTTTTTCACATTAACTGAATGTTTACAGCATAAGCAAAGCTAAACATCTTTTCTGTGTTTATGCTGTAAGCACTTGAGCAAAAATGTTTTGTCATTGATCACATGTACCCCAAATCAGTCATCAATCCACCTATGTCATAAGTACCTGAAGTTTGCTCACTTGCAATTAGATGATCAATTCCCTCTCTTACAACCTCTTCAGGTACTTCTAGTGCTATAGGTAAAATCCCCAATCTTGCTTGTGTTGTTTTTTCAATATTATGTAAGTTAATTGAGTTTGACCATAACCACCAAATAACCTCATTATTGTAATTAAATTATTATTTTTATTATTACTACTTATTATTCAACATGTAACTTCCTTAGGCATTATTCTTATTTATGCTTGTCATGAATTTTATTAATGTTAGTATTAATTATACCATTACCATTTGAGCATATGAGCATACATATGTGTGTGTACTATTATTTGTAGTAGAGATGTGAGACAAGTGTCCTTTCAAACATCAACATATATCATCTTCTATTATTTTTGTACAATAATATTGCTGGGATTGTGTTCAATTTCGTTGATTCCTGCTCCTAGCATAAGCTAGAAGTTATGTTGTATCCTAGGGAATTACTCAAGTAAATCTTTTAGGACAATGTTCTTATAGCACGCCTCAGAAAATCTACTTTTATCCATATAATATTTTCCAAAATTCCAAAATTCTAAAGGATTTATTATCCCACAAGATACAAGTACTTCTGTGATAGTTACTTAATATTTTTTTTTTGAAATCGTGTTGAGACAAGGTAGCGACAACAAAACTAAACTTAGTTAATTATGTTATTGTTCCATAATCAATCCTCGAGGTAAGCTTTCTTGGTCTCATCTCCATGTTATAATTTGATGTCAACTTGTTAGTGAAGTATCATATTTTTTTTATATACATGATTAATATATGGTATATACATGATTAATATATGGATATATTTTAGTTGTTTTCTACGTGTTTATATAATTATTTTGAGAGGAAAATAATGTTTTTTTTTTTTTTTTTTCTGATGACATTTTATTGAAATAACTTAGCCATGTATTGGGATATGCTCTTAAGTTTCTTATGGGTGAGAGTTATTTTCTGTTTCTATTTAGATTCGGTAAACACTATCACAGATATTATATTATGTTTCTTGTTTTGGATATTATTTGTAAAAATCATCATATTCTTGAACTATTATCTGGAAATTGAAACTAAATAAATTTGAGGTTGACTTTTTATGCGTATTGCCACTTACCCAAGGTATTTCATTGTTGTTGTTTGGGAATTATTGTGAATAGATGCATCGTGGAAGAACTATAACTAATCATATGATTTCCGTAAGCTTATATCTAAGCTAGCATCCCTATTCTTGTCATTAGGATTGTTTCATGATCCATCAAATCCAGGGTATTAGCTAATATTATTATTGCTTCACCCATTTCTAGGGGAAGATTCTTCTACTTAGTAGTTTATGAAACTGTAAAGAGTTGCAATTGATGTTAGAACATAACTTCTATTTTTAATTATAAACAAAAAAAAAATAAAAAATCATGTCATGGTATGATTTATTTGGCCGTTGATGTATACTTTCTTGCTGCATTATTTCTATTTCATATTAGTATTCTATGTTGTAGTAGATTTTAAAGATTTTGTCATGCTAAATTGTGTTGGTGGCTTACTAAGAGTTTATACTTAAATGTTGATCAACCGGCATATTTTTGCATAAAATAAATGTGACCATAATTAGAAATGGAGAATAGTGTTTAGTCAACATGCTTATAGGTAAATAGTCAAGGAGGTATGTGTATCTTACTTGATGATTTTTTCTTGGGAAATGGATTTTACACCTCGGTAAATTTGTCGGTTCATAAGAAGATGCAAAACATGTACTAGTTGGTAACTTTGCAGGAATCTTTGTTGTGACTAATCATTTGAATACATGAAGGAGGAAATAAACAAATGGGTGAGGTTTGAATTAACTAAAATATTTCAAAATGTGGAGGTTATGTAAAAGATATTATAAATTATGTTGATCTTGCAATTAGTGTTCCATTGTTCAAAGACACAATGATGATAATTGGTGTTAAATAGATATGAAATATTATCTACATGTGGATCAGTATTCACACATGGTGGGGGTGAAATACTTGAGAAAAATCATAAATTGTGGTATTATTATTATGAGTTCTCCACCGTTTATACAGTGATGCTAAATGGTGTTAAAATTATTTGAGATATAAGTGGTTAACCAAATATTGAGAGATGGAATTATGTCCAATTATGTGAATTAAAAAATGAACTTGGCCAATTTGTTGAATAATTGTTGGTTGTTTTTACAAAACATCGAGGGGATTGGGACTGAATTCTAAAGCCACTTGAAATTAACAATGATGGTAACCCAACCTGTGTGATTGGAGATCCCATGAATAAGGTTCATATGGGTAATAACAAGTCACTTGTTAGTCCTGCTAGCACATTTATAATGTTGTCCCTTCCTTGTGTGATGCTAGACTGCAAAATTGTGAGGATAAGATGAAAGCTTTTACTGAGTTTCATATCCCTTATGGGTAGTATATTATTTACAAAATATACTTGATGGACTTACCTACATGAGTGTGCAGTGGAGCCGCTCCTATGAGATATTGGCTAAATCTTTAGAGCATCCATGAACTACGTCTATCTATGATTACTCTTCCTCTTTGGCTCCAATTACATTGGTAGATAATTTAGGATAGTGACATTTTATCTAACTTTATATAGCATTTACCTTGGTAAAAATAAAAAAGTCGGGTTATCCTTCCGACCCAGAATAAAATGCTAAAATTTGGATAAAATCTTAGCTAATAATCTAGGCTACCCCCATAAGGTAGTTTACCCAATACTTGGGATAAAATTAGACGGAATTATTCCAATTAGGCTTTTTCTCAAGAGAATTAAACTGAATTTTGCATCAATATATAATTCTCCTTCATGGTTAGGGTAACGAAAAAGAAAAGGAAAAAAATCATTGGTGGACTTTTTTGGCCCGAGGTCCGTCGGGTTGGGCCTAGATTTCTAGATCCGAAATAAATTGGGCCCGGCCCGAAACTACCCTTTGACCGGGTAGCCCGAATTGCCAGCACTATGAAGAACCAATCAAATTGCTACGTTCGAATCATAGGCACATTAGGGTTCTTTACCTACAACTATAAATAGGGTCTATTTTCCACCATAATTCAGACCACAATAAAAGAACATAACACAAGTTCAAGAATCAAGTGAAAGATCCAAAGCTGTTCTAAAGACATTACAAAGTCAATCTCGAGATTTTCTATATATGTTTGATTCGAGATTAAGGTGTTGAGCCTCTCCGATCGGTGTTTTCAAGTTATAACTTAGAAGGTGTTCTTCATTGTTTGTCAAAATCTTCGAAATTGTTCTTCGAGTATTCGTTCAAGCACACCGTTAATCTAAAATCAAGCTTACAAGCTTTTGGACAAAGTTATTCAAGTCAACTCCAAGTTTGAAGGCATTATACAACTGAAGAGAATAATCAGAGAAGAACTAGAGATAAAAAACTCACAAATTGTAAATTCTATATGTTTAATCCGAGAAATTTGATTTTGTACATCTTGTTCGTGTTTATTTATTTAAAGGACAAAATTTGTTGTTACAAATACATACTTGCACAAAATTCGGATGCATCGTCTGCCTTAAAGATGTTTAAGAATTTCTTTGTAGGTCGTAGTTCAGAATTCACAGCGTTCAACGCTATTGAGTATGAAGATTATTTTAATTAATTACCAAAATTCTAAAATGTATATTTTAGAACGATGAGCAAGAGCAACGACATCTATGCAACACAACTAAATTATTATTTATAGGCCCTAAAATTCTTATTTCGACAAAGGAACGATATTGTAAATTGTAACTATGTAATGTCATTATGTTTTTTAACTAACTTGCGATGAGATTTGACAGATTGTTGAAGCCGACAGAAAAGTTTATAGTACTCAAAGATAAGTAGTACAAAATTCGTGGACCATAATGACGATTAATTGATACTGAATTTGCATGTATATTGATTGAAGGCAAAAAATACATTAATTTTGGAAATATATTTGGAAAAAGGTAGGCATACTTGATTTATTAGCACTAGTTGCCTTTGAAGATTAAGATTGTTGAGATATCTTGCATGATTCATTGTTTCGGTATTGGCAAGATGTATAAGAGAATATATGAAATGTGATAACAAAATTAACGTTGATTGTCCTTGAATAAATAAATTAATGAGATATTTTGGATGAATGATTATTTCGGATGTTTGTACATGTACACTTAATGGTGATTATTTTCTTATCTTCTGCCATTTCATCGGGGAGTTAATATCGGAAATAAAATTTTGCTAAGATTGGTGAAGATTTAAGGTCAACAACAGTGAAACGCGTTTTTATTATCAGGCAGGTGCATATACAGGATACGACAATTTTTTTCAGAAATAGTAGGCGATTGTGAGCAGGAAATTGCCAAGGTTGCTATTTTGGGACGATTTTGTTATGATATTAAGATTTTATTCATGTGGGATGACTCACAAGTAGATATGTCAAAACTGGTCGGCCCTCACCCGGCCCTAAAAATACAAGGGTTGGGCCTTAGTTTTATAGGCCCTTATAGCTTCAGGGCTTTTAGCCCGGCCCTACTTGGCCCTTGGGCCTATTAGGACTTGGGCCGGGCTAGGGTAGGGCTGGCCCTAAGGGCCTTATATTTTTATTTTTATATTATACAATATATATATATACACATATATGTATATATTATTTATATAGTATCACATAATTATATAGATAAAACCAGGGTTTTGTTTAAAGCGACTTTTCAGTTTTCACTTTTCACATCCGGAGACTCTCCAGCAGCTTTTCAGTTCTTCTCACGTTCTCTTACTCTTTCCTCCCCGTCGCCAGCAATTTTCTACTCTTCTCAAAAGTAAGTTTGTTATCTCTTTTAATAAATATATGTTATAGTTCTTTAATATATTGTGTTCAATATGTTGAATCGTTGATGCTCCAAAAGATACACATATATATATAAAGACGGAGAAAGATCAACGAAAAGTTAGAAGTTTTATTTAAATATTGTATGTAGTACTGTTGATTCCCCAATATACATGTATAAACTATAGGGATAATTACAAAATGGCCGCCGAACTATTAGCACTTTTTCACTTCGGCATATAAACTATTAACAGTGACTAAACCGCCGCCAACCTATTTGAATATTACTACTCGAAAGCTGCCGGCCAGAATACCGTCCAAATTCATTGCACACCCGGTTTCGAAAAACCACCTTTTGGGACAGAATTTGGGCGGTATTCTGGCCGGCAGCTTTCGAGTAGTAATATTCAAATAGGTTGGCGGCGGTTTAGTCACTGTTAATAGTTTATATGCCGAAGTGAAAAAGTGCTAATAGTTCGGCGACCATTTTGTAATTATCCCTAAACTATATATACAGAGAAGATAAATCATGGAATCATTTAAAACACACACACATGACACAACCATGTAATGTTATATATAAACATTAGATTAAGAGGAATCATTGGGCCTGGGGACGTCGGGATGCGGGATTATGGGCAGGGGCCGGTATAGTGAATTAGTGGCCATACTTAGCATTATTTTATATTGAATTACTATATTGGACTATGTATATTTGTGTATATAATTATATATATTCATGGTGTTAGCACTTAAGAAGTTAACAGTGATGATGATAAAAAAATTAGACAACACCCCATGAAGCTTTGAACATTATTTAATTTCTTACACATCTAAATATCTAATCAACATAACTATATGGCTCACCAGAAACATATAAAGTTGGATACTGTTATAAAATTTCAATGTTGTATTAATATCCTGTATTCTCATTATTTGTTTATGATTTTGTATTTTGTGATTTAGGCCATGGGTGATAATGTTGATATAGAAGAAATGGCCGCAAATCAGAATATTGATAACACCAATTTACCAGCTGAAATTGGTGGTGATAGTGCACCAAAAGTTGGTGAGAACAATGTTGCTCGTGAGAGGAATGGCGAACCACCTAATAAAAATGGTAAAAAGCTAACTTCTGAAGTTTGGGATGTTTCTGAAAGAAACAAAGAGCCAGAACCAGATGGAACATGGAAGTGTGTGTGTACTAAGTGTAAGCATGTATTTACATGTGGAGGAACCTATGGAACTTCACACTTGAAGCATCACATGAAGAACTCATGTACTAATGTGTGTTATTCAAATGTGGGTCAAATGCTAATTGATCAAGAAGGCAAAACAAGGGCTAGGAAAGTTAGTAAGGTAATTCTTCGTGAAATGCTTGCAGAAGCTATAATTTAGCATGATTTACCATTTGCTTTTGTTGAATATGAGAAGATTGGGGCTGTTATGAATTATGCTAATCCAGATGTGACAATGCCTTGTAGAAATTCAATTGTAGCTACCGTTGTGAATAAATATGAGATGGAGAAAGAGAATCTAAAAGTATCAATGTCTAAACTTCCAAATAGAGTGTGTTTAACTTCTGGTGTTTGGACAGTATGCACAATTGAGGGCTATATATGTTTGACAACCCACTTTGTTGATGAGAATTGAAAATTAAATAGCAAAATCTTGAACTTTTGTCGTATGGTGCCTCCACACTCAGGGGTTGAATTGGCTAAAATGGTGTATGATTGTTTGAAAGAATGGGAATTGGAAAGAAAGGTTTTTTCTATTACATTGGACAATTCATCAGCTAATGACAATATGCAAGAAAATTTGAAAGTTAAACTTTGTTTACATGATTGTTTATTGGCTGATGGTAAATATTTTCATGTTCGTTGCTCTGCACATATTCTAAATATTATTGTCCAAGAAGGGTTAAAAATTGCAAATGTAGCACTACATAAAATCAGAGAAAGTGTGAAGTGTGTAAGAGGATCTGATGGGAGGATGCAAAAGTTTGATGAATGCATTCAAGATGTAGGAGGGGTTGATACAAGTATTGGATTGCGGTTGGATGTTAGCACACGATGGAAACTCTACTTATTTGATGCTAGCGAGTGCACTAAAATATAAGAAGGTGTTTGCAAGTCTCCAATTGCTAGACAAGGCTTTAAAGACTTGTCCAACAATTGAGGAATGGAACAGGGCTGAAACTATTTTTGAATTTTTATGTCCTTTTTATGATACCACTAATCTTATTTCAGGGTCTTCTTACCCAACATCTAACTTGTATTTTATGCAAGTTTGGAAGATTGAGTGTGTTAAAGGGAAACTTGGAGAATGAAGATGAGCTGATTAGGGACATGGCTAAGAGAATGTTAGGGAAATTTGAGAAATATTGGCATGAGTACAGTGAAATACTTGGATGTGGTTGCATCCTTGATCCACGGATGAAGATGTCTTTC
Source organism: Ajuga chamaepitys (assembly GCA_958295605.1). Lineage (NCBI taxonomy): Eukaryota > Viridiplantae > Streptophyta > Magnoliopsida > Lamiales > Lamiaceae > Ajuga > Ajuga chamaepitys. The sequence goes on from OY282507.1 coordinate 47,988,249, forward strand.
TTAAATTTTTGTTACTCGAAGGGTGATGTAACTAGTGCTACTGCTAGCGATAAAGTGAAAGATATGAATCAGAAGCTGAAGAGGTTATTTGAGGAATATGTCATAAAATTTGGTGATTCAAGATCCTCTCACTCTAATATTTCTAATCTTGTTGCAATTAACAGTGGTGGAGGGACAAGTACATCATACAATGACAAGATATTTGAGGTATTCTTTTAAAGTTTTCACCTAGTTGATCCTTATGTTACATTAGAATATAAGTTTATCTGTTTTTGTTTACTTTCTTTGCCTTATGTGTATAGGAATCCTTGATGTTTCAAACTCAATCAGCCCATACTACGGGCAAAATGGAGTTGGAACTCTATTTAGAGGATCCACAACTTCCTCTTAGTGAATTTGGTAATTTGGATGTATTGCAATTTTGGAAGGATAATAGAAACGGGTATCCAATTTTATCTGTCTTGGCTTGTGATGTGTTGAGCATTCCCATAACCATTGGGCATCAGAATCTGCGTTTAGCATTGGTTCTCGGGTTTTGAACAAGTATCGGAGTAGAATTCTCCATGAAAAGGTTCAAATGCTCATTTGTACTAGGAATTGGCTACGTGGCTTTGTTTCTGAAGCTAATGGTACAAAATTAATTTTTATTTTTTTTATTTGATTAACATGTACATAGTTATAATTTGATACGTCAATTGTTTCTGTTTATTTATGCATTGCAGATGAAGAAGAAGAAAACAAATTGATAGCTACGGCTTCTGGAGGAGAATCAAATATTGCAACCCAAGATGAAGCAATGAGGAATATATTTACTTGTTAGATATTATTATCAGTGATAGACTTCATTATTTTTGCTAATGTTTTGGAGAAATCATACTTTACTATTTCGCTTTTTGTTATTTTTTCATATTAATATCTTGGAATTGGGATGTTTATATTTTAGAATGCTTTAATTATCCCTTTGTCTATTTATTTGAAACTTAAATATGTCGACTTTTTTATGTTTGAGACAATGAAAAAAAATAAAATGATTTCATAGGGCTTGGCCCTAGAGGGCTAGGGCCGGGCCTGCATTTCCAAGGCCCATATAGCATAAGGGGGCCAGGGCTTTTTAGGACTTGGGCCAGGTAGGGCCGGACCGGCCCTTATTGACATCTCTACTCACGAATGACCCTCTTCATTCAATATTCCAATATGTCCCCAACATGTGGGTCATTTGTAAATCCATTAATCCGAACATGAACACCGTTGCCTCATCACTTCGACAGCCCATCTAGCTCAAGCAAGAGACCTGCTCAGATACCACGTCAAAATTTGGGAGGCGCCCACCACGGCCTCATACATTAAAGTGTGTTAATACAGAGGAGATATTTAGCCACCTAGTGAACATGTTATAGATTTTGGGGGTGGGGTGGGCGAGAAGGGGGAGCATGGTCACACACATTAAAGTGTGTCTATCCAAGGAGAGACTCTTAGCCATCAATTGATTTTAGGGATAAAAGCTCACTTGGTGGCTTAAAGTCTTCCTATATTGACAACATATGGGGCCGTGTCGGAAGTCCCCCTAATTTTAACACAAGTCTATCTTTGTAGAACGAAGATAAATATTAATTACAGTTAGAGGTGACAAAACTGGCTCGGCGGGTCGGTCCATGAGGCCCGATATTTTAGATGGGCCAGGTCATAGATATCTTGGCCCAAAGTACTATTTGACCCTACCGATCCGACCCAATGGGCTAAAAGCTCGATGGATCACGAACTGACTGATAATCTCAATATATTATAGGAAGATTGATCGGGTCGAACCGACTAATTTTAGGTTCTATCAAATTTTAATCCAATCCAATCTGAATTATAGTGTTGATCCGATGAGCCCGGCCTGATTGAGCCCGACTATCCGAATTGACACATCTAACTACAGTAAATGATGTAATTCGAGCTGCGGCCAGTGAGAGACCACCACGGCCGAATATCATATATCTGACAGGTTGATTCGAATTGGACTAATTTTACTACCTCTGTGATAGATATTTAAGGGGATAATTGGATTGGGATGTAGTGGCATGTACCACGTCCGATGGGGCACATCCACAGACGAGACATCCAAAAATGTATTTTAGTTTAAGGTTATAGTAGGGTAGTATGTGTATTGAAAATTGTAAAAGGTGCGTTGAAAATTGTAAAAGATGATGTAGATAATATGATGTGAATGTGGAGGAATGAGTCATCCGATATAAAATAAAATACATCGGGATGGGAACATGTCAATTTAATTATCCCCTAAATATCTAAGTAGGATGTAGGGTAAAAAATATATCTAAGTAGGATGGTGGGTATGTTGTCGTATAGGCATGTGGGTGGCACGCTTGTACACCAAACAAATTGCCGTGATAGGTCTACCGTCCCTATGGGCTAGGGCTTTCACTTTCTCTTCCCCCTCCCCTTAAACTTGTCATTATTATATTTGGTTGCAATTAATTTATTATTTATATATTGAGTGTGTGGGGGCTCACAATGGAGAATTTGGAGTTTAGTGTGTTAGGTCAACAACTGGGAACAGCGTTTGGCTTCTTCTGCAATTTGGGCTCAATTCTACCTAGTGGAAATAAAGCTTCACTCATTACACCAGATCAATTTCACCACCCACTCTTTTACATCTTTCTCTCTCTTAAATAATAAATACAACCCTCATCCACTTTTTCTCTTTATTTTTTAAATAAAATTAAATGTAATAATATATACTATTTGCAGGAAAAAGTTAATTGGGGGGTTTAAGGGTAAAACATGAGAATGAATAGGACATATTCTCATTTATGGTGCTTGGTATATACTAATAAATAAGTTAATCATTATCCCATTTCATTAACAATTCTCTCCATTTCATTCCATAGTATGATTGATCCACCATTCATATCCATTACCATTGTCATTGATGATATGCAATTAAGTGGGCCCTAAGTGTGTTTGCTTAAACTGGAGAGTGCTGAATCAAACTTAATTGAAGGTGTTAATAAGTATGTTTTATTGAGATTTAATTCTCTTAATTTACTGAGGGAACTATAAGCAAACACACCCTAAACTTTTATAAATTTACAATTTTTTTTTTTTATCATTATAGAACGATTCTCTAAAAGTTATAAATCATTGTTCATTTGATTTCTTTTATTTATTGGTTTGATCTAATTAATTATAGGGTTAATTACAAAAAAAATTACGATCTTTGGTCCAATTTTCAATTGCAACGTAACTTTTAAAAATTATCAATGTTGGTCACCAACTATAACTTTCTTCAACTGCAACGACTAAAAAATTTGGCATATGATCGTCATTATCAATTTTACAATTCGTCAATTTCATCAATGTTAATTGGAAGTCGAAGAAGTAATATAATAACTGCAATCACCAATTAACGACAATGAAAATGATGGATTGTGAAATTAATCGAGGTCAATGAAGATCTTATCCAGGCATATTTAATTGTGGTGATGACGACACAATCAGATGTAAAAAGAAAAAAGGTAATGTTGTAAATTAAAAAAAATATAATTGATGACCAACATTGATAAATTTTAAAAGTCATATTGCAATTGAAAATTAGACCAAAGATTGTGATTTTTTAGATCATTAACCCTTAATTATATCTAACATATTTATAACATAAGAAAACTAATTCTTACTTTCCTTAATACACAAGACATTAACTTCTAAATACACATGACTATCCCTTTTTGAACAACCTCGATATTTTCAACTCATTTTATTTTAAAAATACTTTTGAGTATGGGTCTCCCATTTATTTTTGACCAAGTTTATATATTTTGTAACTACCAGTTCTTATACAAGAACAATGAGGAGAACGTTCAACTAGACCTATTCCAAAAACATTTTTTTGTTCTAATTAAAAAAAAGTGGATGCGTGTAATACGACTTAAATGTAATTAAGCGTAATTAAGCAAAATGATGTGGGTAGTTCAAGGCCTTTAAGTATCACACACAAAACACAAACAAATGTAGGGTAACAACCAAGACTTTTACACTAAAAACGATTTAAAGACGATTTATGTATGAGCTATGTGGCAAATATGTGGAAATAATTAACTATTGCTCTAGGGTATTTGCAATTACTTTTTCTAAGTGTTTTTCAACTTATAATTTTGAAAAAGTTGTTTGGGAGTAGTTAAAAGTAGACAATAGACATTTTTTACAACTTCTTGATATTTTGATAAATAAATAGAAGTCTTTTGTCTCACTTATAAATTAAGTTGTTTATGTATCAAACACTCCAGATTTTAGGGGGTGTTTTTGTTTGCTTAACTTTTAAAAAAGTGACCATAAGTAGAAATTTTGATAAATTTACGTAAAATTAAAAATAGACAGTATTTGAGAGTAAAAGTGATTAGAGCTCAGCTCCGAGCATGTTATCATCGGGACACCCTTCGAGTTGCCGTTACAATTCTCTATCAACCTGCAAGGTGTTTATATGGGTCATCTCCTTATTTATATTCTCTGAAGGTGACGCCTTATGCATATTGAGAATAAAATTATGTCAATTATCAGTTTGGATTTAAAAAAAATTATTTATTCGGAATCTGAATTATATAAAATTAATGGAATATTAGAACCAAAATTAGAATAAAAATTTTGAACGGCCGATTAGTTCATAATCAGAAATAATAATGATAATGAATGTGAATGAGGAGTTAATCGTACTATAAAATAATATCGGGCAAGCAGTTAATTAAATGGGGGTAACGATTAACTTACTTTGATTCTCATTCATGTTTATTAAATATAAAAAATAAAAATTATTTTTTCTTGATCTCGTTATCCACCCCACTCTACTTTACCAAGCGGCCCTGAGTATATGTGGAAAGCTTGATATATCATATATGAGAGGCGAGACCCAGACCACGTCTAGAGCTTAATAAAATTAAATTTGTATGAAATTTTTATCAATGAATCTTAGATGTATCTGTGCTTGTACCAACATAAAATAAATAAATTCTTGATAATATATAAATACAAATATATAATAATATTGAGTGAGGTCATATACAAAGAATGGAATTCAGAGCAAGTTTGTGGGCCTTCCTTAATGATTGACGCCCATTAATAAAAATTTCTTTCAGTTCCACGTGTCTCATTTTTGAATCTTGGGCCAATTAAATTCTGATAATATAGTTTTTCAGATTTATATATCATATTTAGAGTTATTAAGATGTCGACTTCTACATTGAAAAATCAGATAAGGGAAGATAAGACTACGTAGCTTCTAAAATGTTTGTTTACGTAAATCGTGTATTACATATAAAATAACCGACTTTAAAAGTACTTTTAAATTAATTAAATCATATTTTGAGACTTATAAGCTAATTATAAATTAAGTTTATTTTTAAAGAAATGAGGAAATATCAGTTAAATTTGATATTTAAACAGGACACCAACTTCTTTTATAATACCAATTTTAAGAGGAGTAGATTGGTGAAAATCAACCCAAGACCAGCTTAGATAAAAGAGGCTTCACCTAGTGAGTTTAAGAGGATGTTTGACTGAGCTTATAAGCTCCTAAAAACATCTTATAAGATGTATAAGATGTTTAGGAGCTTATAAGCTCTTGCAAAATGTTTGGCAAAATAAGATGTTTAGGAGCTTATAAGACAAAAAAATAAGCTCTAAGAGCTTATAAGATCTAAAAAAAATAAGTTGCTATTCCCCAACTTATTTCCATCTTATTTTTTAAGATCTTAATTATTACACTCAAATTTCACAGACAATTCACACACTTACACACACTACACATATTTCACACACTACACACACTACACGCATTTCACACACTACACACATTTTCACACACTACACACATTTCACACACTATACACACTTCACACACTACATACATTTCACACATTAATCAAAATGTGTGTTTAATATTAGTTTTTAAATTAGACCCCAAATTTATAGCTAAATCATTATATTCAATTGCAAGCTTATAAGCTCTTTTATCAAAACGCTTTGTTAACTTATAAGCTCCTTAAAAATAACATCTTATAAGCTCCTGAAACAACTTATAAGATGTTGAAGCTTATAAGATGTTTAAAATAAGCTTAGCCAAACACCCTCTAAGTTCCACTCTATTCCTACAAGACACTAACTTAGGGTTGAAATCATTTTTGGTCCCGTAACTTTTCACTTGTACAATTTTAGTCTCAAAAAAAGTTAAAAATTTGATTAGTCCTTTAAATTTGGAATTGGTCCAAATTTAGTCCCTTTTTTCGCCGTCGGTGATCAATTTGGCCAGAAAATTGCACGTGCTGGCCACCAGGCTCATTTTTTCATCCAATTTTTTAATATCTGGCATCGGCAAGTGATTTTGAAGTAAAAATGACATTAACAATTAAAAAATTTAAAAGAGTTTTTTTTTTTTTTTTCTCGTTTCTCATCACTTGTTGAATGTTGGAAAAATGAGTCATGTGAATGATACATGCAATTTTCCAGTCAGATTGGTCACTTTCGGAAAGAAAAGGGACTAAATCTAAACCAATTCCAAAGTTACAGGACTAAATTGAATTTTTAACTTTTCTTAGGACCAAAATTATACAAGTGAAGAGTTACGGGACCAAAAATAATTTTAGCCCACTAACTTATAATTAGAAAATTGAATTATTTCAGTGACTCGACCAATCATTTATTTATACAAGTAAACTAACTATAAATGTTAGTAACAAAGAATCTTATAATTATGGAGTAAAATATTTATAGCTAATAATTTTGACTATTTACTATAAGAAACATTAATTTGTTAACATGTTCATAATTAGTTAATAAGAAATACTCCCTTCATAAAAATGTTCGTAATACTCATAATATGAAGGTTGTACGTTCATGAAAGTAGTGGTAAGAAAAGAGTTATATTTTCGTAGAAATTAACGTTTTATGGAACATAAAGTGCTTATTAGTTAATATATTTTTCAAACTCTGACTTAATCCCTGAAACTTTTATATCTCCGAAGCACTCCATAGTCCTACGAATGTAAACAAGGGGAATGAAGGTAACTAAATACAGGATTACAAGTTTTATAATAGCGGTAGTTGATTGTAGCTCAGTTGGCAGAGTAATCAATAATTTAAACAATCGACGAGCATTCAATTTTCACCCATCCACCCTCAATAAGGATTTGTACTAGAAAAGGTTTTATAATATCACTCTCACTCCCACCCCACCCCAAACAAAAAAAATAATTACATATCAAGAAATATCGACGATGTTTCACCAAAATATCTATTTTTTTTAAACGAAACACAAGTAGTAATATATTTCTGTAAATGTTTTGTTTTTATTGCGGCAAATTATTGATAATATTTCGATATCTATGGTGCACAATATTTTGTAATATCGTCTCTAAAAAAAGAAAAATTGGTGAAAATGGTGAGGATGAATCGGACTAAACAAAGTACCTTAGTTACACATCTCTCAAATGCCACATAGATGTCAAAACATATCAACAATGTGATTGTTGTGTCAATCTATCAGATCTAATGGTGTAATTGTTGGGAAAGATAGAAACATGCAAGTGTAGATTGAGTTTATTTTTAATTAGATAAACTGATACTAGTATTATTTAGAAAAAGATGGGTCATTTGTTTCACTTGAGCCTCATAAGTCATTATTTTGATGCTAGTAAATACTCCCTCCGTCCCAGCTAACTTTGCACACTTTCCTAATCGGTCCGTCCCAGCTAACTTTGCACGGCCAAAAATGGCATATAAAGTCAACACTTTAATTCATTTAAATTTTACAGGATTGCCATTTATTAATCCTGAAAAATAGATTTAACCTAATTAAACCCAACCCACCCATTTTGCCTAATTAAACCCAACCCACCCAAATCCCATTTTCAGTAACCAAAAATCTGAAATCCCCTCCCCCCCCCCCCTCTCATAATTATTCACGCTGGTTCCTTCTTTCTGAAGCCCAGCCCAAAATTAAGAAACCCTACTCTATATCTTCAAACACCATCTTCATCCACCTTCTTCATCCACCATCATCTTCATCCCCGCCGCTCCCCTCTTGTCTGAACTCGTTCTTCTCAAAACCTCCCTTCGCTAAACTGCGAACTGAAAACCCTATATTCTTTCTCCTGTTACTTTTTCGATGGACTGTGAGTCTGAGTTTTACGACGATTGTGTCATTTTTGACTCCGATGAGACCGTCGTCCCTGAATCGGAGCTCGAAAAGAGGGTAATGAGCGAGGTCGGGGCTTTGGAGGCTACGCCGGCGACGGCCTCTGCTTCCGTCTCCGATCCGTTGGCGGGTCCCCTTCCTGGGGCAGGATGGCTTGAGGATCCAGAGATGCGGGTCTTTTTCTTCGAATGTTTCGCACATTGGTTTCCGATTATGAGGTTACGCTGCTCTAACCTTAATTTCTATGTGTATGAAATTCATATGCTTGCATGTTGGCCGGATCTGTGAATCCGGATTATTCTCTGATGTATTCAATGGGTTCAGTTACGGATCTGTGAATCCGGGTTATTTTCTGATGCTTTCGTTGGGTTTGGTTCCGGATCTGTGAATCCCGGTTATTTTCTGATGCTTTCGTTGGGTTCGTTTCCGGATCTGTGAATCCGGGTTATTTTCTGATGCTTTCGTTGGGTTTGGTTCTGGATCTGTGAATCCGGAATTTTTTCTGATATATTCGATGGGCTCAGTTACGGATCTGTGAATCCGGGTTATTTTCTGATGCTTTCGTTGGGTTCGTTTCCGGATCTGTGAATTCGGGTTATTTTCTGATGCTTAGTTTGGGTTTTAGGTCCTGATCTGTGAATTCGGATTTTTTTCGGATGCTTTCACTGGGTTTTTTTTCTGGATCTGTGAATCCGGACAGATTTGCTTATCATGTGGTATGCTTGCATTTTTATGTCGATCCTGTTTGGATCTGTGAATTCATTGGCCTTTTTTGTTGATGTGTGGCTATGTGTAATGATGTTTTGTTTGCTGAACTCTTTATTGCTGCCCAACAAACGAAAGTTTCTGGCCAATTTAATTATTTGGTGTTGGTGTTGGTAGCTTAAGTTAGTGAAAAAAGATTAACTTAATGTTACCACCAAATAATTAAAAAGTTCTAGTCCCGAAGCCCGATGATGAATCCGTTCTGAGGGTAAAAAAAATTAAAAACTGTATTGCTAAAACTTTTTAAATCTGTGCCAAAGCTGTATTGCTAAAAATCTGTTTCTGATATGATGCATTTGTACTGATGAATAAATAACCAAAAACAAAATCAATGCCAAAACGTGATCAGTTTTTTGATCATTTTTTTATAAGTTGATAAGGTTTTACTGTTTACGGTCTAAGCAAAAGCTACACATTTACTGTGTTTATACCGTAAACAATAAATTCAAAAACATCCTACAAATACCCTTTGGTTTTTACAAATACCCCAAATCAGTTAGAATCCCTCCCACCTCATAGTTTCCTTCTGAATTTTCTTGACACATTAGGCATTCAATAGCCTCTCGCACTGTTTGTTCTTCCACTTTCAAAGCTGTTGGGAGTGTCCCCAGTCTTGCTTGTGCTGTTTTGGCTATGTGTGGTAACCTGTAATTATTACCCCATTTGTCTTTCATAACTTCCACTAAACATGCTTGTAAACTCAGAAATACATAGTTCAGCTTCAGTGGGTCCAGGTCTGAAAATGATTTTAAAACGTTGTTTACCAAGTCCTGCACATTGTAACTCCTAGTCTCCACTTGTAATGACTGAATTGCCCGGAAATAACCTAAGTCTAGGACATTAGTGTCTGGAGAATTTGGGGGTTGACACATCAATTGAATCTGAAATCCATCAGTTGTAGCAGCATTTCTGAAATCTAAGTCATAGTTGCTTATGTGAGGTCTTGCGTTGTCTTGTTGTATGATTATTTGCTTACTTGCATGTACCGGCCATTTTGCCTTGATTGCTGGAATAATATGTTAAAAAAACCCCCTATGATGAAACAGTTTGCCTCTAAAACAAATGTTAAACTGTGACGTCACCGTTTTTACAAAACATATTCAAAAATCTGTTTTGCAAAAACATGGAGGCTTGCAGTTTTGTTTTAAAGTGAAACAGATGATGAATAATTTCTGATGGTCTAAATGGTTACCTTTTGGAGTATACAATCCTTAATAACCTGTTTGGTTATTGATTCGATTGGCTTGATAACCATAGTCCCTCTCGGTCTGTTGGCACTGTTTCTGAGGGCCGGCTCCATCGTAGTGAATGGAAACATACCTATCTTCCCGTCAAATAGTAATTCCCCTTCTTCCGTGTACTGTGGTCTCGCCACAGCACACATGAACATCACCTTGGGAATGAACCTTTTACTTTTACAGGCCCGGTATGGGTCTTCTTCATCCACTAGTTTATATGCCCGCTCACTAGTTTGTTGCATGTAAAACCACTTCTCATCAATATGAACTATGTTATACATATTTTCATACCTGGTCTTGTTTGAATTGTTGTCTTTGTGCAAGAAACTGAGGCTGTACTTTAGTCTTTGAAGCTTGTTTGAGTCTGTTAACTGTGGCTTAACTGCGTTGGTATGCGGTTTTATGACTCCTTGTTTAATCCATCTACCAACTTTGCTTTTGCTAACACTAAGCTCACTAGCTAATCTTCTGACTGTTCCTCTTTTGGAGAATGGTATGGCTCTCATTGCATCTTCATCAAGTGTTGCTTCCTTTCTTGCTGCTGTTCTTGGCCTTATTTCTAGGAAAGAGACAGGTTGACCCTCGGAAATCTGCTTTTTTGCAGATTGCCATATTAGTTGCACCGATCGGACGGACACTCCATATGATGCTCCGACTTCCTTTACCTTGCGATGATTTAAAACTCCGCCGGTGTTGTTGGCTAGAAGAGTCTGAGCAATGAGGAGTCGATCTGATGGAGTAATTTGGGGACCCTTCCGGTTGTTGGTCATAGTTATTTTTTGTAAAATCTGTAATTTTTGCATTCAATGCAGATTATGGTGTTATTTATAGGATGTAAAAAGTTGTTTTTGAATGTATTTTAGTTTAGGAGGGAAATTTTGGTGTAACATGGGTTATTAGGCCAAATTTTCAGATTGTTGAAAATTTGGTGGGAATTTTCCCCCCCTAAACTGTGATTGAAGACTGAAATTCCTTGCTTTCGCTGGATTTGATTTGCAGTTTTTTTTTTTTTTTCCAGATTTAATTATGTTGTGTGTAAATTTAATTTGCTTTGATTTATTAACAGTTAAAAAAAAATTAAGGGTGGGAAGTGTTAATACACTAATCCCACTCTTAAAAAATTGATTAGAGTCCCTCAAAAGTCAAAGAAAAAGCAGTCAACTGCTTTTTCTTAACATCCGTGTCGAGTCAACCGTGCAAAGTAAGCCGGGACGGAGGGAGTATAACGTTGTATGAAAAATTTTAGAATGTGTATCGTATTGTCAGACTTTATATAGTATACTATTCATAAATTAATTAATTTTTATAGAATTTTAGAAAAAATAATATATTCTCCAACAATTTTCAGAAAATGTATCAATATTTTCGTAAAATTAAAATAGTGATATTTTGGTGGTTAATAAAAGTTATTCGAGTGAGTATACTCCAAATGCACATGGTTTGAATTGTTAATTTATTAAAATAAATGAAGCCCGGCCCATTACCATATGATCCCACCACCTGATAGTCAATAGTCATACCATAGATAAGGAGCAAGTCACTTCATAACTTTAAACTTCGAGGTTGGGTGTCACCTCAATTTCTGCCAACTTTTTTATTTAATATTATTGTGTACGTAAGAATAAAATCATCATCAACACATATAAACACACTATCCGTAGCCCTAACTTAAAAAAAAAAAAAAAAAAAATCGAAAATCACATTAGTGCACGAGATGAAGGAAGTGAGATACTCACCCCGTCTTGATCTAATTGGGCAATCTTGATCGGACACGAAGACTAAAGAAAAACAGATTTTGTAAAATCTTTGACTTTTTCAAAGATGGAGATTTGAGGATGAAGATTGTGAGAGAATTTATCGTTTATGGGTTAGGACAATTAGATTGGGACAAAAAAATATTATAAGTTGGCCAATTAGACAGGGACGAAGGGGGTACTATATACTAAAAAGCACACCATCTGCATTATACAAATAGTCATACTTAAAAAGTTATTAGTATTTCTTTTATCAACTTAATAAAGGTACAATTTTAAAAGATCATCAATTTTTACGTACACGATTTATATTTATTTTTTAATTTGACATATTAAATTATATATAAGTAATTCGTGAAACAAGATTCTTATTTTGTGATAAGAATTATTCTGAAATATAATTTTTTTTTTAAATAATCAGAGTATTAACTAGGGCACTAATACACAAAATATGTATCTAATGTTACAATATACTAGTATCAAGTTGAATTAAGTTGAACATATAAAGAAGTAGGTATGTTTGCTAACAAACTAGATATTGTCAAGTTCAAGTCTGACTCCATAAAGTTCTTAAAAATAAAATTGAGTCCGAACACAGCTTATAAATTTGATAATATTAATTTTTATTTTTATTTTTATTTTTATGATCAAATGGCTTGTGATGTCACTTTGCTAGTTGACATCCTTGAGATTTTTAGGGGCATTCGGTTGAATATATATTTAAGATGTCCACGATCATTTAAATAATAATAATCTTCATTAGAAAGATAATCCCTTTCAAATTTCACACAAATTAATAATTGAATTTATTATGTATATAAATTACTGGTATCCTCTTATTTAAGGCTTTGAATAAAAATGCTATATATGACGTTATAAATGGTAATTTCAATAAATGATACACCATACTCAGTTCAGATCCTCTAAGTGCTAGTGTCATGACACATAATCATTGTTGATGTAATAGTTATGTCATATTATACATGTGTTATGTAATTAAACACTTGTTGTAAGAGATGTTACACCCTGGTTATAGAAGATCTTATACTACCTCTGGTTATTTTAGTTGTCATTCTAGCTTATTTGTTTTGTTTGGAAATAGTTGTCATTCTAGATTTTTTACCATTTCTTTTACAATACTAACCCTATAGTTATGGAAAGTTTTAACAATATATATAAATGATTAAAACAATCAAGAGATTTAAGGAAATTAGTTGAGGGTTAATTTGTCAACTCCTTAAATCTCTTAAAAAGTTAAAATGACAACTAAAAAAAAAACAGAGGTAGTACCATTATTATAGGTATATGAGGAAAAGGAGTACTTAATGTACTCTAAAAAGGAAATAGGATAGCTCTATAGTACATTCCAAAAACGAAAGAGTACTTGTTTTGAAGATGCAATATAAAGTCATGTTTGTAGAGAAATGAAGTATGATAAGATGTGTACTATAAATATTAGGATAGTTCTATAATACACCTAATGTATTAATACACCTATATCTTTTACCTACTATAGTAGGTTAGCAACAAGTAATTTCTTATTTGTTTTTAATCAATTGTGTATGACCCATAACACATTTACCTAATTTCTTTATAGATCTAATAATGGATTAATATTGATATTTTCTTACAATCCCAACCATGAAAAAAATATTTCATAAATAATAATAAATAACTAATATACATTTTTATTTTTCAAAATAATTAATTCAGTTTCGTATATATAATAAAAATATGTCATCTCATTACGAGTTACGAGTTTATAGGTTATTTATAAAATATAAAATATTTATGAGTAAACTTATGAATCCATGTTGTGTCAAAAAACAATCTAGCTTTATATAATATTAATATTAATAATACTTCTTGTCCCTAAAAAAATTAATAATACTTCTTTTAAACTTGGCAATATTGTATCAGTATATTGTATTAAAATTGAAGGAAGAATACAAAAATGATATGATATTATAATTCTTTTTTATTTTTTAGTTCGACTACGTAAAATTATTAACAAACTATGTAGATGATTCGGTTATCGTTAGTTAAAAAAAAAAAAAAGAGTAGGAGTTGATAGATGCTAGATGATGTTTAATTAATTCAATTGTAATACAAATAAAATTGAAGCATGACAATAAGTTATGGAATAGTACGTACACTTATCGTGGATATATGTTAATATGCTATTGGTAACATGTTAATACTAACAGATGTAGATTTTATGTAAGAGAATTAACTATCATTTAAAAAAAAAAAAAAATTCTGATTTTTTATTTATTTATATATTTTTTCTAAATTGTTTTAAACTTTTTAAATAAAATTAAATTTTGAAAAAATAGTTCCAAGGTTTTAAGTTAATTTTAAGATATTTAAAATTAATTTTTAGAGTTTAAAAATAATTTTAGATATTAAGAAAATAACTTTATAATTTTTAATTTTTTTTATTTTCTTGCTGGAAATTGTCATTGGAGGTTGCAGTTTTGTAAAAGAAGTGGTGTACAAGTTGTAATGGGTAAAAATAAAAGTTTAGATTCCAAAGTAACAAAATGAGTATAGTACAAGGTGATTTATGTAATTGACCCTAATTTGAAATATTATAAGGTAAAATATATAAATTTATTCTAAAATATTCTGAAACGGCAGACCAAGATGCTACGAAGCGAAATAATTCTAACGACAAATTTGGAACAAGATTGATAACTTTTGTTAAGATCAGAAGGTAAATCTAGAAAATAAACCGTGTAAATAATTTAGATTATCTTACCATAAGAAAATATTTGAAAATAAATTTTAAAATTTTCACATAAGAACTTAAAAAATTGTTATATGAATCTGAAATTTATATTTAAAATTTAAGAAGTATTTAATAACTCCATAATGATAAAAGTAAAATCTAAGATATTGTAAATTAAAATGTACCTTTTTTTATAAAGGAAATATATGTATAAAATTATTCAATCCGTAAACTAGATCTTATTCAAATTAACTAAAATTACAAAATTAAAAATATTTTGTCAGTAAATATAAAGTACATAATAAATACTTATACTTCTCAAAGTAATTAATACCTTTCTTATTTAAATTAATAAAAATACTTTTCAAGTAAATATTAACCGTGTAGTAAATATTTTTAACTTTCAAAATAATTAATATCTTAAAAAATATTAAATGAATGAAAATAGTTTATTAAAATCCTATGATTATTTAATTGAATATAAAATTAAGAAGTAAAATATGAAATACTACTACTAATAATAATAAAACATTATTTGTTTAAGTCATTAGAATCTTGATACCTATTGAATAGGTAAGTGGTTAAATAATTTAATGGCTAAGATTGCATTAAGAAGATCCAAGGGTTATCATGATTAGGTGTATTATAGAAGGACCCTAAATATTAAATTAGTAGGTACGATGATTGCAAATGATTACTAAAAATAGTGGGATTGATTGATAATGATTAAAATTAATTCCGTAGATTTACATATATGTAATGAGTTGATCTGTATCAAAAATATACTTTCGACTGGAGCCAACCTCCATCCGAACGGACCAACCTAGTCCAAACATACATCGGTTACTTTTATAAATTGGAATAAGTGTGGGGTGGGAGAAAGTAAAGACAAAAAGTTTGTCGCTTGTCGCAAAGTGCATGAATAAGCCTAATTAGTTGTTGGGTTGGTTCATAGATTGGTGTGTTTTTTTGTTGTGTGGTGCATAAAGAAAGAAGCAGTGTGGATAATTTGTTATTATTACAGTGCATTTAACATCAATTACGCGTGACTGCACTCTTCTGTTTTTTACTTGTGTTTTTTGTTGTTCTTTTGTTTCTTAATTTTATTCCCCCACCCCTATTTTCTTCTGACCAGCATCCATTATTAATTTTCTCCCACGTTATACCCACTCTCAATTTCCTAGTTTTCCATATCACAAAAAAATTCTAGTTTTCTTTTTTTAAGGAGGTTGATTTATTATTACTACTATTTATTACTTGGATTAGGTAACCACCATGAGCTTTTAATGTGGTGTTTCCACATGCAGAGTCATAGGACTCATTTCTATTTCTGGAAAATGGATTTCTTTCGTTTTCCCCACCGGCAGGACCTTCGGGTATGGTAATTAGTTTTTTCAGTTTGAGATGTAAGTTTAGTCACGTATATATAATAGAGATTATACTATTTAATATGAATCTTAAAATTTCATGATTCTCACATTCTAATAAGATATATAAAATTAGGATACTAACATTGGATACATCATAGATTGATTTCTTGATGCGCCATGGAGACCTGATTTTTGTATGGTAGAAATTGATTTCTCCCTCTTAACATTTTTTTTCGAACAAAGCACTTTTTGTCATCAATTAGGTGATAAAAAAAAATGTAATTCAATTTTCTTTTATAGGTGAAGAGATGATCAATTCCTGATAGGGATTAGAATTTTAATGCAATTAGGATTGTTATCCATTCATGGTATATCAACATGAAAATCATATTTTTTTAAGATACAGCTGACCAAAACTTATCTGGAAGATTATTTGAACCATAAAGATATATAGAATATCTCAACAAATTAATTATGTGGCACGTGGGCCACAATAATCTTACATTTCTTCCATTTGGCCAAAGTGACAGTATAAGCTTCCATGGTTTAAATAATGACATAATTTACACAACATAAGGATAAATATTAAGTTCATTGATCAGATTATAGTGTCGATATCAAGTATAGACTAACACGAGTCATGGCGGTTTACGTCATTCACTCGACATAGTTCCTTCCATGTACCACAAAATTTGTTTTCTACTTATATGACTCATAATTTCAATAACGGTCCACATTAATGTCTCGATTAGAGGTTAAATTCTGTTAAACTTTATGTCAACATTTGTGTATATATTAATGACGAGACATGATATCATTCAATTTTAGAAACAACGCATAAGAGAGCTCAAAGAATCAATTATATGCCATAAATTCATCAAGATTTTTCAATAATGTCCATTCATTCGACATGTCAAATAAATGTCTTTGTAGGTAATCCTTTAGTCAATGGATCTGTAATCATAAGTTTGGTACTAATATGCTAAATTGACACCTTTGTTTCTGAATTGCTTCTTTAACGCAAGATACTTATGTTTGGTACATTTGGAATACTTGTTGTTTTTTAGAAGAATATTACTGCAGAATTATCATAATAAATTTTTCAGCGCCTTGGCACTACTGTCGACATCATCCAAGTCCTGAAATAAATTTCGCAACCAATTATGTTGAATTGTAGCCTTACGTCATGCCACAAATTCATCTTTCATAATGGATACAATAATTACAGACTGGTTCACATTCTTTCATGTGATTGCCCTTTTAGCTAATAGGAACAAGTAGCCAAATGTATACTTTTGAGTACCAACACATTCGGCATAATCTGAATCTGAATAACCAATCAACTCTAAATGATCAAATTTTCGAAAAGTAAGCACGTGATCTTTCGTTCCTTGTAAACACCTTACTACTTTCTTTATAGCTTTCCGACGGTTCATTCTTGGATTGCTTTAGTAGCGACCAAGCATTCTGGCTTTTGTTCCTTGTAAACACCTTACTACTTTCTTTATAGCTTTCCGACGGTTCATTCTTGGATTGCTTTAGTAGCGACCAAGCATTCTGGCCTCGTACAAGTTTGTGCATACATCAAACTATCAACTATTAATGAATAAGGAATATATTTTATTTGCTCACGTTCCAATTTATTATTTAGACATCAAATATTGCTAAAATTAAAACAATGCTTGATGAACACTTTTTCATCCTAAATATCTCTAGAACGTTATTGATATATGCTTTTTGGGACAGCCCTAACCTTCCTTGTGATTTATTATGAAATATTTCTATTTCAATCACATAAGTTGTCTCACCCATATCTTTCATTTCATAATTCTCAAAGAGGAGTTTCTTAGTTTCAAATAATGAACCAAGAACATTCATTACAAGCAAAATGTCATCAACAATATAGAATTCGAATAATAAGCTTACTTCCACAGACTTTCAGATATATACACCAATTAACAGTGCTTTTCTTAAATCCAAAAGAAATATTGATATCATTGAACTTAAGATACCTATTGGCAAGAAGTTTGCTTACGTTCGTATATTGATTTCTTGAGTTTACACACCATATGTCCATTTTCTTCAATGGGGAAGCCCTCAGGTGGGTCTATTTAGACTTCTTTCACTAAATTTCTCATTCAAAAAAGCAATGTTAACATTCATTTAGTGTAACTCTAAAACTTGATAAGCCACCAAAGCCATAATAATTTTATAGGAGTCTTCCGAGACATGACGATAATGTCTCTATGTAGTCAATGCCATTTTTTATTTTTTGAGTATAATCTTTGGCAACTACTCTAGCTTCATGCCTTTCAATATTGCCATATATGAGTCGAGGTTTATCTTCAAGACCCAATTTCACCCAACTCTTTTAGTTTTTTTTGGCAATCCTATAAGATCCTAGAATTCATTATTGATTTCAACTCTTCTTTCATAACATCTAACCACTTAGTAAATTATTACTTTTAATGGTTGTGAAAAAGAAATTGGATCATCATCAATTCTAATGCCAAATTATGGCTCATGCAGATAAACCACATAACCATCATAAATAAAAGATTGTCTTGGCCTTATAAACTTGGTTGTTATTTGTCGATGTACATTCATCTATTGCAGGTTCATCAATAACAGGTTCATTGTTGCGAATTTAATTATTTATATATTTTTCTTGTAAGTTGTTTGACGATTCAACACTTGTAGAAAAAAGACTTAAGATGAAGTTTTAGGTAGAAGAATCTTCACCCTTACTTCTTCATTATCCACTACTCGTGGCTCAACATTCCCACTGATTTCCTAGCATTTTCATTTTCAACAATTCCTGTACTACGATTAGGGCAGTAACCTATACCTGTACATATTTTCTAGATAATCAATGAAGAATCAACTGATTGTTCTTAAGTCCAATTTCTTTTCTTGTGGATTATAAAATCTAATATCTGTCAAACAACCCCAAACATGCAGGTGTCTTAAACTAAGTTCCCTACCCGTCCACAGCTCAAAAGGCATTTCAGTAACTGCTTTGATTGGAACCTTGTTCAACAAATACATGACAGTTTTAATGCATACACCCTCAATAAGAAGAGTAAAGAGGAATATACTTAATATACTCCCAACAATATTCATAAGAGTACGATTGCGGCTTCATGTTATACCATTTCATTGTGGTGTAGTTGATATAATGTACTTAGCACAAATGTGATGTTTTTTATAGCAAATGGGCTTGGACATTTCCCTGATTTAGCATTAATTTTCATAATAATCACCACCTTTATCAAACTTAATGATTTTCACTTTCTATTTAATTGTCTTTAAATCTCATTAATAAACACTTCTAATGCATTTATTGAACGGGATATTCCTTCAAATAGATAGACATAACCATAACATGAACAATCAATAAAAATGATAAATACATCTTTCTTTTTCGAAAGAACTAACATCAGATTTCCCACAAATATCAATGTGTATTATTTCAAGAAGTTGTGCTCTTCTCGTGACTCCCCTTCTTTGTAATACAATCCACATAAATAATAAGATCGGTGTAAAATCCAAATCATGAAGGATTTTATTAATTACCAACTTACATAATCTTTCTCAGGAGATGTACTCCAAACGCTTATGCCACAAGTTAGCAAAAGTTTGATAGACTAAACCATGTTTAGTTTCAAAATTATGATGCATAATCAAGTCATTAAGTATTATAAGGAACATCAACTAAATTTGATCAAAACATACTAGGGCATTTAGTATACTTTTAGTTTCGAACCATTCTTTATGTTTCTAACAATTTTTTTTTTTTTTTTTTAAATGTCCATGCCTCTTACAAACCTACACTTAGGATTCTCATGTTCCTTTTTCTGAATTTGGACATATGGCTCATTCACTTTATGGAGTCCTTGCTTGTCCTTTTCATTCATTCCAACGTTCTTTGCAGCTCCTTGATTTATTGTGAGATGAGTAGAACGAGACCCCCGATTCTTAGCCTTGTTTCCTCATGAACAAACATTATGTGAATTTAATTCACGTTGCATATATCTTTCATGTTATTATAGTTCAGTTGGAATGGTCCATTATTAGGGGCAGTAAGTTTATAATAAAGAGCACAAATAAATTATCATCCACTTTCATCCCCTAATGACTTAAGTCTTGCTGCAATATTCTTCGCCACAATGACATGGCATGCATGCTGCTAGAACTATCAAACTTCATGGTGGTTAAAGTAGCCATTAATATCCTAGTGACAGGTTTATCAACAGTTTCGGAATATTTTTTTTTCTTCACAATTTTCATTAATTCCTTAGCACTTTCAGTTTGAGGTATAGTAAACTTGATATTCTCTGCTACACTTATTCGCATAAACATTAGGCTCAGTCTATTCGATCTTGCCCAGGCATCATGGACAATTTTTTTATTAATGAAATTAAAATTTATTAGATAAAATAATATTCTTTTATTTAGAAAAAGGTAAATTATTCAATTATATTTTCTAATTATTTAACTTTAATTTTTTTTTAATAAATATATTTTAAATCGTATATCGCACGACAGAGAATTAGGTGGATTCAAAGTTTAAACAATATGGAAACATTACTAATCGAAGTTGGCGTTCAGAATATATAACTAAATTTTAATTGGATCTCAAATGGGTTTGGATAGTTTGAGATTGGTGAATACATTTGTCGTCTCTAACATGCAAATGTTGGCCCATTATTATCTATCTGTATTCTAGTCCCAACATGAATCATCATATATCGTGGCCTAATTGGGCAGTTAATGGGCCACACATGTAGACGGACAAATCATCTCGTCCATGCTGGCAATCCGGATGAATAGTTCTAGGCTTCTTCTAGCCAAACAAACGCCCATTTTTCCCCTAACTATTTAACCCCACCAATTTACTTCATCAATAGTTCCACAACACCCTAATAACAAAATTTCGATATGATTATTATTTGACTCATTGTCAATTATACGCAGTTCGAACTTTATTCGAAAATAAAAAGATAAAATTGAAACTGGGTTTAATATGTTAAATTATAATCTACCTTAAATATAAGAGAAGAACGTTGAATTGTCAACTGACTGATGTGGCTTTTTCATTTTCATTTTAAAATTATAATTAATATATATCTACGGATAAATGGGTAATTACTTGCAACAAATAAGGAGAGTTGTTAAAGCGCCAATCAATAATATTTTTTTTCCTTTTTTTCTTTCTGCTTCTCCCCTTAAAATTTGAATGTTTTATAACTTTTTTGTCTCAACTCTATTTTTATGAAAAATATGATTTGACAAACATCTATGTATTTATAATTAAAATGTCAATTTTAAATGTAAGTTACATATTTTTAGGATTATTATGATCTAGTTCGATTTTTCATTTTTTTATTTAAAAAAAAGAAAGAAAATCATATGATTTCAAAATTAATAATTTTTTAAGGATAAAAATTAACTTCTTTTAAGAAGATAAAAAAAATAAAAAATTCTACATTAGTTTTGTCTTCTTTATATTTTAATAATTTTGGATTTGTTTAATCATTTTATTTTAAAAGAAATTTGATAAATAAAGTTATAAATTGTTAGGTTTATAATTTACAATAGAAAACCTTTAAACTTAGTTTTATTAGTTAAAGTGATTTGTTGGTTGAATTAGTTAGGTTTTTTTCTTTATTTAGGTGAAAAGAAAATTTATGTTATCTATAAAAATAATAAAGTGATTTTTTAAAATTTAAATATGTCTCTATAATATAGTTTAACACCCTCATGTTTAATGAACTAATATAACTAGGGTCTCACGCAAATATTACTAAAACACTGGGGAAAGTATACATACTATAGTTCTGATAGTGCAAGCATGAAATCTAATAGTTGAGGTAATGACTAATGTGTACACACTAGAATCTTTGAATGTTATAAATTGCTCTAGTGTCAAAGTTTGGCACGCTGGTGATGCTACTGAGCAATATTGATCCTACTCCTGGGTTGTGTAGTGGTACAAGGTTGATCATCAGAAGATTTGGTACACATGTCCTTCAAGGCATAATCACTACTGGAACTAATGTAGGTACAAAGGTGTTTATTCCAATATAATTATTGACTCCACCCGATGTGAGAGTGCCTTTCAAATTCCATTTCCTCTTATATTGTCATATGTTATGACTATCAACAAGAGTCAATGTAGAAATATACATGTACGTTTCCTGAGTAAATTAGGATACTTAGTTTAATTTGTAAATATATGTGAGTTAGTTGAACAGTTACAATAAACTCATTATCTAGAAGCTTCCTGATACACGTTAATTATGCATGTATTTAGGTCGATTTATGATCATATTTTATATCATTTACGTGCATATTTGACCGGCATTTATTTATATAAATAATATTTGGGTCATTTGACGTGTTTCGACTTGTTTTGAAGTTAATTAGGTTATTTTGTTCCATTTGGATAAAGTTCGAAGAAGAAACAAGCTAAATAGGGTCAAAATGGATGAAAAGGGAGTTAAAGGAGTCAAAGGGCCAACACGGCCGCGTCAAATATGGACACGGCCGTGTCAAAAGTGGCCTAGAACATGTAAAAATGCACTGCCAACCAACACGGCTGCGTCAATAACCAACACGGCCGCGCCAGAAGTGAGCCAAAACTGAAGTTTTCTGTCAGCTTGACACACCTCTAGTATTTTGGCCATATCTTGAGATCTACAACTCCAATTGAGGTGAAATTGGTGGCGTTAGAAAGCTGATTCAAAGGGCTACAACTTTTCCTGAAGTAGACAAATCCCAAAAATGACTGGAAGACCCTCAAAAATGGCTTGGAAGTCATACTTGAAAATCTGCCTGAGCGAAACCGACGCGGCCGCGTCACAAGGCCAAGACGGCCGTGTCAGAAAGACTTTCCTACGAGAATTTCCTAATTTTAATAGGATTTTGATCATATCTTTCCAAGGATTCGTCACCAACTCTATAAAAAGGACCTCAAGCTCTAGAAATCAAGGGAATCAGATAGAAAACATCAAGAATATCAATTGCATCATCATTCTACCTAGAAGAAGACTTGGAGGACAAAGAAGACGAAGATCATCGAGACGGATTCATCCGGGTTTAGTCGTTCTTTCCTAGTTTAATCTTTTATAATGTTTTTCGTAGAATTTTGTATTGGATTATTGCTAGGCATGAGTAGCTAAGCTATTCGTGTCCTAGGGTTAGAGAGTAGGGATTATTATGACAATGTTTTTATTATGATTTAATTTATTAATTCCGTTCTTTACGTGTTTATCTCTATGTTTGTGCTTATAACTAGATTTAGCTTGATCACCTAGATTTAGTAATTTAGTTTAGCAATTCCGCTTCGAGATGAGGGAATCATTATCAGACTTAGAACATAAAGCGCAGTTGTCTATGACTGTGTAGGCTGTGGCTTAGGATCGTTTGGGAGTTATTAGATTTAATTGACTCGAGAGGGTAATTAGCTTAATTAATCAATGGTTTAATCGCTTCGAGAGAAGGGTTAGATTATTGTCGTGCCGCCTAATAAACACTAGAATTGGTAAATCTATATGTTAATCATATTCAGCATTGAAGTAATATCCTAAAATCGAGGCCCTAGGATATCTTTTCTTATTGATTGTTAGTTCTTTTTGTTTGTCAAGTCATAAGTAACATAGTTATTCGTTAAATTCCTCAGTTTTTGTTAAAATTAATCTTTTACAACCTAGTATCTAGTTAGGACATTCCTAGAGTATTGAGGTATCAAACTACCTAAAACTATTCCTTGTGGGATCGACCTTGATTATCATTACTACACCTACATCCGTACACTTGCGGAACACTAGGTTAGAAAACCGACGTGTAGGGATGCAAGTCAAATCAAATTATACTGACCCGATTCGTGATTCGAATTCGTTTAGGATGATTCGATTCGGTAAAATTCGAATTCGAATTCGAATTCAAATCATTTTTTATGTTCGTTTATATTTCGAATCGAATTCGAATATATATGTATTTGATTCGTCAAGTTCGATGATTCAATTCGATATATATATAAATAATATATTAAATATATAATATAATTATAATAAATAAAAATATATTTAATAGTAAATATATATACAGATTCTCTTAGTAAACATAGGGTTTTTAATTTTTGAAATTTGATTTCGAATCGAATTCAAATCGAATATTTTCTAAATGGCAACAATTTTTTATTGAAAATTTTGAATTACGAATCACGAATCGAATCGAATATATTCAAAAAAAAATCGAATCGAATTCGAATCGGATTTAAAATTCGATTGGCGAATCGAATCGAAGCCAAATTTCACGAATTCGAATCGAATCTCTTAATATTCGCTTCGATTCGGTTCGTTTGCATCCCTACCGACGTGTCACTTCCCAATTAAAAGGGGACTCATTTATATCTGTAAAGTGACGTTTCATTTTGTTGTGTGGAATAATAAAGTTTTACTACTTTCTCTCTCTAGAAGCTCTTCAGCTTCTCTAAAAGACTTAGGCTATGCTAAGTATTTCTTGGGGATTGAGATAGCTAGAAATGAAAAAGGGACTATTAAGAGACACTGGTCTCACTGGCTGTAAACCAGCCTCTATTCCGCTGCCAACAGGTTTAGTCTTAAGTTCAGCTCAAGGTGAACCAATGACTGAACCTGAACAGTACATGAAACTTATAGGAAGGTTGTTATATCTGGGTTTTACACGACCAGATATAACATATGCCGTCCAACAACTAAGTGAATTTGTTGATAACCCACTGCAAGAACATTGGAATGCAGCTTTAAATGTTGTTAAATATTTAAAAGGTTGTCCTACTCTTGGTTTATTTTATGTTAGAAACATTAAACTCACACATGTTGCCTACTGCAATGCAGATTGGGCAACCTGCAAGGACACAAGAAGATTGATAACAGGGTATTGCATATTCCTTGGTGAATCACTCATATTTTGGAAGACAAAGAAACAAAAAACTGTATCAAAATCGTCTGCTGAAGCCGAATACCGTTCCTTGAGCACAACAGTTGCTGAAGTTCAATATATCACATACATTTTGCAAGATTTCCAAATAGAGATTCCAAAGTCCATCACCATGTTCTGCGACAAACCAAGCCGCCATACATATAATAGCTAATCCAGTTTTCCATGAAAGAACGAAACACTTAGAGATCGACTGTCATGTCATACGAGACAAATACAAGGAGGGTTTAATAACGTTGCAACACATCTCCACAAAGCAACAACTAGCTGTTTTTTTTACCAAAATACTCGGACCTACTCAGTTCCACTACTTATTGTCCAAGATTGGACTTCTAAGCTTGGTTAGCAGTCCAACTTGAGGGGGAATGTAGAAATATAAATGTATATTTCTTGATTAAATTAGGATACTTAGTTTAATTTGTAAACATATGTGAGTTAGTTGAACAATTACAACAAACTCATTATCTAGAAGCTTCCCAAGTAAAAGGGGACTCATTTATATCTGTAAAGTGACGTTTCATTTTGTTGTGTAGAATAATAAATTTTTACTACTTTCTCTCTCTAGAAGCTCTTCAGCTTCTCTACAGTCAAGGAGTCTAAAGTAGGATTATTCTTGAGTCTTCTTGCGCATAATAGTTTTCAGTCATTACCAATTATATATTGTTTTGTCAAGAGTTACAAATCGACGTGGCTTAAAGATCCTCATATGTGATGGAGGTAAACAAAATGGCAATTCAATTGTTAATGTTGTACATAGAGAAGTTTTCAGAACTTTAATTTAGTCTTTAGATTTTTTATTGGTTTGCATTTTGTGTAATTTATGAAAATTAGACGTTTATCATTGTTATATCAAACTTTTACTCATTATAGTACAATATTTCATACAAACAATTTATGATGTCTTATTAATTCACACTATGGCTAAGTTTTGGGTCTGTACACTATTAATACTTACGGAGGTAGAAGGGGTTTGCCATTATGGTTCCAAGGGACTTATGCTCATAATCTGTAACAGCCCGATTTTCTTGTCTAATTTACGTAATTTGCAAAAAGTTTAATTTATTTATTTGTATAAATATTTAATTTTATTTTCTTATAAAATCAAGCCATTACTAAAATACTACTTTTATAAAGTCTCAATTTGCCCTATACCGGTATATACTCATTAAGATATAAAAAAAATAACTTGGAAATACGCATATTTTAGAATCCTTGAAAAGTTTATACATAATGTCAATTATTGGCAGCGGAATTTAAATAAAGCAATTTGAACTACTTAAGCATGCGATTCAATTTAGTTAGACCTAGCATAAATCACTAATATACCTATTCATTTTTTTTTTCTTTCTAAAACATGATATAACTTAATTAAAATTTATTTCCTAAGTATACACTTATTATGGGCAATCATAATTGAAAATCATATTATGCAAATCAACATATTTAAGATTTTAATAACTCCTTTTATACAAACAACCCACAAAATATTCTAACATTCACCTATCAATTGTTTCAAATAAACAAGAATAAATTAACTTCCAGAAACACAAACAATTCAGTTCAAATAGTCCAATATCAAATTTAACTATAATTTCGTGACTAAAATGATACCACCATATGCTTCCCCGGCTTCATCTCAGCTTCAATCACTCTCTCCATTTCTACCTGAGGATCAATAATGGATTGGGGTGAGCTTCCTTTAGCTCGTGGGAATCACAGTTTATTACAATAATTATAAAGACAAAAAGGCATACAATGTAACATTTATTAAAGTGATGCGCTTGTATTGGCAAGTAGCATTAATAATGGGCTAAACTTGTATTGGCAAGTAGCATAATGACAATAAGCAAAACTTGTATTGGCAAGTAGCGAATTGTAAATCACTTGTATTGGCAAGTAATAATAAAAATAAAAGCACACGTATACAGTCTAGTAATTATAATTAAAGCAATAAACAGTTAGGACCCCCACCTGGAAATGAGATGATTGAAAATGCAAATGCTGACAAATTAGTCCAAAGTCCTAGGCCCGTACTCACAATCCTCGATTCCTACATTTAATAGAGGATAAATGTTTTAATACCACTTAATAAAAGACCACTTTTAGTTGATAAAAGAAATAATAAAACAAAAATAGAAAAGAAATGAAAATAGATTAAGGAAATTGGACTCGTGGCAGAACTTCAGCCATTTTTGGATGATGTGTGGCCGAAGTTGGCTTTTGATAATGAGAGATTTGGACTTAAATGAATTTTTGGGCTTGGAAGTAGAATAAAAAGAGGAGTGGGCTTCGATTTTGGCATTCTTAAGGAAATGGTAAAAGGAAAATATTTTATAAAAATTAAAGGGAGAATCCCATCTTCTCCCTCTGCAACAGATGAGTCGGCCCCTCGAAACCCCTGCTTCTTTCTCCATTACACCTGCTCCTCCGCCAGTCCACTTCTCCTTCCTGATGTTTTTCTTTTTTCCTTGCGCTGAGAGAAGAAAAGAAGAAGAGAAAGAAGAAGAAAGAGAAAAAAGAAAATATGAGATACAATTGACGGTGGTAATATGGCGGCGAGGCACGACTTCTCGCCAGGGACAAAGCAACAGCAACAATGGTGGTTTGATTTCGCCCTTGTTTAGCGGCACAAGGACAACGTCGGCCTTGGGCATACGTCGACGATCTGCCTTTCGCCATCGCGGCTGGTTTCGATGGCCTGACTGAATTTTGAGCGGCAATGTGATTGAAGGTATAAAGGGTCAGGCTGGTGGTTGAAGATGGTGGTTTAGGATCGGAATTCGGTATTTTTCATGGTGTTTGACAGGGGGGTGGTGAGTTGATGTTGGCGTTTTCCGGCAGAAACTTGCCGGAAATACTGATTGAAAGGGTCTACAAAGAAATCAGTAGAATTAATTTACCTTTCTCTGTTTCTTTGCAATCGGCAGCAAAAATCTTCAAAATGAAAGTAATTGTATTTATAAGGGATTGATGATACAGTTATCTCTCCCAGGTCCACAATCCCATGATTTCCCCCACCAACTCACGCACACACGTTCTCAACTGTTAGAAGAAACTGTCGTGCCTAAAAATCTATCTGTTCTCTATTGGGTTTGGCTCAATTGGATTTGGGCTCAATTGATTGGACCATCTATTGCCATATGGGTATAAATTATTGGGCCAAATATGAACATGGATGTAATGTATGTAAATGGCCTCACAATAATAAAAAAAATATATGGGCCTTTAAATAATTTATTTGGACTAGACAGTCCAAATATAAAATATTTAATCATATAAAGTGGATCGGCCTATATAAATGGAATGATAATTAAAATTCACAAATTATATAAATAAATAGACGGAAAAATTTCCCGGGCGTTACATAATCTGATTTTGGTGGTCTTTTGGACTGAAATGGTTGTTGGTCTAATTTTTTTAAGGACATTGGGAAATTATGGGTGGGATTAGGTCTAGAAACTTGATCCTCTTGGTTACAGGATCAAAAGTGGGGCTATCGAACTACAAGGTTCTTGGCAGAGGTTGGACAACTTGACAAGTGTGTGAAAATTTTATAGAAAGATAATAAATGTTGCAATTGTCCAAGTATTTCTATTTCGGCGGAGGCTAGTATGGACTCCCGCCATTTACTGTGAATTGGACTACTTGGTGAATATGAGGCTTGAAAACCACTGTATGCACTGCAAACTTCGATGATTATCGATAAGAGAATTAATGGGTATTGTTATTATTAGATTTTAGATTTGATTTATATGTTTCATTTGGGTCTTGATTTATTTATTAATGTTTGTGTTGATATTATGGGTCTGGATTCTAGTATTTTTTATGTAGGTTTATGATTGTGGTTTCTATGAACTATATGACTTCTTTAATTATCGTGCATATAATTATGATTTTGGAGGTAAATTGATTAGACAATTAGTTGGAGAGTTTGTTACTGCGTATATGAATCTCTGTGGCTTCCTTGATAATCGTTTGAGATGCTTAAATCGTTTGTTACATTCGTTTTGTTCTCATCTCTCACACTTGGGCTGATGTTGGTTTTATGAGTTAGAGTTTTGCATTTGTGTTATGTGGTCCTATTAATAAAAATCTTTTAAAGGAGAAAGAAATATAAATTAAACTAGTAATCCTATTTATATAAAATATATTATGTTTACTACAAACAATTTAATATAAATTTTTATAGTATATTCTAATACTACAAAATCAGGGCAACAGTTCAAAGTTCGAACTTACAGAAATATTCAAATCACACCCATCATTATAGGTGGTAATTCGGACGATCGGGTTCAATCGGGCCAACGTCATATTTCGAAGAGGTTCGAGTCGGGTCAAAATTTAGTCGGACCTAAAATTAGTCAGCTCGACTCGGGGTATTTTCCTATAATATACTAAGATTTTTGGGTCGATGCGGGGTCCGTCGAACTTTTGACCTATCGGATCAATTTAATCGGGCCAAATAATACTTCAGGACAATATTTTTATACTCTAATCCATCTAAAATATCGAATCGGGCTAATTTTGCCACCTCTACCTATCATCTTCCTTATTCTTAAAAGGAAAATCGTTGAATTTTCCTCTAGGATGATGTGTCATTTCCTGGTGTTTTTTAATGTGCTTTAAGCTATAAATTATGGATATTTTCATAAGTTTTTGGCAAGAGAAGAAAATGGGTTGGATTTGATATAACTTCCTCCTACAATTGAGGAGAACCAACCAATCAAAATTTTCTTTTTGCTTTTATTTTTCTCTTTTCTCCTCAATATTTAAAAGTCGTATAACTTTTTCGTCTCAATTCCATTTTTTACGGTAAATATATTGAATTAATCTTCTTTTCACGATTTACGATTTGACATCCATTATGCACATATTAAATTTTAAATTTTAAGGGCAGTTTATTTTTTTATGATTATTATAGATATACTTCAATTTTATTTTTTTTATATAAAATAAAAATGTCAGATATTATCAAAATAATATTTTATTTGAAAAAATAATCTACTCTTTCTTAGAAAATTAATTTCTTTTACTTTAGTAGTGCCTTTTATAATCCATTTTGGATTGGTTCAATAATTTTATTTTAAAGAAATTTGACATAAAAAATGAGTCGATTTGTTAGAGTTACAATTTACAGTAGAAAGCTTAAATATAATAGTTTAAAATGATTTGTTGATTGAATTAGTGTTTTTTTAAAGAAAAAATATGTTAACTACAAATATACTAAGTTGATTATTTTTATATATAAATACGACACATTAATATACTTTAGTACCCCTTACTCAATGAACTAATATCATTGTGAGATCTCATGCTAATATTACTAAATACTAAGATAAAATGTATTAGTATATTTCAAATATTATAAATATACAATAATCGCATAGACCAGTGTCATGCTATCTATTTTATATCAAATTTTTACCTATTATATTACAACATTTCATACTATTAATTTTAATATATCTTATTCATTACTTATTTTGATTTTTAATATTACAAATATTTACTTTATATTTTAATAATAATTTAATTAAAAAATTCTACCCCGGCGGAAAACGCTAAAAAGGAATTTCCGGCCCAGTTAAGTAACAAGGAAGGAGGATATATTACTTACTAGTGTCTAGTACTGGCGATCTGCGTGAAAGAGTATCAGCCAATGAGATGATAGTCTTTCGTCTATATAAATAGTCGGCTCCATGCTCTTTACACATCAAGAAATTCACTAGTACATTCAAATTTGAATATCCCTCCAAACCAGATTTACAGAAACCATGGCTGGGAAGACTTCAGCGCCAAAGTCCTCTGCCGGCAGAGGCCAGCCAAAATCGAAGTCTGTATCCAGATCTTCTAAAGCGGGTCTCCAGTTCCCCGTCGGTCGGATTGCCAGATTCCTAAAAAAGGGTCGGTACGCTGAACGTGTTGGATCTGGATCGCCTGTTTACCTCTCTGCCGTCCTTGAATACCTAGCCGCTGAGGTTGGCGTTTGAAAAATACTCTTTTTTCCTCTTGGATTTATGTATTTTGTTTCTGTAATTTTGCTCAATTGGTTTTCTGGTTTCGTGTGTGTTGATTATCAGGTTTTGGAACTTGCCGGAAATGCGGCAAGAGATAACAAGAAGAACAGGATAATTCCGAGGTATATCCAGTTGGCGGTGAGGAATGATGAGGAGTTAAGCAAGCTGTTGGGGACAGTGACAATCGCTAATGGCGGAGTTTTGCCTAAGATTCATCAGACTTTGCTGCCGAAGAAGGCTGCTGCTGGGAAAGGAAAGGGCGAAATTGGATCTGTTTCTCAGGAGTTTTAGGGAGTTTTGTTGATATTATTTAGATTGTTTTGGGTTTATTTATTGTAGATTACTGTCCACTTCTTTCTGGTTTATAGAAAAGTTCTCGTTTTTTCTTTGCAATTTAGTGGTCTACTGATTTAATTGATGTTTATTTATGATTTATATTTACTTTGCTGGATTCATAATCTGTTAGATGGTTGTCATATCTTTAATTCTGCTCAACTGTAATCTTACTTAGGTCCGTCCACTTGAATCACAATCATGACAATGATAATGAAAATTATAGAGAGGTTATCATTATGTAGAAATTAGAATGATGTGTAAGAATCGTTAATCAATCAGGGATAATTATTCATGCTTACAAAACCTAGTATAAGAAATAGAAATTGAGGGAATGTTTGGTTGGGATAAGGAACAAAATCTTGCGAGAAATTGGCGAAACCTCTTTAATTTCTCACTGAATCAGCCTAGCCGAGAGGATAAGTGGAGGGCGTGGCGTTTTGTCATGAACTCGCTGAGATCTTGCGAAAATCTCGGCGAGAAATCGGGGATGTGAATACGCGCAGGTTGGTTGTGCAGTTTCACCAGGTGTCGGCGAGAAATGGGGGACATTTTTTGGCACTTTTCAGCAGGCCAACATGTGAGTTTATGAGCTGTGAAGACTAAATAATGAGTTTGATTTGACACTTGGAGTGATGGATGTAACAATTTGTGCAGGAAAAAATTATTTCTTAAGCAGTTGAGCTTCAGTTTGTGTATAAATCAAGGATGAGTCTATTAGTTTGTTGTACACAAAAATTGAAGAAGCTTAGTTTAGGAGAAAATTTAAGCAAATACCGGGAAGTAGAGAGATCTAGTTATAAGTAGGCGCAATAGCGATTTTGCAGTCCAATAAGAATTGTCTACCCAGTCCTGAAGGTTGTGAAGAACAACGGTAAATTTATTTATGGTACCAACATTTGGTTTGATTGTAGGTATGGTAAGTGTTGAAAATGTTGCTTTCTTATAATTAGTGTTGATGTCAATGTATGATACTTGTTTAAGAAATTAGTCTTGATGTCTAGTTATGATTATTTTTGGATATAAATTCAGTTGAAATGCCTCGTGATATGAAGTTTGCTTTCAAATTTCTTGTATTTTGGGATTTAATCTAAATGTACAATTTTGTTGGTGTGGTGATTTATGAAATATAAACTAGACTAGTTTAGTAAAGGAAGTGTTATATTGAAGCAACAACGTATCTTTTTAATGTGGTTTTGGTAACAATAATAACAATAACAATAACAATAATAGTTTTAGTAATAATAATAATAATAATAATAATAATAATAATAATAATAATAATAATAATAACAATAATGAATGTGATAACAATAAAATCAACAGTAATAACAATAACAATAATATATTCATAACATATATATACTTATTTCATATATTTAACAGTTCAGCATAAGATTTTTTTCTAAAAATTGGTGCCCCTTTAGAAATTGAAACGACGTCATTTAGAAATTATCGACCTTATTTTGTAAGCATGTTTAACTATATCTTCAAAATAATGTTAGATAATATTATAATTATCCTTTTATTGAGATTTTCCATTGGAGACTGAATTTCCGTTAATATCTTACTAATTCGTGGATTACATGAACATGTAGGTGAATAGGAATGGCGAGCGGGAGCGATGCTGGTGATCGGAGGTCTTCAAGACTTGATTACACATGGAAATATGCTATTGCTGTTCCAGGCAATAAAACTGCTACCATTTGTCAGTTTTGTGGAGTCCAGAATTTCGGAGGTATAACTCGGTTCAAATATCATCTGAGTGGTACTGACCCAGAAAAGAACGTTGCCCCTTGTAGGAAAGTTCCACCAGATGTGAAGAAAGAGATTCGTCGCTTAATTAATGCCAAAAATGCGGCCAAAGGGAAGAAAGCCGAAAAAATAGCTGATATAAGAGCAGAATTACGACAGGGACTCTCCCAGGGAGACGAAGCCGAAGATGATTACATTGCATGTCTGCCGGATCTTACACCGGAAGAGGAAAGCGACTACCAGGCCGCCATTAGAGCGTCGAAGGTGAGTGAGTGGGAAAGAGAACAGACACGGAAGTTTGGTGGTAGCAGAGGAGGGAGTTCCAGTATGCGACCGAGACCACAATTTTCCCAATTCCATCGTTCCTAGAGTGGTCGAACAACGAACTTCGAACCCTGTCCTGCTCCAACATTGTATAAATCTGCTGACGCACGGCAAAAGAGGATAAAGTATGTTCTCTGGCACCAACTTAAAGGAAAAGTTGGGCAAGGCCATCAGTAGATTTTTCATTTATGATAATTTACCGCCGAACAAAACTTCGTCTCATCACTTCAAGAATATGATAGCGTGTGCTCAAGAAGTAGGGCCGACTGTTGCAACCCCTACTCCATATGAGATAAAGCACAAGTATCTAGACGCGGAGTATGAGGAAATGCAGGAATATGTCAGAACGCAAAAGAAAAAGTGGGAGACGCACGGATGCACAATTATGGCGGATGGATGGACCGGGGCGACGAAGATGTCCATAATTAATTTTATGGTTTACTGTAAGGGAACAACCGCGTTTCTCAAATCCGTGGATGCATCGAACCAGATAAAGGATCATGAATACATTTATGGGCTGCTCAGGGATGTTGTGCGGGAGGTCGGGAAGGACAGGATTGTGCAAATTGTTATCGATAATGGATCGGCTTATGTGAAAGTTGGTAGAAAGCTACAACAACGCTACAACTTATACTGGACCCCGTGTGCTGCTCATTGTGTTGACTTTTATCTTCGAAGAGATCGGGAATAGAGATAGCGTCAAAGTAGTCATTGTAGCGGCGAGGCAAATAACCAACTTCATCTATAACCATGGTTGGTTACTTGCGCTGATGAGAGAGGTCTGCCAAGGTGATATTGTTAGACCCGGAGCAACACGTTTTGCGACTAATTACATCGCCTTGGACAGTTTGTATAAGAAAAAATCGCCGCTGAAGCAGATCTTCACTAGTGATGATTAGGCCGCCAATAGACTCAGTCGTACGAATGTTGGCAAAGAAGTGGAGAAAAATTTGCATGAT
This sequence comes from Ajuga chamaepitys, assembly GCA_958295605.1. Taxonomy (NCBI): domain Eukaryota; kingdom Viridiplantae; phylum Streptophyta; class Magnoliopsida; order Lamiales; family Lamiaceae; genus Ajuga; species Ajuga chamaepitys. Next base: position 48,022,665 of record OY282507.1, read on the forward strand.
CATTCATTTTGGGATGGATTGCAACACGCAGTGGCTATATTTGAGTCAATATATCTAGTGCTCCGAGTGGTTGACACAGAAGTAGTTCCAACTATGCCGATCTTGTATGACTTGATTCGGGTAATGAAAGAAAAGGTCCAATTACTTAGATCTACGCAGTGGGTGACCAGAATTATTGAGTCCAGGTGGGACTGTACACTATCTCATCCACTCCTCGCAGCAGGTAATAATGACTTTAATTTTTAGTTTTAACTTTTAACCTTGATTTTGCGAAAATGACTGAAGTTTCCTAAACAATATTGCATAATTTTCGCAGCATACTACCTTAACCCCAGATCCCAGTACCAGCCCGGAGTAGGTGAGGATGCAGATCTTATACAGGCAGTCCTTCAGGTTTTTTATAAGCTACACCCCAAATCCCCAGGGTTGCCGATTTTGGGAATGAGGTAACGTTGACACATTTGAAAATTAAAATCAAATTAGTGACCTAATCATTCTTGATCAGAATTTGTGCAGCTCATCTGCTTCTGTGATGGCAAAAAATCATTCGGAAACCAAACCGCTGGGGCTGCTCGAAATACTATGGCGCCAGGTAAGTTTATTTTGAATTTGATATTAATTTGGTATAAGTTCCATCAAATTGCAACCATTCAATTCATTGATATTAAATCCTAATTTGACAGCTGATTTGTGGGTTATGCACGGTAGTTCAACACAGACAGTGAGAGAACTAGCCGTTAGAGTACTGGCACTGACTGCATCATCTTCCGCATGTGAAAGAAACTGGAGCACATTTGCCTTGATACACACAAAACAAAGAAATCGTCTTGCTTATCCAAATCTCGAAAAGCTCGTATTTTGGTACTACAATATGAAGTTAATGATTCGAGATTTGGAGGCTGAAGTAGATAGGGTTGCTGAGCAAGAATTCCTAGATTTAGTGGACATCACTAGTGAAACCGACAACGAAGAGGGTGATCAGCTCTATCAATGGATTCGACCAGCACACCTGGACGACGAAGAAGGCAATCCTGATCCTCAGGTCGCTGAAGCGGCCAGCCAATTCGGAATTGATGTGGATCAGGTAACGCGTGAGGAAGTTGGTGTATCAAGTAGTGAGACACAGAACGGGAACTCAACAGATGAGGACGGAAGTGATGCCGATGGGAGTGGCAGTGGTGGACGTAGTGAGGACCATCAAGAATATAACCCAAGTCCAAGGGAACTGAGTCCATTCACTGTTGAGGGGTTGTACACACACTACACAATATGCAGATCACGGAAGTAAGGCTGGAGGTCCAGGGATCGGTGCTATTTGAAAAGATTACACGAGCCGACGAGGTCGGAACCGAGGCACGAGCTCAAACGCAGACGTAGCTTCCCTCTCGTCAAATTTTGACTCGATGAGTGTGAGCACCGATCGGGAAGATCTATATCCTAATTTATTTCCATATAGAAACGCAGACAGATCACAAGATACAGCCTGGATTGATCGTAGCACCCTTGAGGACACATCCCCTCACATGATATATGAAGGAAAACAGTATAATTCTTGGGTAAATCCGAATTATCCGGTATATGGACAGACGGTTGGGCGAGACGCTGCAACATATTTATTTTATCTTGATGACTATCTTCATAATTACGCTACCTCGGTGAGCTGGTACCACTATTGTAATTACATCGATAACCAATACTCTCAAGTTGAGCCTCACATGAATTCATTTTGGTGCTAGGAGGTAGTATTGTATGACGAAAATAGTTCATAATGGTTACCGGATCAGCGGACATTGTATGTAATGTTTCTTATTTATCGCATAGTTGTATATGCGTGTATTTTGATCTATTTTCTTAATTTAAAAACTAGAATTTAGCTATGTTTGACAATCTAACAAATATCGTGATAAATTAAGTGTTTTAATACATTTTCCGGCATTTTTCAAAAATATTCACCGATATTCCGGTATTAATTGATATCTCACAGATATCTCCGTAAATTGAAAGACCGATATCTCCGCGAATACCGATATTTTCATCCTTGGTTGGGACTGGAGTGGCTGGGCTGGGGGAAGTGGACGGAGTTAGTGGCCGAGGGTGTTAGAGAGTGATGTTTGGTTGGGTGGCTGGGGTGGTGGTTGGGCGTGGGATTTAATTATTAATTGTAAAAGGTGATGTGATATGTGTAATATGTAGTTATTAATGATTGGGAGAATGATTAAAAGTAGTATTTAATTGTTTTTTATTAAATTTATTTTTTGTGATAAATATTTTTTTATAAAATAATTAATTTATAATTAACTATCTTTTGTAATATTAATTTAAAATCTGCAACAAACCCATTTGTTCAAATCTTCTCTCTGCAACAGTTCATAGTTGTTCTCCTGAGTATTATTTTCTTAAATCCACTCTTCTTCTTCTTTGCCCCGTCCGCCAACTCATCATCTCCGCCACTAATTTCACCGGAACCATCCCACCCACATCGGAGACTGTCTTTCCCTCACTAAAATCGATGCTGCAATAGTTTTGAACCTAACGTCATCCCCTTCGCCCACCTCCAACCACCACCCCTTACTCCTTTGATGGCCACCGCCTACTACAACGACGCTGCTAATATCATTAACGAGGACGAAGACCTCCTAAAGAACGATAATGAAAGTTTCGACCACAATGAAGACAATTTTCATCATCTTCTATCTTGATCGTTGTTCATTGTCATCCACCACCTCCGCCATCCACCTCCACGGTGCGCCCTCATCAAACGTCACCATCTCCGGCATATCTCCATCTGCCTACCATGGATCTGTGGTGTGCAACATGTTTAGCAAGTTCTTGTGCCTTGAGCCATTGCAAATGAGAAAGATGAGATAAAGGAGAGATGAGAGCTTTCCGGAAATTGCAGAAAGAGAGAGGAGAGAGAAACATTTTTAAGGAGAGAGAAAGTTTGATAAAGGGGGAGAGAGAAAGCTATCAACACAGCATGTGAAATGGGGAGTGTGCCCCAATCTAGGGTTTGGGGCGACAGGCTAGCCAAACATGTGGTGGGGTTGGCCCAATACACTGAGTCTTTTCATTTCTATTACCAATTTCTACTCTCCTACACAAAGTAGTACCCTAAATTTTTTGTTTTGTTTTTTTTAAAAGGTAAAATTTTCATGTTTTCAATTGAAATCAATTTAAGTTATACATATACATCTTGAAAACACTCAATGAACTCAAATTGAGATTGAAAGCAAAGAAAAATGAAGAATTAAGAAATTGTGCAAATTTGAAACTCAAAACAAGCACTAAAACACTTTTACGTGGTTTGATCAATGTGATCTACATCCACGGAGGATCATGAGCCCTTAATCTACTATAAACCAGAGCCAGTTACAAGATTACAATAGAATTCTCAAAACCCCCCAAAATATCACTCTATTTTGGTCAAGAACCCTAACACTTTAATTGTATACTCTGAGTTGTTAAAACCAAAAGGAAAACTGTTAAGAACTATTTATATCACCAGTGCGAGCTAATGTGTACAAGAAATGGGTCACAAATCACTCAGAAAACGGGTCAAATAAGAGATAGAAACTGAACTGCAGAAACCGTTGTTGAAGACCTGTAAAACCTTTGTCAAAGATAGGCAGTTATAACAGAATTCCTAACTGCCGGTTTGATTCTGTTTTGCAACCGGTTCTTCAACTTGATCCGGTTCTTCTTCTCCCAAACTCGGTTCCGTCTTTGCTGATCTAAAATACACTTGAACACATATCTTTGATGAAATTAATCACTTTACAATTTACCACCTTAATGAATCAAAACACTCAATCTTATCCTAAAAACACCACTGATTATGTGGAGATTAAGCACACTGCACAAGCTATATTAAGCTTGTGCAATGCTGAAATTGTGCTTGGTGAACATATCTGTTGGGTTTTCTTCACTTGTCACTTTCTTTACTGAAATTACACCTTTTTCTACCTCATCCATAACAAAGTGCATTCTCACGTCAATGTGCTTTGACCTTTCATGGAATACCTGATCTTTAACCAAGTGAATTGTGTTTTGGTTATCACAATATGTTCGCCTATTTTATAACCTAACGATCCGCAAGTGTACAGGTGCAAGTGTATATAACGGCAAGCAAGGTCGATCCCACAAGGACTGACTTAATGACTAGTTCGATACTCTAAATATCCTAAAACACCCCTAACTAGGTTCTCAATTGGATTGATTTTAGTATTAAACTAATTTTACTAAACTATTGCTTAACGCTTAAATCCAAGATTAAGAAAACAATTTATCAAATACTCAAGATTGGAAGACAAATTCTAGAGAATTGATTTTAGAATTAACTAAGTATGACAATCTAATTATTCTAAACTAGCAATGATTATTATCGTTATTAGACGGCACTTATATATATTAACTCTCCTTTCGAAGCAATTAACTTGTAGATTCATTATCCCTAGCCACCCTTTCAAGTCGACTAGTCCTAACGAACTCCCAATCGATCTTAGACCAATGCCTACGCACTTATCTCACCTTATTTCAGAGCGCTCAACAAATACGCTATATATTGTCTTTCCATTCACAAATTCATCCTTTCAAAGCGAACTTATGAATTATGTAGAAGTAGTTAAGTGATCAATTTAACTATTCATGAAACTAAATCACAACACATAGATAACAAATAACAATCATTAACTAGAATAGAAAACTTCAATTAATCAAACATCGTTAAAACCTACTTTCAAAACCCTAGTATAATCAGAAAACTACTCACTCATGTTCATATTCATAACACAAATATGTTCACAGACAAACATGATTTGAAATAGAAAAATGAGACAATGAATAAGCACCCTAATCGTCGTCTTGATCTTGATCCTTTGATGTTGCTTTCCTCTTCAATATGCCTTGTAATGATCTCTCCCCCCCTTTTTCGAGTTTGGGAACCTCCTTATATAGTTAAGGCTAAATTGGGCCCAAGATGGACTCAAAATCATAAAAGGCGCATATTCAGTTTTGGACTCGGAAAGCTGCCTCGACTGAGTCAGAATCGCCCTCGACCGAGTTGTATTTCCCTCGACCGAGGCAGAACCCCCCTCGACCGAGTTGGAATCTCTGACCAACTTCACGTTTTGCTCTTCATTTCTCACTCGACCGAGTTTCTAAACAACTCGCCCGAGTCAGATTTTCTGACCATGCTTCATCCCCTCTTTGCTATTTCCGACTTTTCTTGCTCGTTTTTCATCCGAACCTTGCCCAAACAGACTTTTCGGTCTTTTTATACCTGAATAACACTAAAACAAGCAGAAACACATCATCTAGCTCAAAAGATGGATTTTAATCACTTTTCGCCAAATACACATGCATATGTCACAAATTATGACCTTTAATTGACCTAATATACATGTAAAACTAGCATGTATCACAATACACTGTTACAAACCTCTGTAGCACTCCAAAATCCTTTGAAATCCCTATGAGCCACATGGCTTCTTTCACAGCTTTAGTTACTGCTAAGTATTCTGCCTCAGTTGTGGAAAGAGCCACAACAGATTGATGAACAGCTCTCCAGCATACAGCTGTCCCATAAAATGTAAACACATACCCAGTAATAGACTTCATATTATCTAAATTTCCAACAAAATCAGAATCCACAAAGCCTTGGATTTGTTCTTCATTGTTATCTTTCCTTTCAAACATTAATCCTAGGCTTACTGATCCTCTTAAGTATCTTAGAATGTACTTCAAAGATTCCCAGTGAGACTTTCCACAGTTGGACATGAATCTTCTCACCATTGCCATTGCATATGCCAAATCTAGTCTACTACAGATCATGGCAAACATTAAGCTTCTTACACCACTTGCATAAGGAATTTTACCCATTTCTCTCAACTCTTGTTCTGTCTTTGGACACTGATCCTCGGACAACTTAAATTGTTGTCCAAATGGTGTTATCACAGCTCTAGACTCATGCATATTATATCTTCTTAGTACCTTCCTTAAGTACTCAGACTGAGATAACCACAGCTTCCCACTATTTCTGTCTCCCAAAATATCCATGCCCATAATCTTCTTTGCACTGCCTAGATCTTTCATCTCAAACTCTGAGCTTAACTTTTGCTTTAATTGTTCAATCTTGATCTCACTCTTACTGACAATTAACATGTTATCTACATAGATTTGTAGATAAGTGAGCACATTCTTCCCTTGCCTTTCAAGATAGACACAATTATCATATTTACACTTGTCAAAACCAGCACCTAACATGAACTCATTGAACTTCCTGTTCCACTGTCTCGGACTTTACTTTAGGCCATACAATAATTTCTTCAAGTGACACACTTTGTGCTAATTTCCAGGAAGCACAAAACCTTCTAGTTGTTGCATGTAAATGCTCTCCACCAGGTCTCCATGTAAGAAAACAGTTTTGACATCTAATTGTTGTAGCTCCAGATCATCTTGAATAACCTTTTCTAAGTAATCTAATAGAACAGTGTATCACCACAGGTGAAAACACTTCATTGAAATCAATGCCCTCTCTTTGTGTGAAACCCCTAGCAACTAACCTTGCTTTATACCTCACTTTCTCAAATCCAACTGTCTCAGGTTTCTTCTTAAAGATCTATTTGAACTGACTATCTTCTGGTTCTTTGGTTTCTCCACCAAAATCCATGTATTATTTTTTCTCAAGTGACAACAGCTCTTCAGTCATAGCATTCATCCAATGCTCACTTTCTTGACTTGACACTGCCTCTTTGAAAACTTTGAGGTTCTTGATATTCAACAGACTCAACAACATATTAATTTATCCAAATCCCGATTACTAAAGACCAATAATGGAATATTTAAGCCAAAGGCAAGCAAAATAATTATATCACTCCAAGTGAGTATTACCTAAGAAGCGATTACTTAGGATATCCATCATGATCGATATATGTGATTTAAGTTCTCCTGTTGTCCCTCATGGGCCCTCCAAGAGATCTGATGCACTATTTTCTAACCTAGTAAATCCCAAGTGTATGGTGCTAGTGTAGTTAGTGGTAGAAAGGTCGATCCCATAGAGACTGCGTCCGCTGTTTAGTTTAATACCCTAATTGTAAGAACACTCACGAACCCTAGTTCTTCCTGGAGATAAAATGAGAGGAGTTTTTTTTAGAGAGAGAGAGAGAGAGAGAGAGAGAGAGAGAGAGAGAGAGAGAGTAATTAGAATCTTGAACTTTTGCAAAATGAACTAAGTTGTTCAACAATTGAGTGAGGGGGTGTTGATACGGAGAACACTTTCCCATAAACCCCTCCAAAATCTGCAGAAAACTAATAAAAAGTAGGGTAGAATGGTAAAAATAATCAAATAGTTTGTGGCCCCTAAATGTTGAGTCAACACTCTTCGATCGTCTGATTCATCCTTTTTGGAAATTCTGGGAAAAATCTGTACGGAATCAAACTCTTGAATTGAACTAAAAATTTGTAAATCTTTGTATTTTCTTCACGTGGCATCTTTAATCGCTTTTGGAGTTTGGAGGAGAAAGTTATGGCCAAAATACGAAAGAGTAGCGCGTTGAAAACGAAAAACTGAACATAATACCGAACCCAAAGGACCGATCGAATTCGGCCCTTGCCCACTGACTAAATCCTCTGGCCCGGTACCGGATCAAAAGAGGCCGGTACCGGTCCAGTGATTCACCCCTTTCGCCGATTTTCGCTCATCGGCTATGTTGTGCTTCCCTTTTGTGCGCCGTCTTCTTCCGTTGTCATTTCAGACATTTTCTCCCATTTTCCAGCCCGACTTCTTCACAAAATTTATTCAAGACTCGACGTTCTTCAATTTGGGCTTTGGTGTGGTTCAATTTTGGGCCGATTTGGACATCAATTTGCAGGCTGGAATGGGGAAATGCATGCGATTGACCTCCTCTTCCCTTTTTCGTCGTTTTGGCCTATTTTCACTCATTTTCTTCGCTTGAATTCCTCGTGAATTTTGTTTACGACTTGACGAACTTCGAGTCGGGCCTAAATTGGACCTACTTTGGGTCCTTTTGGGCTCCGGTACTGGTCTGGAGTTTCGAATCGAGTGCAGGTGACCTCTTTGAGCAGTTCTTCATTGTTTTGAGAACTTTTCACCCATTTTCTCGCCTCGACTCCTTCACGAATTTTGTTAATGACTAGAAATACTTCAAGTTGGGCCTAACTTGGACCTAAGTGGGGCCCATTTGGGCCTCAGTATGTAGGTCGGAGTGTGGAATTGCGTGCAAATAGCTTCCTTGAGCTCCCGGATTTTTCTAACCTTCAAAATATAATTCAAAACACACAAAAGTGCATAAGATCATATCAAAAAGGAAAAATCAATCTGAAAATACACTTAAGCATGAATTTACACGTAAACGTAACAAACACTCTCATTTTCTAATCAAATATGAACGTATATAATGCGAGAAAAATGAGTATTTTCACGTTCATCATATAACAGCTTCAAGCATGGGACTGAAGGTGTGGGAGAATTTAGTCCCTGGAATCTTTGTAAAACATAGAGTGACAAGACGAGCTTTGTGATGCTCAACGGAACCATCCTCATGATATTTTGTTCAAAATACCCATATTGGAACCCACAATATTAGTGCCAGGAGGTCGAAGCACTAACTCCCAAGTCTGGTTTGTGCGAAGGGCATCAATCTCTTATTGCATACCAGAGAGCCAAACATGAGACTTGAAAGCTGATTTGAACCCTCTCGATTCAGAATGGCAACTAAAGTAGTGAGCAGGTCGGTGGAGACCAAGTGAACGAGATACCTAGGTTTTAAAACACCGGATTTAGCTTGAGTGACCATACGATGTGTTGATGGAAAAACTGGGGCGACAGGTACCGCAGGCAGCGACATTAGTGGCTCAGGAGGAAGATGAGCCAAAGGCTGGTGCGAAGTCGACTGGAGAATTCGGTCTTGGGGCAGCGACCTAGTCAAACAGACAGTGTCGGGCCCAGAACGAGGCATAGATGGAGAAGGAGTCGAGAAGATAGGCTTGTCTATTGAAGAGGACGGTACAACACTAAGTGGCTAGATAAAAGAGGAAATGTCAAGCTTCGATGATGGCGACGGAGTAGAATACCCAGAAAAGAGAAAACAGGTCTCGTCAAATTGAGCACGGCCTGTGGTAAAACCCCTTGATGAAGCAGGACCATAACACTGGAAACCCTTATGAGAGCTACTACAGCCAAAGAGAATACATGGGTGAATGTGGGGAGCCTACTTGTCGGAAGCATAATCACGGAGATATGGTAACACTCGACAACCAAAAGTTTTGAAACTTGAGTAATTGGGAACTGATCTATAGAGTATTTCAAATGGGGATTAATTTTGTAGCACAGAGGATGGGAGACGATTTACCATATAATCTGTAGTGGCAAGGCATCAAACCAAAAGGAAGCAGGTGCATTCGCATGAAATAGCATAGACGAATGATTTTTGGAAATGTGGCGATGCTTATGCTCAGCACGACCATTGTGCTGAGGTGTATATAGGCATGATAGACGATGAAGAATGCCATGCAAATCAAAGAACTGTTCACCTGACCATTGACAAAGTGGGAACCCCCATCACTTTGAAAGATTTTCATAGTTGTAGAAAACTGATTGCAAACAAAACTATGATAACGTTTCAGGACATCATAAAACTCTGACTTTGCACGTAGTGGATAAAGCCATGAAAAATGAGAATAATCATCAACATAAATAACATAATAATGAAATCCATCAACAGAGATAATGGGTGCTGGATGCACAAATCCAAGTGCACTAAATCAAGATTATTCGAAGCACGCTTATCATTCTGTTTAAAACTCAAACATTTGTTCTTTGCCAATTGACAAGAGGAACACACACTAGGGTTTGGTAATAAAGATGTAACAGATAAATGTCCAAGTTTTTTCGACAGTGCAATAACATGAAAAGGTACATGCCCTAATATCGAATACCACAGATCAAAAGATGCCTTCAAAACCTTGTATTAGATAGCAGCAACTAAAGCCGGATGCCCCCGGTCCAGAACGTACAACCTTTTATCACTCCGGCCTTAAGTAGAATTTCCCTTGTTGCCCAAATCTGAATGTCAGAAGACTTGTCAGAAGATATGACGTCAACGAGATAATCAAATGTCAACTTACTGATAGACAACAAGTTTTTAGTGAGATGGGGGAACAACTAGAACATCCAATAAACTAGCATTATGAGGTAGTTTGCTCATGCCAATATGAGATATTGAAAGGCATCCCCATTATCGAAAATTACTTTACCATTTCTAGAATAAGGCTCAAAGGAGTCCAGAGCCGTAGTGTTGGACATCATATGGGCAGATGCTCCAGAATCAACATACCCATCGAAGTTTGAAGCATCGTAAATAGTGCAAGCTGTATGAAAAGCTTGAGCCAATTGAGTAGTAGGCACGGAAGAACGGTTCAAGAATCGGGGCATTTGTTAGCATAATGCTCCCTCGACATTCTTTCCTTTAAATTAAGATGATAAAATAAATAATAAACTTAATAGCCTTACTTAATTAGTAGATAAAATATCAAAACCTAATATTTAAGAATATATTATTAATTAATTTTAATATTTTTCACTCAAACCCTCAAGAATATTCTAATGTGCTATAAATATAAATATAAATATCTGGCACACAGTTTCACAAAAAACATGACACAAACTAAATTCAGAAATCATGACTCTATTTATTTATGACTATGGGTGATTGGAATACTGTAGGCTATGAAGAATAAAGTGAAATATGGAGGTTGGGGTAAATAAATTAGCGTTTGTTTATGTTGGTTGGAGATTGAGTCGTGTGGTGATTATAATATAAAATGTATTGAAGTTGACTTGATGTGTGTAATATGTACTTAGTGAATTGTTGATTATTAATTAAAGTGTGTATTAGGAATAGTGTTTGATTGATGATGTATGAGGATGAGATTAGGGTTGTGAGCAATTTATTACTCACACTCTCAACACAAACGCCTAATAACTTGAGCTCATCCACAACCGATTGACCTAATCATATACAAACGGGGGCCATGTTTTCCTTTTAAGTTTTAAATAATTTTATACTCCTAGTTAGTTTCATTATAATTATTTGTAGCTAAAATCATAGCAAATAGTTCAAAGTTCAAAGTTCAAACTTCAAACCATTACCAAAATATTCTGGCCCAGTTAAGGTCCTTCCCAATGAGAGGTATTTTGGTGACATGGAGGGGAGAGAAGTACCAAACATTGGGTATTTTCTCATTGGGGAGGGTGGGGTATTTGGGGGAGGTAGGGAATTCCCTACCTGGGTATTGGGGGGGGGGGGGGGGGAGGGGAAGAGTGGGGGAAGGGGGGAGTGGAAACACGCAAGGGAAGGGTGCTGGGGGGGGGGGGGGAGTGGAAACACGCAAGGGAAAAGAGGGGACAACCCAGGCGCGTGGAGGACCCCACCGCTGCAGCTTGTCCCCCACTCACCTTTTTATTTTTTTTGTTTTTGTTTTTTTTTTTATATTTATTTTCTGGTTTTCTTTATTTATTTAGTGTGTAAATGAGTGTAAATTAGGAACAATATAGCCGTTTGCAATATTTTGCAACGGCTATTTTTTTTTGTACGGTGTGTGCTTTCAATTTGTATTTTTACGTTTTATGTAATAAAAAAATTAATAATATTTTTGTGGAGTTTTTTTTTTCGATATATAATAAAATATTAAAAAATAAAATAATCGGAATATTTATTATGTATTATTTATCCGAAAATGAGATAATTATAATATAGATGATAAATTAAAATATAAAGGGATAAATAGGATATTGAGGTGAGTCCCAAAAAAATACATACTTTTTAAATATATTATTGGGGAGGAGTTTTATTTTGGAGATATAGATATTTTTGTTTTTGAGGTGGCGCTGAAGTGACAGCAAAATACCTACTTTTGGGTATTATGATTGAGACGGCCTAAGTCACAAGGAAGGAAGGGTGGTTTCCTGCCACGCTGGCGATCCATGTTCCCACTAACCAACCAATAAAATCAAGATTACGTGAATCCAAGCTGGCGATCTGCGTGAAAATGTATCAGCCAATCAGATGATAGTCTCTCGTCCATATAAATAGTCGCCTCCATCCTTTTTACACATACAAGAAATTCATCGCACATTCAAATTTGAATATCCCTCCAAACCAGAGCCACCGGTCCGAAACCATGGTTGAGAAGAAAACTACAGCGTCAAAGTCCGCCGGCGGCAGAGGCCAGCCGAAATCGAAGGCCGTATCCAGATCTTCGAAAGCGGGGCTCCAGTTTCCCGTCGGTCGTATTGCTCGTTACTTAAAAAAGGGCCGTTTTGCTGAACGGGTTGGATCCGGATCGCCTGTATACCTCTCTGCTGTCCTTGAATACCTTGCTGCTGAGGTAGGCGTTTGGAACAAGACTCTTTTCTCCGCTTAGATTTATGTATTTTGTTTTTGTAATTTTGCTCAATTGGTTTTCCCGTTTCGTGTGTTGATTATCAGGTTTTGGAGCTCGCCGGAAATGCGGCAAGGGATAACAAGAAGACAAGGATTATTCCAAGGCATATCCAGTTGGCGGTGAGGAATGATGAGGAGTTAAGCAAACTGTTGGGGACAGTGACAATTGCTAATGGTGGAGTATTGCCTAGGATTCATCAGATTTTGCTGCCGAAGAAGGCTGCTGCTGGGAAAGGAAAAGGTGAAATTGGATCTGTTTCTCAGGAGTTTTAGAGAATCTGGCTCCTCTTTGATGGATTAGTTGTCATTTTGTTCATACTATTTAGATTGTTTAGGGTTTATTTACTGTAGATGACTAATGTTCACTTCTTTCTGAGTTTATTAAAAAGTTCTTATTTTGCAATTTCATTGTGTGCTGCTGCTTATATTGTCTTTATCGATGTTGTAGACATTTTCATATATATAACGGGTGTACACTTGTTGAAATAGGCAAAAAGTACCTCTTCATTTTGATCTTTTCTATTTGTCTTTGTTAAATGTGTTTGCTCACTTATATCTGTATTGTGCTGATTGAAATTTTGCAAGTTACATGGCTGTTCATATCCTTCGTTTTGCTCAAGTGTAATCTCTACATAGATTTTTCTGCTTGTTATAAAATTCATGTCCTTAAAGTAAAGAAACATTCACCTTTTAAGATGAATTCAGTTTATAATCTTTAACATTTTATAAGTTGTTTCAAGAGCTTATAAAATGTAATTAAAGAACTTATAAGTTAAGTAAGTGTGGATAAAAAAGTTTATAAGCTTGCAATTGAATTTAATGATTTATTTATAAATTTGGGGTCTATATTAAAAGTTAATATTAAACACATATTTTGATTAGTGTGTAAAATGTGTGTAGTGTGTGGTATGTGTGAAGTGTGTGTTTATTGTGTGTTGTGTGTGAAATGTGTGCAGTGTGTGTAGAGTGTGTGAATTGAGTGTAATAATTAAGATTTTAACAAATAGGATGAAAATAAGATGGAGTTTAACAACTTATTTTTTTTAAATGTTATAAGCTTTTAGAGCTTGTTTTTGTGTTTTATAAGCTCCTAAACATTTTTTTTTTTTTTTGTCAAACACTTTGCAAAACTTATAAGTTTCTAAACATTGCTTATAAGTTCAACCAAACACTCTCACCTATTGAAGTTCATCACAGTTTTGAAAACTGCATTGAAACTATTTTAACTGCTACAGTCTGGTGGAAGGGGTGGAATTTGATTTCATACGATTAAACATAAATGATTTTGTGTTTCTTTCAATTAAAACCCAATTCAATTTCTTTTTTTTTCCTACTTGCACTTTAATATCCTTTTTTCCAAACCCCGTATGATTTTAGAACTATGGAAATTGACATTAGTGAAAGTATGGTTGTGCCAAATAAAATTCAAGATTTTCCAATTTGCTTTGATAGTTTTCTGGAATGCAACTTGCTTTATTCTTTTCGGATTGATTCAAGTGATTCAAGCAAAGTGCTAATCACTATTTTGAATCTACTAGTAATCTGCAGCAACTTGTTGATGAATTGTAGCAAAAAATGAGAAACGGGTGAGATCACAGCCCGCTGCACATGCTTTTTGGGGTCATAGATATTAGGCCCCCCACCATATCTCACTCAAATTGGGGGTGATCAAGCTCGAAAGCATTGCATTAGCCCCCCGATTTCGAGAGTTCGAGTACGGAAAATTAACGAAGAAATGGGGGAAAAATCAGAATTGTAATTTCATTTCTAGAATTGGTGAAACAAAATGTATGTATGGTCTGTTATACACATCCCATGCTTACAACGTGAGCTGCTAAATGCAATGTTTAACCCTAAGCAAAACAACACCGTTTCGGCTAACAAAAGTGCCAGTCCGATTTAATAAGTAAAGTGCGACTTTGACTTAACAAGAGAAAGGAATCCAACAGAAATAACAGAAAATGAAATAGTGCTGTAATGATATTGCTCCCTCCTTCAAAATGTCTTAACCTCAAGACAATAACTCCGGATACTTATGCTCCACATCTTCATAAAATTCCCACATAGCTTCTTCATCCGGTAGGTGAGCCCAACGGATCAACAATTGAGTAGCTGGTGCATTACCCCTTTTGACCAACCTTCTAGCTAATATTTTCAATGGTTTAAGCAACATCTTCCCTTCTTCATCAAACTCAGGCAGCTCATTAGTGACCAGTGTAACATGTCCTATCTTCTTCTTAGTTATGATCTGGAAAAGGGCCAACATATTTTGGATTAAGCTTCCAAACCTTGCTCTTATGTAGTGTTTTCTGCCTGTATGATTTAAGTTTCAAGTATGCCCAGTCCCCTACAGAAAACTCCCTTGCTGCTCTTTTCTTGTCAGCATAGAGCTTCTTCCTTTCTTGAGCTTTCCTTAACATCTCCTTCAATTGTTGCTGCCTCATATGCTTCTCCTTCAAAGACTCATTCACACCTTCCACTGAGCTTTGAGGGTAAGGTCCAATAGTTAGGGGAGTTGGTTTGAAGCCATAAAGAGCTTCAAAGGGAGATACTCCAAGTGATGAGTGGAAATTGGTATTATACCAAAATTCTGCCATAGGTAACCAAGAGGACCAATTCTTGGGATTTGAACTGCACATGCATCTAAGGTATGTCTCTAAGCATTGATTCACCCTCTCTGTTTGGCAATCTGTTTGTGGGTGATAGGCAGTACTCAAATGTTGTTGTACCCCTAGTAACTTGAATAATTATTGCCAAAAGCTACTTGTGAAAATCTTATCCTGTTAGACACAATCCCCTGTGGTAAACCATGTAATTTGTACACAATATCTAAGAAGATAGTAGCTAGTTTGGAAGCTGTCAATGGATGTGTAAGAGGGATCAAATGTCCATATTTGGTTAATCTATCTACTATCACCCAAATTGTATCTTTCCCTGCTGACAATGGAAGCTGCTCAATGAAGTCCATTGAGATTTGATTCCAAGCCTGATCTGGGACGGGAAGTGGTTGTAAGAATCCTGGAGTATTGATATTCTCATGCTTGCTCAATTAAGAAACATGGCAGGCAACTATATATTGATGTATCTGCTGTCTGACTCTAGTCTACCAGAAGCAGTTAGTTAACCTCTGGAATGTAGTTGTTTCTCCAGAGTGACCCTCCTCACTAGAAGAATGCATGTATTCCAATATCTGAGCTCTCAATGACGAGCTACCTCCCACCCATAGTCTACCTTTATATCTCAATAACCCATCCGTGTAACTGAAGAAGGAGACATTGTAAGGAATTGTCACACACTCAGCAATAATGGCCTGAGTTTCTGGATTATTCACATAACTCAGTTGGATTTCTTCCATCTATGCTGAGCATTCACCACTAGTCTGCTCTATCCTGGACAAAGCATCAGCTGCTTTATTCTCTTTCCCTTTTCTGTATTCAATACTATATTCAAACCCCAGTAGCTTTGTGAGATATTTATGTTGTAGAGGAGTTGAAATTTTATGCTCAAGGAGGTATTTAAGACTCTTTTGGTCAATTTTGATCACAAAAGGTGCATGAAGTAGATAAGCTCTCCACTTTTCCACTGCTAAAATGATGGCCAGGAACTCTTTCTCATAAATGGATAAGCCCAGGTTTCTTATACCTAGAGCTTTGCTGATAAAAGCCAAGGGTGGTGATCTTGCACCAAGACAGCACCCAATCCACTGTAACTAGCGTTTGTCTCTACTACAAATGTTTTAGTGAAATCAGGTAGTTTGAGAACTGGTGCAGTTATAATTGCTTCTTTGAGCTTAGTGAAGGTAATCTCAGCTTTTTCATCCCAAGCAAACTTCCCTTTCATGGTAAGATCTGTCAGTGGTTTAGCTAAGATTCCATAACCCCTTACAAACTTTCTATAGTATCCAGTCAATCCCAAAAACCCTCTTACAGCTTTTACTATTTTTAGTTGTGGCCAGTTCTTTATGGCAGCAATTTTGTTTGGGTCAGCAAACACCCCTTGATCACTAATGACATGTCCCAAATATTCAACTTGTGTCTTTCCAAAGACACACTTAGAGAGTTTTGCAAATAAGTAATTCTACTTCAGTGTTTCAAATACTATCCTGAGATGTGTGAGATGAGTTGACATATCTCTATTGTAGATCAATATGTCTCTGGTACGCGACCGTCATGTGTAGCTTACCAAATTAATTATTGTGTATATAAAAATACACTTATCCCTATCCCACTACTCTAACTAGTAGAGTGGTAAGCAGTAGTCGAACCCACGAGGAATGGTTGAACAATATTGTCTTGATATGCCAAGCGATTATGTATTAAAAACACGAATAAAATCGAATAAAGAAAGCAATAAAGGTGGTGGTGGTGGGGGAGGGGGGGGGGGGTTTGTTTGTCAAGCTAGAAACCACTATTTGACTATGATCAACTAAGCTAAGATTCAATTAACAAAAGATAGCAAGATAGATAAACCGACTTTTGGATTTTTAATATATGATTTAAGTATCTACCCTTGATCGAGTATCCCTTTGGTTCCAATGAATTACACAACTATTGTTGATGCCCAATGGAAAGCATTTCAAGTCCCTATTTCACGACTACTAACAAGCTCTAGCAACCGTATTATCTCGTAATTATGGCTAATCGAAATAAGCTCTTCGACTAACCCTATCCAATTAAACCAAAATGTCGAACAAGCTCTCTTCAATTTGGCAATCGAATGATAAAAGCTCCAAGATAATGAAACATATTTGACATAAACCTCGATAGCTCGGGTTTAGAGGTCGAACTCTACACTATCACCAACGAAACCACTCGTTGTTTGCTACTAGGGAATCGAACATCCTACAATTACGGATAGTGATTTTCAATTCTAGCAACACATTCATACACGCCCTAGAGGTTGATCAAGCCAAGAAAAAACATACAAATATGAGTCAATAACAGTAAATAGTATAGAACACTTGAAATTGCAATCAAATGGTAACATCAACTAGTATTAATCATGTAAACATTGTCACTCAAAGTTTTACATTTGATCAAGGGTACAAATAAGGGTGCTACTCACCCATGGAAGCTAAAACAAACAGAAAATAAGTAGAAAAATAAAGAAACATGACACTGAGATGGATGAATCCAAAGATGTCAATTGGAGAAGATGATCCTTCAATCTCTTGTCCAATCTTCCTTCCTTGGTGGCTTTGGTGGCTCAAAAATGGCTAGAAAGTGTGTAGTTCTAAGTCCCAAAGTAGGTTAATTTCGAAAGGGAGGATATATGTATAGGGGAAGAGTTGTTACTTCAATTTTAAGCAAAATCGAGTTCAGGAATTTAAAACAGGGCAAGGAATCTCGGCCGAGACGTGAAAAAGGGATTTTCAATTGATAAACCGAGGGCTAATCTCAGCCGAGATTGAGTTGCATCTCGGCCGAGACGTGAAAAGGGGATTTTTAGGGTTTGGGCCATCTCGGCCGAGATTGGGTTTCATCTCGGCCGAGATCTTCATCTCTTTGAATCTCTGGTTTTCCCTGGAGAGTTATCTTGGCCGAGATGCCGTACCCGTCTCGGCCGAGATCTTTAATTTCTCAAAACTCCAGGATTTCCCTGGAGAAGTATCTCGGCCGAGATTTTGCCCTGTCTCGGCCAAGATCTGTCCCTCAGCCCTGTTCTTGTTTCTTCGACCGATCCCTCGACCTCGCGATCGTTTGGTGTTCTTCTTCGATCCTTTTTCACCCGTCTTAACACAAAAACAACACAAACACATTATTTTGCCCATGAGAATACAAAAGCACTAAATGCACGTGATTGTGCACATTATTGACACTAAAATGACACTAAAGTGTCCTAAAGTGCGTGCACGAGACACGTGTACCAAATCTCCCAAACTTAGAACTTGTTCGTCCCAAACAATAAAGAGAAAAACAAAAGGACACGTGTTTAGGGCAGAGTTTAGTGGCATTTGATTTCAGAGAATTTTCATGAAAAAGAATAAGCAATCATGATAAAAGCGAGCATATGTGATAGACTAGATCCACTACTCTCGAGATATAACACTTTCAACTTAAGATCCTCACCGGGTAAGTGTATCTCTCTCCCGAGTGCATTAAAAAGGGTAGTGTTTACACTCACATTGAAATGCACACAATGCCTACCATAAGCTTACCAGTCATCTAAACCTGAAATAGTACTTGACATGTGTGACAATGAATTAATTAGGTCTTTATGTGGGTTGTAATGTTGGCTAGGGGTAAGGTGGGATAAAATTTAGGTAAAAGTGACTATAAAACGGACTAAATGAGTCGTGCACTACCCATCTACCCCTCAAACAATGGAAACTCAACCTCAATCAAATCGAACTTAATATTCGACTTCTTCACCTTATTCCTACCTACATTTCCCATATTTATCAATCCTTTCAATAATTATGCTTCTTAAGAATTTCCTAGACAAGGGATTGTAATCACAAAATGATGTGATTTTCATTAACTTCTCCAAAAGAATGGTATATACACTTCCTTTTTCTTTCGTTTTTCTGCTTTTCCGATTTTTTTATTTTTTGGAGAGGTTAATATTCTCGATTACAGCCTATTTCGTGTTTTCCCTTTCACCCTTCATTGTTTTCCCACTAGTTTACCCAAAATTAATCCAAATTTCCAAACTAATTACCTTCTAACCGCCTCCCTCATACTGAACAGTCCGTTTGGGTATCAAAGGATAAATGAAAGGTAAATTTGCTTGTAGTGTTGGATATCAAACAAAAAGGCATAAGCTCAAAGGGGCTTAACTAGAGGCAATGTCAAATTTGGTAAAAAGGAAATATTTTCAAGCTTTTGAAATAGGTTTTGATCAAGAATTGCCTAATATCATTTTCAAAGCCACATCATGTATTGACTTATCCAAAAGTAGAGAATTGGGGCAAGTTCTAGAGGAAAATGCATGCATTCAATAAATTTTCGCACCGAAAGGAAATTTAATTTCACTTCAAAAATGGGAGTACGCATTAGGCTCAAAGACTCACTTAGTTGCAATTTTGATCACAAGTTTTGAGTGTATGTTCAATTTTGTTTCAAAAAGTCTATCATGCTCTACCATGTGCTTCTTTCAAAAATATTTGTTAAAATTTTTCATCATTAATCAATGCCATATTTTTCCTTCCTAAACTTATCCAATTGCTTTCTCGAGCTTCTGACTTGTACGATCCCACCCCCTCCCCAAACTTAGTTGCGAACTAACTTTGTGGAAAAAAGAAGAGTACAAGTCGGTGCTCGTCGAAATCAACCAATTATTAACCAACTAACTAACCAGCCTCATTCTACTAAAAACAGAGTAAACAAAAACATTATTTCTAAATTTGCAAGATATCAACCAAAATACTACAGTAAAGCTCATAAAGCAAACTAAAGGTAAACAAAGGAACACAGGCCCACCAATTCAATTACAATTAACACAACAAATTAAAAAAGGCTACCAAAGATAATCAATCAAAGCTACTCGGCACACAGGCCATCAAACTAAAATGATCAAGTTTCAGAAAAGAGGCACATGGGCTAATAATACAATCCAAATAGTTAGTAGTAATGAGGAATCGAAAAAGAGGCAGAAGGGGAGTTCGGGAATTTGAGTTCCCAAGGATGTCTCACCCCCTCCCCAAACTTAGTTTTCAACTAAGTTGGTGAAGAATCGAGCAAGGCATTCTTGGTGCTCTACTCACAGTGACTTGGATGGCCGGACGTCTCGGGAGCTCGAGCTAGTAAAGCATCCTTGGATGCTTTTGAACAAAGCTAGCAGCTTGTTCTGACCCTCTTTGATTTCTTCCATTTCTGCTCCCAGTTGATGGACATCGCCTCGGAGTGCACTGATGTCCGCTTTAATGTCCTGCCCTCCCGACTCCAAACTACTCAGCCGGTCACTGTGCTCCTCTCGAATCTCGGCTCGAGACCGCACTGCACATGCCGGTCTCTTCCTGTTGGGCTGACTGCTCCCTTCTACAGTCCCTGTACTCATCTCCCGGGCCATAGTTCGTGGCTTCTTCCCCCTCTAGTAGCGTGTTAGCTCAGCACTGGTCGACTTCTTGGATTCTCTTAAATGTGCTTCTGAGCTCAGTGCCAAGTTTGGCATGCTTGTCTCCAATCACTCGATGTAAGTGAGGCTGGGGTTGGGAAGGCGGAGGTATGGTCCTACATTCTGGAGGACATAAGGGACAGGCGGACCCGATGTTCCCTCTTGATACCCGAGCATGGCAATATGCATATTCTCCATCTCCTCCCAGCCTAAATAGTAGTCAGTAGTGATGGGTGTATATTCTGGGAGGGGTACATTGTAATGCTCGAGTATAGGGGTAATCAAAGCCCCACAGTAGATCGGGTCGGGTACTTTTGTTTCTCTTTTCCGTTCGGTCCTCAATTCTTTGACTATTTTCTGAAAGCTTGATATCAGGTCATGCCGGAAGTCCCTCAACTTCCTATCCATAATAGCCTAGAGGATCTCCATCTCGTACAATCGGGGAGAATTGATCTCTTTCCTTCCACATATGGTGGAGCTCAACAACTTCTACAGATACTTCATGACTGGGCTTCTGATGGAGTTCAGCCTGGAGCTTCTCGGGTCGTAGGACTGGGGTGCAACTATTCCAGGGGCGGCAGTGATTTGCCCCAAAATTTGTTGCACGTCAAACTCTTTCAACTCATGTCCATCACCAACGGCTGGACTCTTGAAGCCATATATACGTTTTAGGTTGTCGTGGCTCAGTATCTTTTCTTCATTTATAAGTTGGAATTTGAAGTGGTGGATCTTGATTGAGCAGGAAAGAGACTCCTCCTCGATTTCGAGGGTGCTGAAGAACTCTAGCACGAATTTGAGGAAAGTCGGGTGGGGTGCTAGGCACTTGGCTAGACCAGCGGCGTCTAACAGTTCATGAACATTTTTCCGGATTCCCATGGTGTCCAAGATCTTGAGATCACCATAACGGGTAGCTGACACCCCCCTCCTCATCAACTTGTCAAATCTTTTCCTCTGATCCTCCGTGCTCAGCACTATGTCGAAGTCAATCGGTTTTGTGGATTTGTCGATGGTAGTTGATGGAATTTTCGGCGTGGGAGCCTCTAGAGTAGGCTCAACGGCTTTCTCCTTGCCCTTGGCTTGGCTTTTTTTGGATTTTCTGTGTGACCCTCCTGCCGGAAGTGCCTTCTTGAGGTGTGTTCTTCGTATTTTTGGGTGGGGCCATTGAGCCTACAACAATCACATATACACGCATCAAAATCTCCCACATTGAACAATTATCACCAATTTAAACATTAACTGGAATCAAATAGAAGATCAATCACTCATGTTCAATCACTCATGTTTAATCAACACCGAATATCACAAGTGAAATCACAATCTAGATGACTCAATTGATATGACTCAATGTGCATATATGGCAAACACTCCCAATCATTATCCTATTGCAACAAAATTCTACCAATGCTCAACAAAAATAGGCCAATTACGTTTCATTATCAACAAGAGTCTAAAGGTGCCTACTCTTCACACAAATTCACTAATTAACCTAATAATCGAGCATAATAATAGAATCAAACATCAGAAGAGTACAAAGAGGGAATGCATGTCAAGTGGTCGGTGATATAGCAAAATCAACTTTACTCTTCAATTCAATGATTCTCAAACTAAGCCTCATCCATCATCAACAAATTATGTAAATACAAAGACTATCACTACAAATTTAGTGTGAAAACACTTAAAACCAGTCAACATTGGCAAAAAAAATTCACAAAACAACTTGTGCACAACCAATTTCAGTTCATCAACTAGTCTAACACCAAATTTGCCCCTAATCTTAACAACAAAGTTCATAAAAAAAACAAATAAAGATTAACGGAAAGAGATAGCCGTACTTACCGGTCGGATTTAATCAAAGGATTTGGAATTGAATTTTTTCGCACCCTTTTCAACCCGACCTCAACTTTTCTCCAAATTCGAAATTTTTCGGATAGAAGTTTATGTGATGATGTGGGTGAGGTGTGGTGTGAATTTGAGGGGAGGAAGTTCAGTAAAAATGGAGTTTTTGAGGGTGTGTGTGCGTGTGTTCGCTAAAAATCGCGGGGGGGGGGGGGGGGGAAGAAAATGACCTGCTGTTCCGTGCAGGGGTATTTATACCCGCCCGGAATCTCGGCTGAGATGCATTTTTGACATTTGTGTCTCGGCCGAGGTCTGTTCTTGGGTCTCAAGCTTAGTTGGCTCAGCAGAGGATCTCGGCCGAGATGTATATGTGTCTCGGCCAAGATTTCTTTCCAGCAGAATTGCCCCCATTATGGACAATTGATCTCGGCTAAGATGATATGGTATCTCGGCCGAGATTGGCTTCCAGTGTTTTTGGTCAATTTGAGCTCTGTTCAGTCTTGGCCGAGATGAATGTTGTGTCTCGGCCAAGATACGTTTACAACAATTTTTACCTGGTTTACCTTTGTGACGTCTCGGCCGAGATTCCTCATGTGTCTCGGCCAAGATTGGTCTCCAGCCAATTTTTCCTCCATTTTGGTCTCCTTCACCCCCATTCCATGCTGTCTTTTTATCATTTTAATTGATATCTGCACAATTCTAAACAAAAACATCAAATATGCTGCAAGGCATTTATTAAGCAACTAACTAGGAATTTGAAAAATGCAAATATTGAAAGATACCGTTGGGGTGCCTCCCGACAAGCGCCTTTGTTTAATGTCGTTGGCTCGAAGGATGTTCTTTTTACTTCAATTCACCGGGAACGGTTCCTCGGTCCCTTCCTTCCGTGCTTCATTCAATCCCCGCGTGTCCTTATGGGCCTCCCACTCTTCCTTACTATCTTCTGGCAACTTAATTTCCGGGTGAATTTGACCCGGATCCTCTTGGATCCCCAAACTTATTCTTTCCACATCCTTTGCCTTCCTTTCATGCAATCTCTTCCTAACTTTCCTGCTGTTCAAAGCAACATTATCTTTCCCAAGCAAGTCAATGAAATCAATAGAGAAAACATAATGTACATCTTCAGAGTGTTTCATGGACTTGAATATATTAAACTTCACAATTTGACCTTCAAACTCCATGGTGAGAGTCCCCTCACGCACATCTAGTTTTGTTTGGGAGGTGTTCATGAACGGCCTTCCCAACAAAATAGTCGTGGAGTTTGTTGTGTCTCCTTGCATATCTAATATATAGAAGTCGGCCGGGAAAATAAGATTATTTACCTCAACAAGCACATTTTCAACCACTCCATCCGGGAATGAGGTACTTCGATTGGCGAGTTGGATAACAACCTTAGTTTCTTTAAATGACCCTAAGTTTAGGCTCTGAAACATCAAACGGGGCATCACATTAATTGATGCCCTTAAATCAAGCATAGCTTTCTCAATTAGACAATTACCAATCTTACACGGGATGACGAACATTCCCGGGTCCTTGCACTTTTGAGGGAGTTTCTTTCGGAATATGGCAGACACACTTTCCCTCCTGAGTACCTTGTTATTTCCTTGAGGCCCCTCTTTTGTTTGTGCATAGACCCTTCAAAAATTTTGCATATCGTGGGATCTGTTTCACAGCTTCAATCAGTGGAATTTTGATCTCCACTTTCTGAAATATTTCAAATATTTTCCGTTCTCTGTCTTTGTCTACAACTTTCTTGATTAGGCACGGGAATGGAAGTGGCAGGGTCACGGTCAATGTTGGAGTGTTGAGCTTTGGATCCTCAAGGGGGATTGGTATGGTTCTTCCTTCGACAGATTCTCTTCTCTCTTCCCTTTTCTTCTTCATCCTCCAAGTGAGGGAGGCTCTTGGGTGGCTTCTCGAGCACCTTTCCGCTCCTCAAGGTAGTTACACTAACATTCTCAACTTTACTCTCTACCTCTTGAAGGGCCTTTGTCTCTCCTTTATCTTTCACCTTCTCAGTTTCCTTGGATGAGAAGTACTTCTTAATGGGGAATGGCAATAAATGATCGGAGAAACATGCCGCCACTGCTTCCTTTTGTTTCCTCGACTCTTTTACAAGTTTCCACGTTGGTACACGGACTTGAACTTCAGCAACTTGAGGAGTTGAGGTCTTTTCTTCATCCAAAATGTCATGTGGGCTGTCTGTCTGTGCACGTGAAGGCTGCCCGGGTTTCTCAAGCTCTCTAGGCATTACCCTACTAATGATGCCAATTGCACTCACATTAGCCAAATTTTTGGGGTTGATTTCAGGTTGTTCCAGTAGCTTTCCACTTTGAGCACTCTCCAGATGGGATACCGCTGATGCTATTTGACTGACTTGATTTTCAATACTCTAGAACCTCGAACTCTATTCCTTCTGCAGTTGAAGTGTACTTGTTGCTAAGCTCTTGACTATGTCAGAAAGGGATGGATCAGAGGGTACTGGCTCAGTGGGTTGCCCTTGCTGGAACATCCCCCTTGGATAGGGGGGTCGATTGTGTCCACCTTGATCTCCCTGCTGATGCATATTTGGACCTTGATTCCCATATTTGAAATTGGGGTGATCTCTCCACCCCGAATTGTACGACTGCGGATAGGGATCGTACTTCCAGCCAGCCTAGTTAGGATTAGAATTATGAACTGCATTAGCATGAGCTGCCATTTCTTCTCCAAGAATAGGACAAGTATCAGTGGGGTGCTCGGTTATCTGACAGATTCTGCAGGGTTTTGGGGCAGGAATGCTTCCCGAAATCACTTTCTTCACCAGGTCGGTGACCTGGTCCAATCTTTCTTCAACAGTTAAATAGATAACATCTTTGACTCACCTCGCTGGTTCTCTACAACCGAACTGTTGAGTGTTG
This sequence comes from Ajuga chamaepitys, assembly GCA_958295605.1. Lineage (NCBI taxonomy): Eukaryota > Viridiplantae > Streptophyta > Magnoliopsida > Lamiales > Lamiaceae > Ajuga > Ajuga chamaepitys. The sequence goes on from OY282507.1 coordinate 48,047,917, forward strand.
GCGGCCATCTTGGAAATCAATACCCGGGCCTCGGTTGGGGTCTTGTCGGCCAGAGCCCCTCCACTGGCTGAATCAATCATGTTCCGTTCAGTTATACACAGTCCCTCGTACCAATACTGGATCAACAATTTTGGAGTGATTTGATGTGGTGGGCAGCTCCCTGCAAGCTTCTTGAATCTTTCCCAATACTCATACAATGTCCCCCTGCATTTGCCTCACTCCACTAATATATTTTGGGATGGTGGTGGCTCGAGCTGCAGGAAAATACTTTTCTAGAAACTGTGTTTCCATCTTCTCCCAAGTAGTAATGGAACCTGATGGCAAGTAGTACAACCAATCTCTAGCAAGATCTTTCAATGAGAAAGGAAATGCTCTGAGCTTAATTTGTTCTTCAGTCACCCTGGTCAGCTTCATGCTCGAGCAAATCACATGAAATTCCTTTAAGTGTTTGTGTGGGTCTTCCCCGGTTAGCCCATGAAATGACGGCAGGAGGTGAATGAGCCCCGATTTGAGCTCAAAAGTGGTATCATTCCCTATCTCCGGGAACGTAATACACAAGGGTTCTTGTGCAACCCTTGTGTTGGCAAGTTCCTTCATGGTTCTTTCCTGATCCTGCTCACCAGCCATCTCTTCCAATTCAATCTCCTCACTCTCTATATTTAAGGTTTCAAATGATTCTCGAACCTCTTCAAGTAACCTAGGTCTTCTCCTCAATAATCTTTCCCGTTCAACTATCTCTGGCTAAAAAAGAAGTTCTTTCTCCCCTTGGGAACGCAAGAACATTAACTACCTATCCAGAAACAAGAAAACAAGAGAATATCAAACTACTAGATAAACAAGAAGTAGATAAACAACTAATAAACTAAACATAATGCTTGAACAAATAAAATAACACTATTCTTATCACCGTTCTCGGCAACAACGCCAAAATTTGGTACGCGACCGTCGTGTGTCGCTTACCAAATTAATTATTGTGTATATAAAAATACACTTATCCCTATCCCACTACTCTAACTAGTAGAGTAGTAAGCAGGAGACGAACCCACGAGGAACGGTTGAACAATATTGTCTTGATATGCCAAGCGATTATGTATTACAAACACGAATAAACTCGAATAAAGAAAGCGATGGGGGGGGGGGGGGGTTGTTTGTCAAGCTAGAAACCACTATTTGACTATGATCAACTAAGCTAAGATTCAATTAACAAAAGATAGCAAGATTGATAAACCGATTTTTGGATTTTTAATATATGATTTAAGTATCTACCCTTGATCGAGTATCCCTTTGGTTCCAACGAATTACACAACTATTGTTGATGCCCAATGGAAAGCATTTCAAGTCCCTATTTCACGACTACTAACAAGCTCTAGCAACTGTATTATCTCGTAATTATGGCTAATCAAAATAAGCTCTTCGACTAACCCTATCCAATTAAACCAAAATGTCGAACAAGCTCTCTTCAATTTGGCAATCGAATGAAAAAAGCTCCAAGATAATGAAACATATTTGACATAAACCTCGATAGCTCGGGTTTAGAGGTCGAACTCTACACTATCACCAATGAAATCACTCGTTGTTTGCTACTAGGGAATCAGAAATCCTACAATTACGGATAGTGATTTCCAATTCTAGCAACACATTGATACACTCCCTAGAGGTTGATCAAGCCAAGAAAAAGCATACAAATATGAGTCAATAACAGTAAATAGTATAGAACACTTGAAATTGCAATCAAATGATAACATCAACTAATAATAATCATGTAAACATTGTCACTCAAAGTTTTACATTTGATCAAGGGTATAAATAAGGGTGCTACTCACCCATGGAAGCTAAAACAAACAGAAAATAAGTAGAAAAATAAAGAAACATGATACTGAGATGGATGAATCCAAAGATGTCAATTGGAGAAGATGATCCTTCAATCTCTTGTCCAATCTTCCTTCCTTTCTTGGTGGCTCAAAAATGGCTGGAAAGTGTGTATTTCTAAATTCCAAAGTAGGTTAATTTCGAAAGGGAGGATATATATATAGGGGAAGAGTTGTTACTTCAATTTTAGGCAAAATCGCGTTCAGGAATTTAAAATAGGGTAAGGAATATCGGCCGAGATGCAAATGTGTCTCGGCCGAGACATGAAAAGGGATTTTCAATTGGTAAACCGAGGGCTAATCTCGGTTGGGATTGAGTTGCATCTCGGCTGAGATGTGAAAAGGGGATTTTTAGGGTTTGGGCCATCTCGACCGAGATTGGGTTTCATCTCGGCCGAGATCTTCATCTCTGGTTTTCCCTGGAGAGTTATCTCGGTCGAGATATCATACCCGTCTCGGCCGAGATCTTCAATTTCTCAAAACTCTAGGATTTCCCTAAAGAAGTATCTCGGCCAAGATTTTGCCCTGTCTCGGCCGAGATCTGTCCCTCAGCCCTGTCCTTTGTTTCTTCGACCGATTCCTCGACTCTGCGATCATTTGATGTTCTTTTTCGATCCTTTTTCACTTGTCTTAGCACAAAAACAACACAAACACATTATTTTACCTATGAGAATACAAAAGCACTAAATACACGTGATTGTGCACATTATTGACACTAAAATGATACTAAAATGCCCTAAAGTGCGTGCACGAGACACGTGTACCAGTCTCAAAGAAGACCAATAAAAATTCTCTCAAGTGTTCACAGAATACCTGATTATTACTGCTTGAAAAGTGGTAGGTGCATTGGTCAAGCCAAATGGTATAACCTTGAACTCATAAAGCCCTGAAGCTATGACAAAAGCGGTCTTGGCCATATCCTCCTCAGCCACTCTAATTTGGTGATAACCAACCCTTAAGTCCACCTTAGAAAATACTTGAGCCCCACTCAATTCATCCAACTGATCTTCTATCGATGGGATGGGATATCTATCCTTGATAGTGATTGAGTTCAGTTTTTCGTAGTCAACACATAATCTCCAACTCCCATCCTTATTTTTTACAAGTAAAACTGGTAATAAATAAGGGTTGTTACAGGGTACAATCATCCCAGATTTCAACATCTCTTTCACCAACTTTTCAATCTCCTGCCTTTCCAACATGGGTATCTATATGGGTGTTGTTTAATAGGTTCCACACCTACCTTGAGGGGTATTTTATGATCCATACTCCTTACTGGGGGTAGTTCTGTTGGAGTATCAAACAACTCCTTGTATTCACATAAGGGGGGAATTACTTCACTATGACTTTTGACTTCCACTTCTTTGGTTGTGATAAAACAGAGGTATGTAGGGTCTTTCCCAGAACTATCTTGCACCAGTTTATGTAGCTGTTGCCCAGTGATGACACTGACACTACCTTCTGATTGTATACCATGAAGAGTGATCTGCTTGCCCCTGAGGTCAAACTGAACAATGTGCCTCTTGAAGTCAATAGTGACTGGACTAAATTGCTCCAATAAGTCACCCCTATTACCATGTCACATCCTCCTAACCTCAACAATCTCACAGCAGTACTGAAGAAAAATATAAATTTATAAGTGATATGATATAAGAAAAAATAAGCTTAACTTACATAAGCAAAAAAGAGATCATGAGGGAAAAAAAGTAGGAGATGCGAAGAAAAATATATATTTAAAGTACAGTTGACACTTTCAGGTCTTAACAAAATTTTCAAGCCTTGAAATGCTACCATGTGTGTCTTCACTATCCCATTCTCTCTTCTCCAATCATGCCATTGTCAAGGTATTTCAATTTTAATTTTGCATTACCTCCTTCCTTTAATTACGCGAATTAGTTCAGCAATTCAATTTTGTTGATTATGTGGTTACAGTCAACTCACCATCTTTCACTATATTTTCCTTGTTTATACATGTTGGAAGAGAAATTACCCCTCAGTCAGTAGCGATTTAGTGAGTTGGAATGGAAGAGGAAAGGTTACCTGCAGATAGAGACGGATCCAGAAAACTTTTGAGGGGGAGGGGCAAAAATACACTATAAACAATATAAAAACGTCTTCATTGCCTATAAGGTTTCATAGACTAGAATATTTGCATGACGGATTCATTATCAACACTATAAAAAACTTATTTCTCAATATATACAATCAAACTACCATTCAACAATTAACCTCCTGTCGATTGCATGTGCGACTCTTCACAATATCCATGGAAGAAAACGCTCTTTTTACTGTAGTTGTGGCAATCGGAAGAACTAATGCAAGAGTTACTAGCAAAAAAAACCAGTTGATACACCTCATGTTTCTTTGTTGCAACCATCTTCTGTGCTAGATCTCCAATTCCCTTCAGTCATCTGAACTCATCTCTGGAACGCATATCGTAGATATAATTTTCAAGTTGATCGTCAAGTGCCTCAATTTTCATCTCGAAGAAGTCTTGAGAATAGAATCTAGCAAAATTGATCAATTTTTTCTTGTTAAAAGCCATGATATGAGCTATCCCGACACAAGCATGTTACACAAAGTAACAATTCAGTATTGCCTCAGTAAAATGATCATCCAACTCCACAAGCTGTCTGTCTATGATTGAACAAAATAATTCAGCTCGAAAATGATGGAAATTTCTAATTCCCCTTTCTTGAGCTTTATGTCGTGACCTATATCGACCTACAAATATATCATCCATCTTCGGAATATCAATGTTTTTATTTTTTACAAAAGGAAGAACTTGATCATTGGCACACGTGTTCGTGCATACACTTTAGGACGCTTTAACTTTAAGTGTCAATTTAGTGATGTTTGTGTACAATTTCACGTGTATTTTGTGCATTTAATTCTCATTGGGCAAAATAATGCGGTTGGTTCATTTTTGTGTCAAAACGGGTACAAATGGATCGAAAAAGAGCATCAAAAGATCGCAGAGTCGATGGATCAATCGAAGCAACAAAGGACAAGGCTAAAAGAAGATCTCGGCCGAGACGGGAAATGCATCTCGGCTGAGATGATTTTCCATGGCATAGCCAAATTTTCAAGAGATCAAGATCTCGGCCGAGATGAATCTCAAATCTCGGCCGAGATGAGCCAAACCCTAACAAAGCCCTGAATTCCCCTTTCACGTCTCGGCCGAGATGCAATTCGAGTCACAAATAGGCATGTCAATGGGGCAGGGCGGGGCGAATTTTTGGATTTTTTGACCTACCCCGCCCCCGCCCCGCCCCGCCCCGCCCGCGCCCCGCCACGGGGCAAAAATATCTGCCCCATGATCTGCTCTGCACTGGGCTGGTCTGCCCCGCCTTGGGATGGTAGTCGGGCGGGTTTTAATGGGTATCCGCCCACCCAAACCTGATTGAAGAGGGTTTGGGGAAGACCTAAATGGGTTTGGGTAGGGTTTGGGATTTACTTTTAAATACCATTAGTAATTGGTTAGGGTTCGGGTTTTAGTGTGAGGGTACCCGCACTACCCGAACCCGCTATGTTTTATAAAAAAATCAATAAAAATTATATATAAATATGTATTATGTAAGAGTCGAACCCTCAACCTTGCATTTTATAAAATAAAGAAGATACCGCTATGTTTTGATCTTTTTTTATTTTTATTTTTACATTTCATCTCTCATTTGTTTTTATCTCGTATTTAATTTATATTGATGGTTAGCGTATTGGTTTACTATTCGTTTAGATGATTCGTGAAATATAATATTTTTAAAATTTTAAATACGTATTGGGTGGGTTAGGGTACCCGATGGATTTTAGTAAATGGGTTTGGGTGGGTTTGGGTATTATAAGTATCTTTTTAAATGGGTTTGGGATGGGTTTGGGTGATATAAATTTTAAATGGTTAGGGTTTGGGTAACCTCAATTTCGTGGGTACCCACCCAGCTGCCATCCCTAGCCCCGCCCCGCCCCGACCCGCCTTTATCTTTATTTTTTTTTTAAAATAATTTTTAGGTTTACATTAGTTTTGTTTTAACATTTTTTATATTTTGTAAAATTAATTATTAGAAAATGGAATTTGATTATTTAAATTTATTCTAATCATAATTTAATGCATTAGGATGACATATATATAACATATCATATATAAAATTTGATATTATAAATACATATATACACATATTTAATATTTATGTGTGTGTATATATATATATATCTATATAATATTACATAATATATATTTAAAATTCAAATAAATTATATATATAAGGGAGGGAGCGAGTCGGGGCGGGGCGGGCCCGTGGACGGGGCGGGGCGGGGCATGCCCCGTTCTTCATCGGGGCGGATTTTGCTCGCCCCAAGGACCTCGGATCGGAGCGGATCGGGGCGGGGCGGATCGATTTTGACATGCCTAGTCACAAAGCATAAAACCCTCATTGCTTCGTCTCGACTGAGACACACTTGAATCTTGGCCGAGATTGTTCACCCTGTTTTAAAATTGTGAATGCGATTTTGCCTTAAACCCAAGTGACAACTCTTCTCTTATATATATAAGTTCCATTTCGAATTTAACCTATCTTGGGACATATCTAATAGCCATTTCTAGCCACCAAGACCACCAAGAAGGGAGATTGGGCAAAGGATTGAAGGATCTTCTTTCTCAATCAAGATTTTTGTTTTCATCTTTATGTTTATCATGTTTCTTAGTTTTTATATTAAATTCCTGTTAGTTTTAGTATTAATGGGTGAGTAGCACCCCTATTTCTACCCTTGATCATAGGTTGAACTTTGAGTGACAATGATTATGTAACTATTACTAGTTGTTGTTACCTCTCTAATGCAATTTCAAATGTTCTACATTATTTGCTGGTATTGATTCATGTTTACATGCTTTTTATTGGATTGATCACCCTTTAGGGAGTGTGTAGATGTGTTGCTAGAATTAGAGATCACTATCCGTAATTGTAGGTTCTCTAATTCCCCTAGTAGGGAACAACGAGTGATGTCGTAATTAGACCTCTAAACCCGAGCTTTCGAGGTTCAAGTCGAATCTATTCTGTTATCTTGGTGCTTTATTGATTTGATTGGTTTAATCGGATAGGGCTAATCGAGGAGCAGACTTTCGATTAGCTATACTTAAGAGATAACACGATTGCTAGAGCAGACTTAGTAATTTGTGGGATAGGGACTTAGATTGTATTGGATTGGGCATCAACAATAATTGGATAGCACAATGAAGCCAAAGGGATACTAGATCAAGGGTAGATTCCTTAAATTTATTAAAAACCAAAAACTTATTCTAATTGTCTTGTGTTCTTGTGTTAATTGAATCTTTAGTGTTTAATTAGGTTAGTTTAGTAGTTTGGTAATTCTTAGTTGATAATCACAATCAAAATCCCCCCACCTTTACTGCTTTCATTGTTTGTTTTTACTTTTATTTAGATTTCATAACCGCTTGATTTATTAAGATAACACTAATCTACTGTTCTCTGCAGGGTTTTGACCCGACTTACCGCTCTACTTGTAGAGTTGGGAAATCGAAAATATAAATATCTAATTTGGTATGTATGGTCCAAACGACGTCGTCGCATTACCAATCATAAAAAGAATCTCATCCTTCTCCTCTCAATTTTTGTAGTCGGTTCTTGGATACTTTACCAAGCTATGGAATTGACAATATCTTGATCCTTCATTTGTAATGCCTTTGACAATTCATTTGCAATTCCTAATATGAATTTCATCACACGTAAAGTAAACACAAAATCAAATGATTGCATCAACCCCTTTGCTCATAACTAATTCCATCATCTACAATCATCTCAAGAAGCTTGAGTGTAGAAGAAAACATAGTGATCAAACTAATTAAAGTATCATAATGTGAGCCCCATCATGTATCACATGAACGTTTGAGAGAAGTTTCTTGGTTAAAACCTCTTCCACTTGAAAGTTCACCATTTTTTAGAGCACTAAAGATTCTTTCTGCTTATTTTTTATGAAGAATGTCACACCTTTTAGAAGAAGCCCCAACAACATTCATCACACTAGTCACTGAAAAGAAAAGTGCTTAAACTTGGTTTTGTTTTTTGGCGACAACTAATAGTACAAGTTGAAGTTGGTGAGCAAAACAGTGAATGTAAAAAGAACATGGGTTCTCCTTCAAAATAGGTGCCTTTAAGCCATTGAACCCCCCTTGCATATTACTAGCTCCATCATAACCTTGGCCCCGTGACCTCGAAATGCTTAAATGATATCTAGAAAATAAACAATCAATCGCATCTTTTAGTGCGAGAGCTATGGTGCTAGTAACATGTCCAACACTAACTAAACGTTCAACTACACAACTATCCCTATTAACAAAACAAAGTACAATCGCCATCTGCTCTTTCATTGAAATATCACGAGATTCATTAACAAGAATGGAAAATAATGCATCACCAAATTCTTCCATGATGATATTAATGGTTCTCGCTGCAACAACATTCACAATATCCTTTTGAGTACTAGGTGACATTAATTTGAGATTTTCAGGAGCACCACACATAACATATTTAATATCATCATTGTGATCAGCTAGAAAGTTCAACAACTCAAGAAAGTTACATTGATTAGTTGAAGTCTTTGATTCATCATCACCATAGAATGCAAGTCCTCGACGTCAAAGAAATCGAACACAATCGACTGATGTATTTAGGCGCATTCGATACTCTTTTCTAGCTTGATCGTCATGCTTGTCAAAAGCATATCGAATATGCTGCTTTGGATTTTTCAAAGCTTCACACTGAGCCCAAGCCTTGTTATGAGCACTATTAGGATCTTCACATGTTCTTTCAAGAGAAGAACAACAACTACTAGCAACAGACATAGTACAATATTTAAACGAAAGAAAGCAAATAAAAATATGTGCACCTGTGATCTCTTTCTTACTTATTGGAGAAGACACACAAATAATGCCCCCAATTTTTTATTTTCACTTATTCCTAATCCTAAAGGCTAAAGGTAAAAGGTCCACATGGCCACATCCACTTATCCACATGCTGCCGGAAACCCCCAACCACAAGTCAAACATTCATTATTTAAAAGCACGCCTTTATGAAAGTCAATCCATGAAATATGGCCAACTAAATTGGAGACTTGGATTCACGTTTCTTTTTCTTGGTTTTTCTTGGAGGCACCTTTATTTGACATATAAAAGATTAATATACACCTAAAACTGATTTTTTTTTTCTTTTTTACGGGGGCACATGGCCCCTCATGGGGTAACATGCATCCGTCTCTGCATGCAATCATGGAAATTGGAGAAAGGCGACATATTTACATATTGTAGTGGTGTCGTGACTTATAGATATAGACATGTTGTTTTACGAATTGGGGCAAAGTCTATGATTATGATGCACCTATTGGAATAATACAAGGTATTATATTATTATATTCCTATAATTTATTTGTAATGGTGCAATTATATATATAGTGATAATTTATTGTAGTGGTATGAATCTTATTCATCTGAAGTAGACCTTTTTTAGGGTAAATGTTTTGTTTTATTTTCTTTTATTTTGTTTTGCTTTTTTATTTTAATTTATTAAAACTGACTAAGAGATAGAAACTTGAGCAACAACATGCCAACGAAAATCCATAAAATTGCATTTTATTAGATATGGAGACCCTTATGTTATGCAAAATATGAATCATGTATTTGTTCATTTAACCACACTTTTCGTATCTAAGTCAAGAATGTTAGTATTTATGATAATTTATATACACAAGAGATCACCATTTCAAGGTGGAGCCACAACATGAATCGTTATTTTGTGAGTTTGAAAGTTGAATCAAGAATTGGTTGTAACTCAGTCAGCAAAACATCTGGTAACTTGGACAATGGACCAAAGATTAATTCCCACCAATCCACCATAACCAGGAAATATACTCAAAAAAAGTTTGAAAGTTTAAATAAAATAATGATGTAAAATGTAAATTCAGTCTAGGTTTTCTTTTTCTAAACTAACTTTAATACTTTTTCTTTTAGCGGGGGTTTGGGAAGTGACGTTGGAACTCTTGAAAACCATTAGACTACCAAAATTAACTTGAATACTGATTGGACCATATCAAGAAATTCAATGTCTTTTGATGTAAATGAAATGCTAACATTTTTTGTTTGCATCCTGAATTATTCTGATTTGTATATGATATATGACAACTACATTATAAATATTTAGATGTTATGGAGAATGGTGTTGCTTTCAATATAATTTTCATATTTGATACATGTTGTGTATGCATGCATTGAGGTCGATTTAGATGTCATTTTATATCGTTTGCATGCATATTTGGCCGAAAATTGCTTGTATTCGTTACTTTGTGCAATTTGACATGTATATGTTTGTTTTAAGGTTATTCAAGTGTTTTGAAGCCAAAAAGTCTATTTAAACGAAGTTTGGAAGAAGAAACAAGCTAAGAAGGGATGGAAATGGAAGAAACTAAGTTGAACCGAAGTTGAACCAATTTTGAACTGGTAGCGGTCGCTACAAAAAGAGGCCAAAGAGATGAAAAAGGCTCTGAATGCATAACATGACCGCGACACACATTGTAGTGGCCACGACATAAGTGGCATGTTTAATGCTGGAAAGGCCGAGAAGCCAACAAGACTCCTTGGTAGCGGCCGCGACCATTTAGTCGGTTTACCAATCCTAATGCGCGAAGGCTTTGATTTTTAGCCGATCTTCACCCCAACTCGTCCCCAATTATAAGAGGAGGCCCTCAAGTCCGAAAAGAAGACATAATCTCATAATTATATACTTGGAAAAGTGCTTGGAGACTTGGAACGAAGATCAAGGAACGCAAGAGACGAGATCGAGATTCAAAATTCAGGTTTATCCTTCTCTTGTTTAGTTTTTATTTTCAAACAATGTTTGTCTATGAATATTGTGAGTTTTCAATATTAAACATGAGTCACTAAACACTTTGTGTTCTAGGTTAGAGAGTAGGTAATTGTTGACTATGTTTTGATTTATTTGTTTAACTCTAGACTCCGTTTTATCATTATTTATATGCTTTGTTCTTAATTTATGAATTAATTGATTTGGCCAATTGATTAGTATTACTTGCTTAATAACTCGTCGTCCGAGAGGAGTGTTTGTCTATGAATATTGTGAGTTTTAAATATTAGACATGAGTAGCTAAACATTTTGTGTTCTAGGGTTAGAGAGTAGGTAATTGTTGACTATGTTTTGATTTATTTGTTTGACTATAGACACCGTTTTATCGTTATTTATATGTTTTGTTCTTAATTTATGAATTAGTTTATTTGGCTAATTAATTAGTTCTACTTGCTTAATAACTCATTTTCCGAGAGGAGAGGGTAGTTATAAGGCATACAAACATATAAAGTAGGTACCAATAGTCGTTTGAGAGGAGTGAGGTCTTACGTAGACATTGGTTTTAGGAGCCCTTGGGACTTATGTAGGTGATAGTTAGCCCGAGAGGGTAATTATTCCTACGTAATCTACACGTTAATATCGTTCGAGAGGAAGGTTAACTAGAGTAGTGCCGCCTAATAACGATAGAATTGGTTTAAAAGTCTAGGATAATAAAATAATCAAACATATGAGATAACAACTAAAATCCAATCCCTAGTATACGTCTTAATCTTATTTGAGTCTTTCTTTGATAATCATTCCTTGTTCAACAAGTAATTTAGTTCTTTATTATTATTTCCTGTACTTTAGGTTTTAGTTAATCACACCAAATTTCACAAATCGAGAGTCTAGTTAGGGTAGTTTTATTATGATTATGGTACTAAACTAGGTATAAACATTAGGCTTGCGGTTTACTATGTTAGAAAAAAGTGCATCATATTCACATAGTCATAATTCACATCTAATCATTTGCGTACACCTTCTCTATAGAGGACATACATAAGAATTTTATTTTAGACAACATCGCTTTTAGCCACTAACTATTTTAAAAATTATAAATAGCCATTGTAATAAAATTGACTCATACAATCTACAATCATGTTAATTAGAGGGAATAATGGCATCTCTTAGATAAATGAACTAATATCCTATTGACAACATATTTAGTATCTATATTATTATTGTGGGGGCATGTTAAATTAACTAATTTCTTGGACATACTATGTTACATATACTACTGTTGATATGGAAATTCACTAACATTATGATATTCATTTTAAAAATACCATTTGTGGAATGTGTTTGTATTGGAAGGTTTCTCAAGGTAATTGATTCAGCTATGGGAAGGTTAACTTGAAGGTTTCTTGGAGATAGTTGATGCAACTATGTAAATGTTAACTTGAAGAAATCATGCAATCAAAGACATTCCATGTTAAGGAGCAAGCACATCCCTTAAGTCAAGGAATAATGGCAGTCAAGAAATGATCAAAGTGATTTCACACACTAATTTAGAGTAGTTAAACAATGATGTGAAGCATCGATTTTTTTCTCCGTATTTTGTATTCAGCCATAAGAAAGTTATAAGTTGTATAGTTGGTGTTCATCCTGTCTAAGAACACCTTCCAGTCATTATGACATATTCGGGAGAATAGTGTCAAACAAGTTCGGGAGATCTCGTAAGTGCAGTAAGAGGGATTCTCTGCAATAAGTCCAATTGGGGGACCAGGAGGCCAGACAATTAGTTAGGGGGGGTGCATATAGTGTTGGCTACTTAGGAGGGAGTCCTAAAGTCTTGTAAGTCCTGTAAGTCCAAGCTATATTTGTGCCAACACTTCACTAGTAAAAGAGGCCCGAGAGAAAGAGAATTCGTCTTCGAAAATTTATTTGAACTTTCGGTATTACTGTTTTCTACATGTTCTTATTAACTCACTGCTTAATCACTGTATTGATCATTGTCTCTTGTCAATTCATACTGCTTAAGAACATTGCACCTGAGCACAAGTCTAATATTTCACCTGAGCACAAGTTTATTTTCAAATATTGATCATTGTTTCTTGTCAAGTCAGGTTTTTTTAGATTAAGATATGTTAATATTTCTTCCTTCCCGAGTGTTTATTAGTTAGTATTATGTAGATTTTGGTTAAAAACTATACGGGGCTACTTGAACATAAGAAAAACTCTCTTTACTTAGGGATCATAGTTGAAAATAAACTAGAAGTATTGGCAACACACATTAAAAGCCATGGACAAGAAGCTATGAGATGTTCATTAAAGATGTGAAAAATAATACAGAACGTCTATTACAATTATCACTACTCATAGTAGTTGCAACCCTAATAGATGTGCTCTACTCTTAGCTATCTAACTATCAGAAATGTAATGCTATTGGTTAGCATGCAACAAACAGTACTAAGACAAGTCTAGAAATCACATTGGGTTATGATAGCTGGCTTGATCTTGTGCAGTTGTGGGAACCAATTTGCGAGGGTGAGTGCACGAGAAGTCTGCAACACTTCTTTGTCATTTGTCAATAAGCTTACCGCCCCCTCAATTCGAGCGAGGCTAAGGGGATAACATTTAACTTATTCTCCCGCAGAGAAAAGAATTGGTGACCCAAAGATTTAGTGAACACATCTGGAACTGATCATAGGAAGGAATATGTTGGACATTAATTATCTTATCGAAAACCTTTTCTCTTATAAAATAAAAATCTAGTTCGATGTGCTTGGTCCTAACATGTAGGACATAATTTGATGCAAGAGCAATGGTATTTAGATTCCCAACCCATATTGTGGGAACCTTGGGAATTTGAAAACACAACTCCTTGAGTAGTGAGGTAATCTATGCCACTTCTGTGATATCATTAGCTAATGAGGGAATTTGACACAGAAGACTGTTTCTTGGAACTCCAAGAAACTACGTTGTTTCCAAAGTAGATGCAACAACCTGTTACTGACCTTCTGTCATCAGGGTCAGCCCCCCAATCCGAATCAGAAAAACCAGTAATGTATAATTTTCTGATTTATTAAAGTGATGCCCATGATCTTTACTGCCTGGAAGATATCTCAGGATCGTTTTTACAACCTTCCAGTGAGTAGTGAGAGGACATGACATGAACTGACTAACCTTGTTTACGGAGAATGAAATTTCAGGTCTGGTTATACTGATATATCGCAAGTCTTCTACCACACTTCGGTAAAGAGTTGCAAAGTCAACATGATCCCTATCAAATTTGGAAAGCCTAGTTGAACTGACCATAAGCGTAGGGCTTCCTTTAGCATCTATCATCTTTACTTTGTCCAACTGCTCCCTGATGCAATTGCAGTCCGTGAGTAGTTTTATTCACCTCAATTCCAAGGAATAACTTCACTTCTCTAAGATCCTTTAAGGATAAGATACTCCCAATTTTGTTAATAGTATTCTGAAGCTGCAAATCATCATTTCCTAAAATTAAGATGCCATCTGCATACATAAGTAAATAGATGATTGAGCTACACCTGATCTTGAAAAATAAAGAGTTATCGGCTCTGATCCCATGAATCCAATATTCAACAACACATATTTGATTTCGCAAAACCAGACCCTTGAAGCTTGTTTAAGTCCATATATAGCCTTGGACATTTTGCAAACTATTTGTTCTGCTCCTTTCTTCTCAAAGCCTGGAGGTATCATGTAAATTTCTTCCTCTAATTCTACATGGAGGAAAGCGTTATTGACATCTACATTCTTGATCTTCCAACTTCTTTAAATGACAATGGTGAGAATAAGTCTTATAGTTGTCGACTTGACAACTGGGCTAAAGGTCTCATGGAAATCGAAACCTGATGCTTGTGAATATCCCTAAGCAACAAGCCTAGCCTTTTGCTTAGAGATGGATCCATCTACATGTTACTTGACTTTGTATACCCATTTACACCCCCACAAGATTATGTGTTCAAGTAACAGAGATATATGTTTTTCATCAAGGCATTATACTCATCCTACATGGCTTTTCTTCATATTTCAATCTAGAGATTCATGAACATTATTGAGCTCAACATCATAATTATTGCCTTAAATCAGTGCAACAAGGTAGGTCTTGGCTTTGTAAATTCCCATTTTAGCTCTGGTCATCATAGGATGAGCATTTAGTGTTGAGCTGGAGGATGAGCACTTAAGTGCAGAGTTGGAGGAGTATCATTTCCTCTGAGAGGTTCCTCATCAGAAGCACTTTCACTCACATTTGGTGTGTGAATACCAGAGTGTGAACTTTGATAAGAGTCATGCAGATTTTCCATGGTATTGTTACTATTATGTAAGTGTAAGGGTGTTTGTTGGTTTTGAGTAGGAGCATCTGGAGGGTCAGGAAGTTGGAAAGGTCTTGGGAACAAGGGTGGACCAGTAGTAAGTTTTAATAAACGAGCAAATGGATCTTTCTAAGACTTAAAAAAGTAAGAAATAAAAAGAAAGAAGAATACGATATTAACTAATACCAAATCCAAAAGTTACTTATCCTTTGTAGAGATAGAAATAGTTTTATTAGGGTAGAGCTTACTTAAACTGAGTTAGTTTGTCAAATTATAGTTTAGAAAATAATAAGAATATCGATTAGACTATACTATAATCCAAATATTGTCGGTTCAAGTAGTTTAGGATGCCCGAATTTCCATTTTTATTATATTTTTAAAATTTGAATCATTATCAATTCTTAATATAATGAGTAAATATTTCAAATGGTGCATGGCAGAGAGGAACATTACTAGTTTGATAAAGTAACAAGGAGTTCCTAAACTTTTCAGCCACGCTGGCTATCCACATTCCCCCTAACTGAACAATAAAATCAAGATTACATAAGACAACGACCAGGCCGGCGATACACGTGAAAATGATTCAACCAATCTAATGATAACAAATATTTAAATAAATAGTCCTACTTCCCCACTCATAAAAAATCTACCAGTTTCTAATCTGAAAATCCCTCCAAACGACATCATCATGGGTGAAGCAATTCGAATTTTCTACCATTGTTGGTACGTCGTCTTCTATTATCATATACACATATTATGTATATAAAAATATCATGTATAAATTAAATTATTGTAGAAGACCATGTATCAATGGTCGTAGAAGATCTAAAGACTACAGCGGGAAAGACCACCAGTGGCAGAGGCCAGCCGAAATCGAAGTTTGATTCCAGATCTTCGAAAGCGGGGCTCTAGTTCCCTGTTTCTCGGATTGCCCATTTTCAAAAAGAGGTCGGTATGCTGAATGGGTTGAAAGGACACTCTCTTTATCTTTAGATTAATGATTTTTATTTTTGTGCTCAATTTGTTTTCCCGTTTTGTGTGTGTTGATTGTCACATTTTGGAGATGCCAGAAATGCGGTGAGGGACAAGAAGAACAGGATTATTCCAAGGCATATTCGATTGGCAATAACGAATGATGGGGAGATAATCAAACTATTAGGGTCGGTGACGATTGCTAATGGCGAAATTTTGCCAACAAATCATTGGACTTTGTTGCCGAAGAAGACTACTGTTGGGAAAGGAAAGGCTGAAATTAGATATGTTTCTCAGGATTTTAGGTTTCTTAGCTCCTCTTTAATAGGATTAGTTGTGGCTTTGTTGATATGATTTAGATTGTTTAGGGTTTAGCAATTTACAAATGTCAACTTCTTTGGTTTAGTAAAGTTTGTATTTCTGCATTGCAATTTCCTTGTCTATTGATTAAATTGACCTTTATTGACTTTGTTTCTACCAAGTTAACTTCATAACTTGGGTGAAATTTTTATAGTTGGTCGGTTGGATAATATTGTTAGGAATTAGGGCGCAATTAATTGAGAATTAGATAGGACAAAAAACAAAAAACACAAATTTATTTACCCAATTCGTCAAGAATGACTACGTCTGGGGGCACTACCAAGCTAGGAGATTTATGAATTTTTGGGTGATAAAAAATACAATGAATCAGGGGGCCGTGAAACAGTTGCTCAGGCTCCATAACCCAACAGGCTCCCACCTGGAGACAGACTTCAAGTGCAACTTGTCTCCTTCTTCTCATTGATACTTCTCACTGGTCGTAGCGCCAAGCCGTCATCGCAGTTTCCAAGGCCATTTGAAGCCATGCATAGCTTCAATTTCTCTAAGGTCACAACCTTAGTCAACGTATCAATAGGGTTCTCACTTCCTCGAATCTTCATTAGCTGCAAGATCTTATTCTCCACGAGGTAATGAATGTAATGATTCCTCAACTCAATGTGCTTCATTATCGAGTGAAAAGCTGGATTTTTTTCTAAGTGAGTAGCACTCCGACTATCACTGTAGAGAATACTATCCTTCTGCTCCTTCCCCAATTCACACCAAATATTCTGCAACCATACCATCTCTTTACTAGCCTCGGCCACTGCTACATACTCTGTTTCTGCAGTGGACTATGCTACGATCTTCTACAACTTAGAAGCCTAAGAAATAATTTCACCACCAAGAGTAAACGCATACCCGGTTGTACTTCTCCTTTTGTCAAGATCATTTGATGCTAAATCTACATCAACATACCCTTCCAATTTGACACTTTTGCCTTCAAAACATAATGCTCTTTGTGTAGTACCTCTCAACTACTTGAGGATCCATTTCACTGTCTCTCAATGCTGCTTACCGGGATTACCCATAAACCGACCAACTACTCCCACCGCATGTGCAATGTCAAGTCTTGTACACACTATAGCATACATTAGGCTGCCTACTGCGAAGCATATAGAGTTTTCTGCATATGGGCTCACTCCTCTTTTCTACTAGGTGAATCCTTGTTGGATAACTTGAACTGGCTACCCATAGAGACACTAGTTGGCTTTGCATCTTTCATACTGAATCTCTTCAAGACCTTCTTGATATACTTAGCCTGCGAAAGATATACTTTTCCGGCCACCTTATCATGCTCAATACACATACCTAGTATTTGCTTGGCCTCACCAAGGTCCTTCACAGCAAACTGATTAGACAGCTGCTTCTTCAACGTGCTCACCTCTCGAGCATTAGAACCTGATATAAACATGTCATCAACATACAGTAACATAATGATATAGCCATTGTCATACCTTTTGAAATAAAATCAATGGTCAGTCTCGTATCTAGTGAACTCAATCTCATGCATGAATCTATCAAACTTCTTGTACCACTATAATGGAGCTTGTTTTAGAATACAAGATCTTCTTCAATTTGCAAACAAGCTTATGGTTCCCTTCTGATAAGTATCTCTCTGGTTGTTCCATATAAATAGTCTCTACTAAGTCACCATGAAGAAATGTTATTTTCATATCCATCTGCTCTAACATCAAGTTCTCTGTAGCCACCACTCAAAACTAACCGGATGGTGTTTAATTTCACAACAGGAGTAAAAATATTGGTATAGTCAATACCATATTTCTGCTCAAACCTTTTCACAACCAGTCTTGCCTTATATCACTTGCTTCCATCTGCCTCCTCTTTGATTTTGTAGACCCACTTGTTATGCAGTGCCTTTTCCCTTTTGGGAGCTTAACTAGTTCCCAAGTTTCTTTAGCTTTTAGTGTATTCATCTCATCATCCATCTCAAGTTTCCACTTGATCACCTGTTCACTATGTGTAGCCTCTACATAACATTCAGGCTCACCACCATTAGCCAACAAGTAATAAAGGGAGGGAGAATACATATTACGTGATCCACGTGTTCTTGTGGATCTCCGCAGTAGATTTTTTTTATTGTGGTGTATGTGGTTCTTCATCAACCACTTGGTCGTCATGTTCAATCTTGCTCCCCCCTGAGCTCGATATGTCTAACTCGATGACCTGTTTCTCGAAACCAACAGATTGAGATGCGCCCAACTTGTCTCTGTAAAAATTTGCTCATTAAATATGACATCTCGACTATGAATTATCTTACGATTCTGTTCATCCCAAAACTAATATCCAAATTCATCACCACCATATCCAATAAACATATACTTAACAGATTTAGCATCCAACTTACTTCTATCAGTAGCATCAATATGAACATATGAAACACAACCAAATACTCGAAGGAAATACAGATGTACCTCCTTTTTAGTCCAGGCCTCCTCCAGTATGCAAATTTCCAAGGGTGTTGAGGGTCCTCTATTTATCAAGTAAGATGTTGTGTTAACTGCATCTGCCCAAAACATCTTTGGCAGCCCACACTTCAATCTAATACATCTAGCACGCTCACACAAGGTCCTGTTCATACGCTCTACAACATCATTCGGCTAAGTGGTTCCTTTCACAGTTTTCTCCATGCGAATTCTATTCGCTGCACAAAATTCTTTGAACTTACGGAGCTCGTAATCTCCACCATTTTCAGATTTCAAACACTTCACTTTGAGAACCCGTATCATTTCCTACAAGAGTCTTCCACTTCCTGAAAGCATCAAAGGCATCAAAATTATTTTTTAGAAATTAAACCCATACCTTTCTCGTACAGTCATCAATGAGAGTCATGTAATATGACACTCCACCAAGAGATGTCACCAGTGTTGGACCCCACAAGTCGCTGTGGACCAACTCTGACTTCTGTTTCTTCAAGGTTCTGCCTCCTTTCGAAAAGCTAACCCTTTTTCTGCTTTTCGAATACATATTCCTCATATAACCCAATTTCAACTATCTTGAGGCATGGAAACTTACCCTTCGAACATAGTACTTTCTTCCCCTTCTCACTCATGTGGCCAAGACAATGCCATAAATCCACATCGTTCTTTGCACCTGCAAGAGCAATGTTATCCTGAGTGTTGCCTGTCATATATAACGTCCCCTCTTTATGACCTTGAGCCACCATCTTGATCCTTTGAATATCTTCCACGTATTACATCCAAAAGTCACAACGTATCATTTTTTGTCAAGCTGCTCAACGAAAAGTAAATTCCTCTTCAATCCGGGATTATGCCTCACATCTCTTAACTGTAAAATAGTTCCATACGGTGCCTTGATTCGAACATTCCCTTTGCCCATGATTTCCAAAAGCTCATCATCAACAAGATAAACCTTCTCAAAATCTCCAGAGGTGTAGAGTTCCATTACGTTAGCTCTGCTGCACGAATGAAATGTTGCTCCTAAATCTAACACCTAAGATTCCAATGGACTACTTACGCTCAAGATTAATGTATCGGCGATTTCTTCATTGGTTGCGTTTGGTGATTTATTATCCTTCGCTAGTGCCTTGCGGTGATTTTTATATTAACCAAGGTCATGATAATTGTAGCACTCAATCTGACTCTTGTCCTTCTTGGGCCTACTTCTACCCCTCGACTTCGATCTACCTCGATTCGAATTTGATATAGATTCTGATCTGCCTCTGTTTCCTGTACTCAAAGTTGATCCTGTGGTTACACCCAATTCTCTCCTGTGAATTTGTTTGCTCATGATTAGGTCCCTGACTTAATCAAACTTGAGTTTCACCTTCCCTGCTGAAGCGCTAACGACCATCGCCGTCCCACTCCAACTTTCTGGTAAAGAGGATAACAAAATTAATCTCAACTGAACTCAATTGGACTATGATCATATTGAACTCGTTGAGATGAGTAGCCACTACAGTACCCTTTGTCCTCCGTAGGTTGAACAATTGTCACATCAGATAAACCTTGTTCACGGTCGGTGGCTTCTCGTACATCTCCGTCAGAATCTCGACCATCTCTTTGGTGG
Source organism: Ajuga chamaepitys (assembly GCA_958295605.1). Taxonomy (NCBI): domain Eukaryota; kingdom Viridiplantae; phylum Streptophyta; class Magnoliopsida; order Lamiales; family Lamiaceae; genus Ajuga; species Ajuga chamaepitys. The sequence goes on from OY282507.1 coordinate 48,068,353, forward strand.
TTTTTTCCTTCACCATACGGAGGGTGACGTTCCTAGAAAGCGACAGACAAACCACGATCATCGTCTTTCTATCCAATAACTTCGAATCATCGTCCTTCATGGTTTCGGGTTTCGTACCCAAAGGTTGATACAGATCTTTACCTTACAAGTAATCCTCGATCTACAACTTTCAGAACCCAAAATTTGAAGGATTTTAAAATTTAAAATTTTATGAATTAAAAAGTCTACTTATTTTGTAAAATTAGATTTTCTTAAAAATTTCTAGAATTCTAAATATTTTATGTGTTTCATAAATTAATTTAAACTCTTCTGAGAAAATTATTATTTTTAAATACTTTCAACATTTAAATGATACTTTTACATATCTTAATTTTTTTTTAAACTTAGTCTTTTAAATTATTTATCAATCTATTGTTCAATCACATAGAAAATCCCAAGTTGACCATTGTTTATATGAATGATTTGCACTTTTAGCTTATATTCACTTTTATATATGCCCTACAATTTTTATACTATTTTTATGTTAATAAAATATCATTGGTCTTTTATTGATTATAGGTTTTTTGGAAAAATTGGAACAAGTAAATATAATTCTATACAAAAAATAGAAAAATTACCTACATAATTTTCTAAGAATAGGTTCTCACAAATTCTTTAAATTTGCAATGGAATCGGTTCTGTAGGCAACTAACCAAAAGTAGACTTATTAATTCGGTAACCAAGTTGCCTACGGGTCTGCGACGGAAAATCGGTAGACAGATTATATTTTCGTTGGCAAATAAATCACCTACGAGCAAAGTCCCTACAATTATTCCTCATTGGCATTCTGTAGGCAAATATAAATGCCTACAAAATTGGAATTATTGCCTACAAAATTTTCCATAACCAATTAATTATTTTCTTGTAGTGAAATGCTATTAATTATTTGTGACAGAGGTGTCAAAACGGATCGAGCCCGTTGGGCCAGCCCGCCCAGCTATACATATGGGCTGGATATTTAAAGGCCCGTTAAAAAGTGGGCCGCGGGCTAGGCGGGGCGGGCTAGCCCGCTTTAAAAAAAAAATTAATGAAATAATAGTGTACTACCGCTAGGGTTCAAATGTGCTAGCCCACTTTAAAAAAAAATAAAAATTAATGATGGAGATGGAGAAGAAGAAAATGAAGATGATTTTGATGATGTAATGGTTGATGAACTCTAGTTTTTAAGAGATTTGTGTTTTGTTTGTCATACACTTTCATTTTGTGAACTTTTTATTTTTATGTTGGACTTCGAATTATTGATTATGGATATATCACCTATGATTGATGTTATGAATGTTTGTGAACACTTTTCATTATTTAATAGTTATTATATAATGGACAAATGGTTCAAAAAAAAAAAAAAAGTAAAAAAAAGGGTTGGGTTGGGTTGGGATTTGAAGGCCCGCCATATAAAAAGTCCGCCCCGCCAAATGGTGGGTTAAGGTGGATTGTGGGCCAGCCCGCCCCGCCAACCTCTTTTTACACCTCTATTTGCGACATACACACATTAATAAGCAACTGCTTCTAGGGTACAACTATAATCCGTTTTATTTAGATTTTATGATATTTAAAAAAAAAAATAGAATTCAATTTTTTCCTTATTTTTACATAATATTCAGAATCTTTTAAATAATTTTATGATTTTTAAATATTTTTATAATAATTTTTATTTTTTTGTAGGAATTCTCTGCCGAAGTAGAGTATAGGTTGCTATCTGATACAAAACATAGTTTAGGTCAAAAGCGGAAAAAAAGTCCAAAGTTCAGGTACATATCGATGTACTTTGTTGGTTTATCTATGCACAGATACATCGACAATGCATATAGTATGTCGACCTGGTTATGCATGGAAAATCAAATGTATATCGATGTGTATGTATATATCGACGCAGATCAACATCGATAAATACCCCATCATCGATATACCTTCAGACATTCAATAATTACAAATTGTATTCTAAAAAATACGTGGAAGAATATCGACGCTAAATAGTATGTTGACATATATGGCATCGATATGTAATGATACACCGATGTACATCAAAAAATAGTTTTTCAACGCACATTCTTAACCTCATCGATATAATACTGAACATCGATAAACAGTAAACTTTAAATTTAAATAATATTCATCCTGCTTTATTGGTGCATATTATATGGATGTTGAAGAGTTATCGATGCAAAGTTGCATCGATAAACGATTCGTCTTCTTCGTAGTAGACGTTGGTGGTGGTAGTGAGAGAGTTGAATCAGTTTGGTAAAGGAGTGGTGTGGGGGACGTGGGGATTTAGTCTCTTAATTAATTTTTTTCTTAATTAAAGGGGGTAGCTCAAAACTAACTAAAAAACATGTACCCACAAAATGTGGTTAGAAAACATCTAGCCCCTTGTATTTGGCTATATAACCAAATTTCCCTTTATAATGATAATTTTACTAGCTAAAAATCGGGTCTAATCCATCATACAATTAGCAAGTGTATTAAACAACTAACAAAGGTAGAAGAAATAACTGAACACCATGAAATAAGAGAAATAATATCCTCAACAAGAAGAGGAGGCTAACAAGAATTAATCTTACAGTCCGTTTGCTTAAGATTTGGCTCAGTAGATTTAGAGGATCGAATATCAATAAAGCACACTCATTAACTTCCTCAGTCAGATTTGGCCCAGCACTCTCTAGTCTTAAGTAAACGGACCCTTAGATTTTTATGGTTTCTACAACATTCTTCAAGTCAAGTTCAACCTCCATGTTGTGGAGACCAACTTGAATCAGACTTGTTAACCTCGCAATTTCAAATGGGATCGCGGACGGTTTATAAAATCGGAACACATAATCAAATCATATAATTATAAGATTCTACAAATTGTGTAAATATAAATGCAAATATTATTTATGCATATATGCATCTGATCACTGACGGACAATGCCCCCCTTGGCCCCGGTCGAAATGTGCTATTATATAAGTGTGTTTTAGTCGATTTTAATACAACGTAATTAAATAAAACAAATAATTCGATTGTCTGATTTGAATATGATTTAATAATAATCGATCGATGTATTCTTAAGTGTATGCAATAGAGATAAAAAGTTAAAAAAATAGAATGAAATGTTTCGAAACACTAAATTTTTATTATCTTTTTTTAATAATTGAATCATTTAATAATCTTATTAATATCATTAATACTTTTTAGTTTTATATATATAGTTGAATATTATTGAAGCTCATGGACAGATTTAGAGGTAATTTGCCTTCGAATCTGAGAGTATAATTAAAAGTACCCCGATAAAATGAGTACCTAGATTTGTGTATAGATGGACCCCCATCAATAAAATTTCTGGGTCCGTCATTGCATCTGATGCTTATGTGTATTGAAAATTTCATTGGGCTCGTGAAACGATAATTAGGAATGAAAATTTTGAATGTTTTGATTCCAGTATTGCATCTTCCTTAAAATCTCTCAATAAAATTTTCTTTTATTTTTCTTCTCAAAGTAGGATGGGCTTTAAAATTGATATTTAGGTAAAACAATATTATTCATGCTTACTAATTAAGGTTTTAATGTACAAATTTTATTTTTTTGAAATTTTGAAGATTATGCCGATTTTACCTGCGATTCTACTAATTCAACTCGCAATTCTACGACAATTTAATTAATAAAGTATACGAGTTGAATAGCTAAGACATGAGTAACGCATATATGAGTTGACTCACGAAACCTTAACGTAAATAATTAATTCGTCTGTTTTTCTTTTTCTTTCAAAACCCAATAGCAAGGTTTAAATTTGATTTACCACATAATAATTATATGTACTTACATCAAAATACTCAACCAAAAACATTTCATTTTCAAACCTATATCTCAAAAAATTTAAATTCCTAGATGCAAGTATATTTCTATCACTCACACATCAGTACATATTTACAATTGCACAGAAAATGAAACCAAGTATGTCCTCACCACCATGGCCGCACCTGAAAAATTAATACACACAATATTAAATACATTAATTGGTCAAATAAATAATATCTGGGGATGTAGCTCAAATGGTAGAGCGCCCGCTTTGCATGCGGGAGGCACGGGGTTCGATCCCCCGCATCTCCAATTTTTTTTTTTTTTTTTTTTTTTTTTTAACTTTTATTCGCCCTTTTTGGTTGCAATTTACTCTTTTGCCAATCATGTCAAGAGCGAATTTTTGTTCGCCATATGCCAGTCTGATCACGCTTCCAGTGATTCCGTGTCCAGAAACTCAATTTCGGAGTGTGGAAGCTCAGATTGTTTTGGGGAAACCCATGGAATTGCGCAATTTGCGTCTCAAAGGTGATAAATGCTTCATAACTCAACTCGTTTAATACTGCAATGCTTTCTCCCGGATGCTTTCTTCTTCGTCGTCTTTCCTTTTTTCCCTTCCCCCGGCTTTTACCCATCTTTTGAGTTATTATCCTTCGATGCCTTGCCAAATAAAAGCAAATTATGATTAATCTTTTAGGATTTTTAGTTTCTACTTTAATGAATTCTGCATTGGATTTGAGAAATTAATGTCAATTTTCCTGTTCCAGAAGCACAGTAATGGTTCATTCTCAATGAGTTAGTATTGTTTAGTTGTGCTTATACTGATGGATTTTTTTCTTCAATTTTTTTAATTGAAAGGATGTATTTTTTACCCGAACTTTGTGTTTTGATTGCTTGAAATTTGAATCTAAGTGATTTTTGGCAAAATATATGACAGTTCTTTGCTGGTAGCCTGGGACACATTCATTTCCATTGCTATTGTTAATAGTGCATTGAAGTAACTAGAATGTAACTTTCTTTTTACACAGCTATTCTTTTAGATTGATTCGATGATTCAAGAAAAGTGCTGATCTCGTCTTTTTGATGCGGTAGAAACTGAAGTTTCCTTATTTGCTATATTTTTCTTGTAGATTTTTGCATTAATTCTTCTTCCTACCTATGAGCTGTGACTTATATTTCACTGTCATGTGTATCTTTTTTTAAGACGTCATTTGCAATTATTACATCATATTTGTGTTTTTTCTGTTAGTCTATGAATTTAATACCCGGACCTCCTTAATACAAGAGATCCTTCAGAAAAGAGTGGAGTTATTAATTTGATATACAGTTCTTAGCAAACGGATACGAAGGAAATGTGATACCATGTAAATGGACCGATAAATTATTACACCAATTTCTATGACGAAGGAAAGAAACAGAAAATAAAACCCAAAACATCCTAGATTTCCTAAGATCTTGCCAGCCTGCCTCTCTTATTATGTATTTTTCTTAAGATCTTGTTGATTTTTGGGTTCTTCACCAGAACATGGAATGGTAACATTTGTTAACAGCTGGCGTAACTCCTCATCGTTTCGCACTGCCAGTGTTATATGCTTCGGTACAATTCTTGGTCTAGTTTTTGTATTGTTGTTGTTCTTTACTTCAGCGCCAGCAAGATCTAAAACCTAAATTTAGGAAACAAGAAACCAAATTGAATCGATCCACCAAATGCCATAATTATAAATTTTAGATTAAGCTAAAAACTAAATTGATGGGTTTTGTGCAAAGTATTACCTCACATGCAAGGTACTCAAGGACAGCAGCTAGATAAACAGGGGCAGCTGAAGTAATTCGTTCAGCATACTTCCCTTTCTTAAGTAGCCTGCCGATTCTTCCAACAGGGAATTCAAGCCCTGCTCTCTTTGAACGAGAGACAGGATTGGAAGTCTTGGACTTCCCTGTGCCGCTACTCTGTGTTGAAGATTCTCGGGTAGAGCTCATTTTTTTTTGTTTAAACATGTAAAGTATTGAATTGGTGAGAATGGGGCTGTCTGAAAAGAAACCACATTGATGGGTTTATATAGATTTTTGATAAATGGGGAGTTTTGGTTTTGCCGATGAGCCTTGACACGGATCGTTGACATGGCAATGAAAGCAATATTTGAATTTAGTGAAAAATTTGGCGCGTTGTAGAGTAAATTCAAAATTAAATTTGGATAAGCATTTTGGCGCGTTGCAGAAAAAATTATGTTTATACTTGTAGCGGATTTCAAATAGAACCTACTAACCTTTTTCCCAATCCGAACTTCTTTTTGCTGAACATGATAAAATATATTGAGAGAAAAAAATTCAATTTCATATAAACTATGATTGTTTTACACTTTAACATTTACGTCGCCCCTCCCCTAGGAGAAATCCATTTGAAATACTTGTTGCAATTATGTGGGAGGACTTCTCGTCAATTGAACATGCTTTCGAGATTCCATGTCAAATCATTTAACTTTATTCCATTTTGGCACCCAAACTTATATCTTGCTTCGCCTATTCATGATGAAATATGTACACAAACATTAGGTGTACACATGTACTTGTCTCTTTTTATGTTACCTGCTTATACAGATCGAGTTAATCAGTTCTTACTGCAATAGAAGAAATGTAATCGAGTGATTTCAGAAGTAAAGGAGTACTCCAAAGTTTTGTCGTAAAATGCAATTTCCTTATAATTTTTTATGTTCTTATGCTTACGTGTTGTGCATGTGGTTGATAACTTGGCAGAATAATATATGTTGCCAGGGTGTCATGGATGGTAAAGTGAAAAAGAAAAAGAAAAAGGCGAACTCTACTGAAAACAAGAAGGCCCAAAGCGGGACAAATAGGATCAGTCAAGCGTATAAAGGGGCCAAGGTTTGTACAGTAGAGTATCTTTGCTCCAGTAGGTTTTTCTTAAATATGTGGTGGTTCTTGTAGCTTGTTCGTCGTTCCATTAAATATCTTAGCATATACTTATTTGTTTGGCATATATCATCACAATGAAGGTCGCCTTCTTCTGAAGTAGTCATTTTTCTTCCAAGGGTATGTATCTTGATCAAAGATGGAGGCACAGCCCCAATTCTGGGGTTCGGGGTCCCTTCTCCCACCCTCTAACCGCCTGAATGATTCGTTGGCAAATTCGTTATTTTGTCATTTCCCATCACCTTGGTGCCCCGTAGTAAAAATGTCCTGGCTCCATCTGATCTTGATATAGGTTTGGCTTGGGTAATGAGACCTTCTAGTGGCTTATTGGAGCATCCTAAGAGGGTGTTTGCAAATGCTTAAAATAAGTTATTTTGAGCTTTTGATTTCAAATAAGCTGAAAATGGGTATTTGCAAATGACAACTTCTGCTTAAATTTAAGCTAGTTAGGCCAAAAGTTGTACACTATGAATTGGTGCTTTTTATAATCACTTATTTAAAAGTAGAAGCAATTGCAAGCAGCCCGTAATAGTTGTTCCCATTTTCCTCTGTTTTGTATACTCTCTATTCATCCATCCCAGAAAGTAAATGGTTGTTATGCTATGAAGATCTTTAAGTTGTAATAGCAGGTCACATGTTAGAATTGTAGATAATTATTATGATGTTTTAAGGCAAGCAAAAGAAAAACTTGAGGAGGGTTGGCGATGAGATACTCAGTTTGTCGGAAAGGGTAATGTATATGTACTTGAGACATGTCTTATTTGATTGGTATATGTGCTTCGGATGGAATAATTATGATAATGTACTGTCACATCAATCCGCACTTTCTGCAGATAATTTGGTGAGAGAGCTTTAGGTTGTAGAATGATTACACCATTCCTAGCTTTTCGTTATTAACTGAATCCAGAGATCTTGTGGACCATATAACTATTTGAATTACTTAACGTTGAATTGAAGGGTTTGATAGTGGATTTAAAATCATTGGTAGCAAATTTGTTGGTGGTCATTGCTTTGATACGGAATTGAAATTTCATCACTTTTATTTTGAAGTGAATTTTTTGAAATTTGAGAAATGTGCTCTAAAATGACATTGTCAGTATTGTAAAAGGATCCTTCATACCATTGTACATTTTTTTTATAATTATTAAAGTATTTTTGTTAAACAAAGAGCTAAATTTAGGGGATATAGGCAAACCCTTCTATGCAAATGCAACCTAATTGATTTTTTGTGCAATGTATATGCATCGATACCATTTTAGCTTCCTTGCAAAACCAAAACCCTAACTGTTTTATTAGTGTAATGTGCTGATTCCATTTATTCCTTTCTTAACTTGCATCTTAATATTTCATTACTTTTGTGTGTAACTATGCACCTTTTTGCATGGTGCAGTTTTTACCATGAATTGCCATATGCATGTCAGATTCAAGTTATAAATCTTTTTTATTTGTACGTTGTTGTGCTGTTACTTATTGGCTCTCTGTTTTGTTTGATCAGTCGGTAATTGCACTGATTGTGATTTTCTTGAAGTGAAGCAGTGGATGGATCTGCTCATGCTGAGTTGCACTGCCACACATTACAAGCAACACACTGCATATTCAATCGAGGTTCCTGTTCTAGCGTGCGCAGCTTGACTGAGGTTTTGATCTTTCCCCTCTGGTTGCTTTCTTGAATTTCTACGTGGTAAGAAACTCGGGTTTTCTAAGAATACAATGTAGTTATATTGCTGCCTTCCCTTTGGATTCTAAGTCAATGCATTGTAAGTTGGTTTAGGCATTCTATAACATGCATCATAAAATTGTATGAACTAGCACAGATATATTCTACCTATTCATTGCACCAAAAGGCCACATTGCAAAAGAATTCAAACCTCTGTGAAGTTTGCTATTTTGGTCATTCCTACAAAACCAGTGAACTTAGCCATGATTCGGCACAGCGTTGTCAAATTATTTTATATGTCTATCAGCATTGAAGACACATATATCATAATTCAGATTTTTTATTATCGGGATTCATGAAAAAATACATAAGGTACAATAGACACAGTCTGTTTCAATATCAATCCTCTGGCGATCATAAAATCATATTTGTGTTTTAGCACATTACTACACATATCTGCTCATTTCGACCATCCTGACGAAATTGGCTAAGATTGAATCCAAATTTCTACTACTCTGGCGATCATAAAATCATATTTGTGTTTTAGCACATTACTACACATATCTGCTCATTTCGACCATCCTGACGAAATTGGCTAAGATTGAATCCAAATTTCTACTACTCTAGTACCCAGGATCAACTTGTCACTGAGGGGCGGAGAAAATACGAGAAACAGGGGAAATCACAGCCTGCTGTGCGTACTTCTTGGGGTGGTCGTGGGGATCCAGCCCCCACTGTATCTTACTCAAATTGGGGGTCTCTACAAAAGCCATGGTAAATTCCCCCACCTTCTCCACCTTCCCTTTTTTTCCGGCCCCCAACACGAAATTGTTGTTCCGAATGTATGAGAATATACCGTCAATATACCGTCGGCCAAGACGACGATGTCGCCTGGCTCAAAAGCATCGCACTCGTCCCCCCACAGATGGAAGTGCACAGCAGCGGTCTCGTCGGCAACCAGGGCAAGGCATGTCTTGTTTTGTCCTTCTAGTGTTACTCTTCCTTTGTCAAGGAGTATCAATTTGGCGTTTATATTGTTGTTGGCCGATGGTGCGATTGTTTTCAGAGGCTGCAACGTTATTTCGGGCTCCATTTGTTTCTTTTAGTTATTTGATCGAACAGCTGGCGTGCAGTAGCTTGGACAAGGTTTTTGAAATTGAATCGGTAAGAGATTGAAGGAATGAACGGGCGCATCTGATGCTATGTGGCTATATAATAAAGCCCAATCTGGAAGGGCGTAAAATATGAGGTTTTTTGTCCAACTTAGTATGCAGAAATATACAACAAAAATGACATCTGATTTCAATCCTACTGTAACTTTTTGCATATCGATTGCTTACTTGAGAGAGCAATTGGAAAGGTTGAAAAAGAAGCGGAAGCGCGCAGCTTTTAGAGCTCGATCCATGGTGAATTTGCGATTTGCCCGTTCTCGGATGCTGAACTAATTAGCTAGCAAATCTCTGTTCTTCGCTTGAACTGCAAGATCGCTAATTAAATGTCGTTTTTTTTTTAACAGGATGTCGTTTTTTCTCAGAATTCAAAAATTGAGGTGTCTAATTGTCCGATTTAATAAATTAAAGTGATTATTTGCTAAATTTAGTTGAAATGCTTATTTGTCCTTGGGTATATAATTAAAGATCCATTTGTACCTTATCCCATAAATTTAAAAATCATTGTTTTTATGCTTGCTTGAAGTTTTACTGATCTGTGAAATTTACATTTAAGCTTATTTCACTAATTACTAAATAAAGCTACATTCGAGCCAAACAGTCACAAGTGTAGCTTGATATTTTTTTTATTGGAAATGCTCCCAGACCAAAAGGTGACAATTCCAGGCGGCCCGTCGGGCCAACGCCAGCTGAAAATTAGTGAATCCAATTAAATTATTCCTCCTAATATATTATATTAAGATTTTTGGATTAGTTTATGGTTAGTCGGGCCATTGACCTATCTTGTTGTATTTGTTGGGTCTGATGGTACTTTGAACTAAGATTTTTATAGCCCAAGATGTCAATGGATTGGGCCGTTTTGCTACTTCTACCCATACTCATTTTCGCTGATGTGTAAATATTTATCTTTAAATTTTAAGTGGGACTTTGGTATATTAGTAATGTATCAACGGTAGGCAGGAGAGCACCGTGTTTTCACATTTATGTTTTACTTGGCGAGTGTCAACAGATATTGTAGGATGTAACAATATGATTACATAACAATTCACCACCTTTTGATCCGTTATCAATTACAATATGATCTTTAAAATTTAACGTAAAAATGTATCACCTAACAATTTTTTTCAATTAGATACATGAGTCATTTCGGGCTTCAATTGATGATGTGGAGCCCGAAATTTGAAATCGGACCAAAATATGCGGCCATGTGGAACACCTTAATTTTTATTTTTTATTATTTCCTACACCTTGGGTGTGTTTACTTAAGGTTGGAGGAGTTTTTTTTTTTTTTCTTTTTTTTGAAGATTGGAGGAGGTTGGAGTACTCTAGATTGGGGGAAATAAAGTGAAAAAGAGAAGATTGGGAGAAATAAGTAGATGTTTGATTTTGTTGGTTGGAGAGTGGTTTTTAGTGTAAAAAGTGATAAAAAAGTGATATGATGTGTGTAAATATATTGCCAGAAACTCCAAAATAAACATGGTTAGGTTGACCCAATCCTCAATAAATTGAATTAAGTAGTAAGTAAAAACACCCCTTAAGTAACATCGACATTTTAATATTTAGTGTAAAATTTCTGTTTCTTTCCTTTTATTTTATAACCAAATGTCATTTGCATGCCTCTATTTAAATTTTGCAGAACCGCCAGAAGAACAAAAAGGAAAAATAAACGTTTGACTGTAGAAGAAATTGAAGGTGCAAGTGCATCAACTTGGGAATTGATGACAAAATTTTAATTGTTCATTCTGATTCCCACCCATTTTGGAATCCTAATTAATTACACCTTAAATATTCTAATGAGATTATTAATCATAATTGAGATTATCAATAGCAGAAAAACTGAAGTTTTAAGTCTTAAGTGATAGTAAAACGTACAAGAGTAATGTCAAAGAAAGTTCTAGAATGAGTTTCCAACAGACGAGGAATATGCAATTGATTTGGAAAATACAATTGAGCGAGTGCCTTCAGCAATTGAATGTTCATCTTTATTTTGTTTCACTATTCTGCAAATTTTTTAATTGGAGGTGTGCAAATGGTGCGTGTGGTTATAAATTAAAAAAATAGCACTAAATATTAACGACGTTGTCTCTTAGTGTGGGAAATTAAAAAAAAAAAGTAATAATAATAATAATAGTGGACCCGATTTCAAAAATTATGTTATAATTAATAAGTGACTGAAATGTTATGAATTTTCATGTAATTAATCCTCTAATCTTTGTCTAATATTATGGAACAAGAAATTTCAGCAAATAAAATTTATTTGTTGATAAAAGATAGTAAATCCAAATGCATAAATAAGAAACACATGGTTATGCATAATAATCCTCTCCTGCTTCTGCCTAGTCCTTTTCCAGTCTTATGTGATCCTGTTTTGAAACACACAACCATAATTCAGAGATTAAAATATCGGCAGAATATTCAGTACAAGAAACAGAGCACAAAGAAGAAAATGTCTTCACTTGTCGCAGTTAAAGGTGTGGGAAACCGGGATGTTAAGTTGAACACCACACTTGGTCGGAAGTCTTTGCGCCGCGGCATCATCCAAGTTGGTGTAATGATTGGCTGCCACCTTGACGCAGCTGCAGACAGCTCTTTTGTCAGTGTGAGTTTTAAGTGTCAAAAATGTGAATATGATTACGCTAGAAGCTGGTTGAATCTGCTGGAGATCAGCTGGAAAAGCAAGGGAAAAAACAGAATCAGGAAAAGAGAAAGGAAAGGTTTTCTGTTTGACAAAAAGACAACGGTTTGTAACAGAATAACTGTCACAAAACCCTTGTCTATCAGTTTTCCAGAATCAATTTCTGTTTTGCTTCTTGAGCTCGTTTGGCGGTTTTGCAGCGGTTTCTTTGCATTCAGAGATACTTATATACACATTGGAGGTTGACTAAAACGTAATGTAACAAGTCCTAGAGGTTAGAACAAGAAATGAGAGCTTGAGAGGAAGATTAATCTCAAGTTGATAAAAGATTAATACTTGAGTGTTTTCTTGTAACTTTGTGATTCATTCATAGTGATTCTTCTTCTGGTTTTGCCCGTGGATGTAGGCTTTCAAAATCTGAACCACGTAAATCGTTTTGTGTTTGAGTTTCTGTTCTTATTCTTTCATTTCCAGTTTCATAATTGAGCTGAGTTTGTGAGGTTTGAGTTGATTATTTTGAGTGTTTCTTGGCTAAGTTTTACAACAGTCAGCACAGCATACCGGAGATGGGTCTCCGCTGCCTCCGGTGAGATGACCGATGCACGGTGATAGGATCCCGGTGCAAAATTGCCCCTGAACACCATCAAGTTCGACTCTTTTTCAACAGTCACGTCATTTTCATTCTAGATTCGATTGTTTGCAAAGATACTAAAGGAGACTCCCGGTGTGGGCACTCCAACGCTCAAGTCAGTCAAGAGAAAATTATGGAAATCTAGTGAAATAAAGAAGGAAGAGAGACTCTCCCTACCATAAGGGGAGAAGGAATATATATAGATTTCTTACATGGGGCATAAGTGCAATAACAACATAAATGTGGTCAATCTTTTAGCTGAGCCTTATTAATAGGCTCCGCTAAGAAGAGATTACACAAGTCGGCCTCAACTCTGAACGCTCTGAACAATCCTATTCCAGAGCTAAAAGGTCCGACTGAATTAATCTTTAATACATTTAGATTTAGCAAATGTTAGAACTAGACAGAGCTGGCATTGGAAAGGACCCTAAATTTGATTGATTTCAACTCTAAAAATACCTGGACTTTACAAATAACCAAATATATATATTATCCATTTTTTACTTAAGAGATACTCCCTCCGTCCCAAGCTAATTGTCCTACCTTGGCCTGGCACGGAGACTAAGAAAAAACATATTTTGTGGAATCTTTGACTTTTTCAAAGGTGGAGATTGAATGTGAATATTTTGATGGTGGAGATTGTGAGAGAATTTGTCATTTATGGGGTAGGACAATTAATTTGGGACAAACAAATAAGGCAAGTAGGACAATTAGGTCGGGACGGAGGGAGTATCATACTATTTAGTCCACAGCACGGTATAAGGCAGCATTGACCTGGCCACATGTCATGGCTACAACAGCACCCTTCATTTTGGTACTTTTGGAGGAATGTGAAGTTGGTTGAGAATGTGTGTGGATTAGTTGGTGTTAGCCATTCTTCAGGATGAAGTATTTATAGCTACTGAATTCTAGAAATAAGCATTTTCATAAGCTGTTATGCCAATTTGGCTTCTTTGTTGCAAGTGTGCCATTTTGTGTCTGAAAATAGAAAAGAAGATGAGGGTCTTAACTCATTTTATCTATTTATACTAAAAATTGAGGATCTGGATACTAAAATACCAAGCTCTGTGAAAAGAATTTGCATGAACTCACACTAATTCTACTATGGCTATTGGCTAGTGCACTAGCAGAGGAATGTAAATATGTAATAGAATAAGTCCAACCGGATATATTCGACCCTAATTGAATCCTAACAAATTTAATTCACATAAATCATCGTTGCAGAAATCAGCCTAGATAGTTGTCTAGGCGTCGATTAGTCGCTAGATGGTGTCTAGCCGACCCGATTTTATGTTAAATCATTATTTTAGACGCTTTCTAAGTTTAGGTAGACGTCTAGGCGACCCAAATATTTTTTTATTTTCACTTTTTAAATAATTTTTTATATATTAGTTTTCTTAATTTAAGATCTATGCATCATAATAGCTTAATAATATGTTACATAGTAACATATTTGGAGGTATGACATAAGCAATTAAAAAAGACTAGGTGAACGACTAGGAAATCCTAAAATGTTTGACTATCAATTTCCGACTTCTGAAACCTTATTACCAATTATAAATATGTTATATATCATTAATTAATCAAAAATAAATTACAAATTCTTACCCTTATAATATACTTAGTAAAACTAATTAATGAATTACACATGAATTACATATGATTGAAAAAGATTAATTATATAGTTCTATTTATGATAAGTATAAAAAAATATTAATTGTTAATGCATTAGTTTAACTCTTAAAGAGCTAAGTTACAAACAAACTTGTCCTCAAGTTGATAAACTGGACATTATTAATTTTTTTATTTTATTTTAATAAGTCGCATTAGATGAGCTCGGTCGAACTTTTGTCAATAAAGACCTAAATAAATAACGAGCAGCTTCGTTTGATTACATACTCGCCATGTCCTCAGCTTCAACCCTTACTACTACTTTCAACAGTATTTTGCTTCTTGCAACTCCAAATTATTTGATTAAATCTACTTCTATTATAAAAGTGTGAGTTGTTTCTTACAAAATTTGATTTGCCTATTATATCCTTAATGAATTTTAATTTTTAAAGTTAGTTTGGTAACTATATCTTTAAAGTTTTATTTATAAACTATATCTTTGAATATTTTTTTTTTTACATAGTTAGACAAAATTTGATTTGCCTATTATATTATTAATGAATTTTAGTTTTTAAGGTTGGTTTATTAACTAGGGTCAATTACCAAAAGCAACCTGTATTATGAGCCTTTTTCAGTTTTGCAACCTAAACTTTTTAGTTTTTCCGATGACAACTTGTATTAATTATTTTTTTTCAATTTGCAACCTCCGGCTATATTTCCGGCTATATAGGCCATGTGACTTGCACATGTTCTCTTTTGGACCAATAAGATGGCGACACGTGGCGGCTAATAAAATATTTTAAAAAATATTAATAAATATTTTAAAAATTTCAGAAATTTCATTAATAAATCTAGAAAATAAAAAAAAAAATCTGAAATTCTTTTAGAAATTCTAAAAATTTATCTAAAATTTAAAAAAATTATTTAAAATTTAAAAAAAATATTTATAATCGAAAAAATAAAATAAAATAATTTTGTAATTAATTAAAAATTTCTGAAAATTCATTAATAAATCTAGAAAATTAAAAAAAAATCTGAAATTCTTTTAGAAATTCTAAAAATTTATTTAAAATTTAAAAAAAAAATTATAATCGAAAAATAAAATAAAATAATTTTGTAATTAATTAAAAATTTCAGAAATTTCATTATAAATTCTGAAAAAAAAATTATTTCTAAAATTAATTTAAAATTCTAAAAATTTATTTAAAATTAAGAAAAATCATGTAAAATCAAAAAAATAATTTTAAAAACAGAAAATAAAAAATAATAAAAATTTATTTAAAATTAAGGAAAATCATTTAAAATCAGATAGCTAATTTTAAAATTTAGAAAATTAAAAAAAAAATTTATTATTTTTTATTTTCTGTTTTTAAAATTAATTTTTTGATTTTAAATGATTTTTCTTAATTTTAAATAAATTTTTAGAATTTCAAATTAATTTTAGAAATAATTTTTTTTTTCGGAATTTATAATGAAATTTCTGAAATTTTTAATTAATTACAAAATTATTTTATTTTTCGATTATAAATATTTTTTTTAAATTTTAAATATTTTTTTTAAATTTTAAATAAATTTTTAGAATTTCTAAAAGAATTTTAGATTTTTTTTAATTTTCTAGATTTATTAATGAATTTTCAGAAATTTATAATTAATTACAAAATTATTTTATTTTATTTTTTGGATTATAAATAATTTTTTAAAATTTTAAATATTTTTTTTAAATTTTAAATAAATTTTTAGAATTTATAAAAGAATTTTAGATTTTTTTTTTAATTTTCTAGATTTATTAATGAATTTTCAGAAATTTTTAATTAATTACAAAATTATTTTATTTTATTTTTTCGATTATAAATAAATTTTTAAAATTTTAAATATTTTTTTTAAATTTTAAATAAATTTTTAGAATTTCTAAAAGAATTTTAGATTTTTTTTTAATTTTCTAGATTTATTAATGAATTTTCAGAAAATTTTAATTAATTACAAAATTATTTTATTTTATTTTTTCGATTATAAATATTTTTTTAAAATTTTAAATATTTTTTTTAAATTTTAAATAAATTTTTTTAGAATTTCTAAAAGAATTTTAGATTTTTTTTTAATTTTCTAGATTTATTAATGAATTTTCAGAAATTTTTAATTAATTACAAAATTATTTTATTTTATTTTTTCGATTATAAATATTTTTTTAAAATTTTAAATATTTTTTTTAAATTTTAAATAAATTTTTAGAATTTCTAAAAGAATTTCAGATTTTTTTTTTGTATTTTCTAGAGTTATTAATGAAATTTCTGAAATTTTTAAAATATTTATTAATATTTTTTTAAATATTTTATTAGCCGCCACGTGTCGCCATCTTATTGGTCCAAAAAAGAACATGTGCAAGTCACATGGCCTATATAGTCGGAAATATAGCCGGAGGTTGCAAATTGAAAAAAAATAATTAATACAGGTTGTCATCGGAAAAACTAAAAAGTTTAAGTTGCAAAACTGAAAAAGGCTCATAATACAGGTTGCTTTTGGTAATTGACCCTATTAACTATATTCTCAAAATTTTATTTATTTGGTTAGAGCCCTATATAGTTCATCTATCAATTCATAGATAGGATACTCTAAAAAAATTCATGGATATGATATATATATCACCTAATGGCATATATATATATATATATCTTTTAATAATATACATAACATTATTATTTTTATTTTTAAGTTCCTTTATAAATTTCTTATCTCTTTTATAATGAGATTCGTTTATATAATATTCAAAAAAAAAAATATATATATATATATATATATATATATATATAGAAAAAGAAAAAAACCATTAATTAGCAAAATTTTAAGGCTAATTTAGTAACTTTATTTTTTAAGTTTTATTTATTTAGTAAGATTCATTTTATAATTGAAATTCATCTTTCAAGTCTCAACTTATGAAATTTTCTATCACATTTAATATTATATATAGTTCGACTGATGATATAAGTTGAACCTAAATATTCATAATATATTATTATTTATTTGTGATAAAATACATTATATTCCTTTTATTTTTTTATATTTTATTCGATTCTTCATAAATTTCTGATAATTTTTCTAATTGGTTTCTTCTATAAATGAAGAGAAAGGAGAAAGATCGATTAGCACAAATGTACTTACGATAAGTAAAATTACTTTAGTATATGATTCTCAGGATATTGAATAATTGAAGTTACACAAAAGATATTTATGTATTTATAAGAAAATTATAGAAATTTAAACGTATTATAGGACTTTAGTAACTTCAAAGTTTGACTTATTTACTAGGATAATGATTCCAAGACTTTTAATTTTGAATAGTGGTACTTTAGAGTTATTTAGATATTAAATGTTTGCAAAACTATTAAGTTTTGATGTTTTCATGGTGAAAAAAATACTAAAAGTTTTTATGATTAGCAACAACAAGAAAAAAATTATACACATAAAATTAGAACAATTGAATAATAGTGAAAGCTCTTATTTATCATTTTTCATTTTAGAGATGTTTTTTTTTTTTTTAATTTTTAGTTTACTTTTTGTTTTTAATTTAGGTACGTAGTTATAATATATATACTCTTAAATTTTGTGAATCGATCTTTCTCCTTTCTCTACAATTGTAAAATAATCCAAATAGAAGAACTATATAAAATTTATGAAGAACTGAAAAAAGTATATTAAAAAATTAAAAATAATATAATATATATTACTAAAAAGGAATAAGAATATAAGATATTATGAATATTAAAGTACTTTAGTTTATAGTTCTCAAAAGTAAAATATATACAAAAGATATTTATATATGTATAACAAATTATAGAAAATTAAGCATAGTTTAATAAGAGTTTAATAGCTCCAAACTTTGACTTCTTTGTTAGGATAATAACCACAAGAATCTTAACTTGCAATAGTGGTATACAATAAAGATATTTAGGTACTGAATGTTATATTAAGTTTTTGTGTTTTCATGGTGAAAAAGTACTAATAGATTTTAGGATTAGCAACAAGAAGAAAAAACAATATACGTAAAAATTAGAACAATGAATAATATTGAAAGCTCTTATTGATTTAGTTTATCATCTTTAATTTTTTGGAGATAATTTTTAGTTTACTTTTTTTAATTTAAGTACAGTACGTAGCTATAACATATATATATACTCATTCCAATAACTACAACAAAAAATATGTTGACAAGACAACGATAGTGTATTATATAATATTTAATTTACCACAATATATGAATGACTCAAGATTAATGATACTTATATGATAAAATATTTAAAATATGTAAAATATAATAGTTTAATATGATTTCAATAGTTATAAGTTTGACTTCATAGTCGAATAATAGACACAAGATTGTTGACATATGATTGTACTTATATTTTTTTATTATATAGAAATGATTGAAAGTTAAAATAAAAAAAATATCATTAAAGAATTTTTGGAAAAAATAAATGAGATTAAATTAAATTTTTTTGTCTATTTAAAAAATGTAAACATTATATGTCAGAACAATGTGTAAATGATTCACAATGATTTATATTACTATGTATAAATTATTAACAAATTCTTACATAGTATTTGGTCATAAATAAAACAACCAACTCTTATTATAAATATAAATTAGAATAATACTTATCTAATAGTAACAATTTATTTGTCGAAATTTGAATATTATAAATTTGCTACTTGCAATAATCTCCCTAAATTTCTAAATTATTGAAGTATAAATATTACAACACTGAGAAACAATAGTAGAATTTATATAAGTTATCTAATGAAAAATAAAATTTAAATATATAATATTTAGACTAAAGTGTAAACTATTGAATTGGTCAAGGGTTAGAGCATAGTAACTTAAACTTCATTATAATATAAACTTGAAGCAAGTACTAAAATCAAAGAATAAAATGACTTGCATGTGAAATTGCTAAGATTATATTTTTAAATTGATTTTTGAGTGAGCAAAAAGACATGTTAGAAAATTGTATGTGTTTTTGTGTATACCACTTTATCAAAGTCCAACAATAGAAAATAATATCAAAACAATTGAATAAGAACTATATGATGATAAAATGAATAGAAGTGAGAAAATGCATTGTGAAGAAAGATAACACAAACTTATGAATAGACTTTATTATTAATAGATATAACTTTATTAACATAATAAATAACATTATAAAAAAAACAGCGTAAAAATTATAAATATTAAAGGGTCTAAGTGAATTTTCATTATAAAACAAATTATAATAGACGAGTCTAGGTAATATAATAAAAAAATCAAAGAATAAACTAATATGATAGAGTCAGACATATTACACTATGAGAAAAGAATATAAAAACAAAAATTAAATATCTATATTATAGGTAGATGTACATACAAGTTAATTATTACAATGTAGTATTTCAAAATTTGGATTAAACTAGGCATACATTTAGCCTTACTGTTTAAATTTAGATTAAACAAACAATATATATGTTTACACGCTAAATTTCTTTGTATGAACGTTACTAAGTAAATATAAATCCAATTATTATGCTTGTAGGAAATGAGATTATATATTATATTTATTTTCAATGGTTTTGGAAGAATGAAATCGATATACTTCATAAGTAACATTTATAAACATTACAACAAGGGAAAATAATAATTGATTTACGAATTAAAAAAGTATACGATAAAGTCATATATATATATATATATATATATAAAAGATGAAAAAGATGGAGGAAAGCGGTAAAAGTAGCTTATATATGAAATCAGTAAAACATTTATATGAAGATATAAAAACTATAAATGCATTGGTAGTGATATTGTGTAAATTTAAATATTGTTGGTCAATACAATGGATCAATTTTATTCAAATAAGTCTATAAGTTGAACATTATTTTTAACCACATACCATGATGTAATTTTAGTAGACCAAAGAAAAAATTGTTATGTTAGAAACTTGGAGAGAGACATAAAAAATCACAAGGTTTATAATAATTGGAGTTTAGACCGAAGTGTGAAATTATATCGTACTAATAAGAGAAATAATAAAATGGCAAACGTAAAAATTAGTGGACATGAATAGTTGCAATTCTTTTAAATATTTAAGATCTAACATTAAACAAATTATTAAATCAGTAAAAATATTATATATATATATTTTTAAACATATGTAATAACTTGATAAATGAATTTACTACGCTATATAAATTATAGGGTACAATAAAAAATAAGTTGTGAATGATTCAATTGTACTATGTGAAGTATCACATAATTAACTAAAACATGCTGAAAAATAAAGAAAGTGAAATGTGAATGTTAATATTAACTTGACAATAGATTAGAAAAATAATTACATCGAATAGAGTACGATATACCCTAAATAAAAAATAAAATGAGAGAAATAAAATCGGAATGCGTGGTTTAAACATGTATATATAAGACTTTTAAATGGATGTGCAATGTTTGAAAACATTAGGAGTATTTCACTCAATGTTGTCAAAATCTCGAGTTAACTCTTATGATTTACGAGTTTACGAGTTATTTCTCCCTAAACGAGTTAACTCGTGATAAAATCGAGATCTGATGAAATCGGAGTAAACTCTCAAGTTTGCTCATGCAATTTTACGAGTTTTACGATTTTACGATTTTGTGTACGAGTTTAACAGTTTTATAACATATTACTTTTTGTTCTATTTTACCAATTAAAAAATATATGATACGAATTGTAGAAGTTATACCAACTTACAATTGGAATTCTAAAACTTTTCTAGAGCAAATTATACATAAAGAGAGCCAATTTTGCTGAATTATTTTTCTAAGTATCAAGTTCTAAATTAAAATCTAATCTTAAAAAAATATATCTTTTTTTATGTAGTACTTAATTTCACTAAGGTTATTTTTTATTTTTCTCTTAAAATTAAAGTTTTCATAATTATAATTTAGGAATGCCTTACTAAATGTATATATGTACCAAGAGGCCTAGAACATTTCTCTATATTATATTTTTTTCTTTTTGATTAATTGAGAATATAATATGTATAATTTTATATGTATATCTATTCAGAACTTGTTGTAATTAAAATATATTTAGAATAATTTATATATATGGTTATTTGTATAGGTAGTAGAATCTTACGATTTTACGATTCAATTTTATGATCCGATTTTACAGATAAGTCACCGATTCTACTTAAAATCGCGAGTTTAACAACCTTGATTTCACTATAACTAAATAAGGAATTAAAGACATTACAAATTAGTTAAAAAATTTATTATATTTTATATAGATTGTAGCATGTGTCTTGATTGAAGATTGTGAGACACTATGTATATAGTACACCTTCCATAAAAAATATTATTTATTTTGTAATTATACTATAGTAGAATTCTTTCACATAATCTTTGAATTTCGACGTTGCATTGAGAAGATAATTAAGGGAAATTGAAATAAGCAATCTTAAATCGATATGTAAATTATATTAAAGAGGGTTATACTTAATAATAATAATAAAATTAGAAAATAACTTTCATAACAAAAGTTGGATGTTTGACCTTGATACTAAGTTGCTGGAAGTTTTTCCTCACATTAAAATATGTAAAGAATTTCATGTGCAAATGTATATTGAAATCGAAATTATTTATTAGAGAATTATAGAAAAATATGTTGGGCCTAATATTTTGTGAGTATATAAACAAATAATTGACTTATGGATGCCAGTTGATGATATAATGAGACAATTAAAAATGTGTTTTTCTTCAAATGTTATATGCCTCATTATTCCGTATATAGTATTTCAATCATCGTATAACTTTATTCAAGATATATTAATGATGATCGAATCTGCGTATAATAAGAAGTAAACAATAGTTTGAATAAATCAAACTTTACATGTATAATAGAAAATCTTGTAAGACTAAATATTTCTACAATATATCATGGTATGTCGTTTTTTACGAATCTTTTAACGTTAATTATTATAACTTATTTATTAAGACTAAGGTTATTTAACTTTTCTTTTTCTCTTTTGTGATTCTTTTAGTTTTTAGTTGATTCAAAATTATGTTTGTTCAATGGATTAATTTTTATTACATTAAATAATCTATTAAGTTATGTATATATATTATAGTGATCACAATGTACAATTATTTTATGTTCAAATTAATTTTTTTATTAAATAATAGTAAAAAATTATAATCACGTGCAACGCACGTGCATAGTGCTAGTCTTCAAAAAAAGGTCTGTTTTACAATAATTATCTCACTTTCGTTTTAGTCTGCCCCATATGACCTAAATCTCATTATATCAAGAAAATCTAAGCAAAATAGCTTCCAGTCTGTACTGCCCAAAAAATCTGAGTCATTTTGTTCCAAATAACATCATAGAAGATCAAAGGAACACCAATAAAAACGTAGCCACCACAGAATCCCTCTTAAAAAGATAATTAGAAAATCCAACAAAACAACCAGTTTTCTGCAAGTTTGGGAACAAGACACAAGGTACAGAATGAACAATTATCATCATATATGACATAAATACCATCTAGAAATTTCTCTGGAACTAATAGAAGTTTTCAATAAGATTCTAACGGACTTGCATGAACAACAAATACGCACACGCTCAAACCGAACGAGATAGGCTATAAAATGTGGAAGGCCAGATCCAGTACTTCAAGACGTGAACTCACAATCGATAAAGCTTTAGACTTTAACCGACAGACGACAGCCATATACGGTGATGAACTGCAAGTGGGAGATAGCTTTAAGTTCATAACAGCGTGAATCAGAACAAGAGCACCTCCATTGCCACACAATTCCTGAAGTTGATGTAAAAAATGAAGGGAAAGGAGATTACAAGGAATAAGGTTTATTAGATTGCTAGAAACCTCACCCAGATTTTCCCCACTATCCAGAAAGCTCGCAAACATTACCTTGTAATATGCAGTCAAAACTTGAGCAACCTCTTGGAACAGTGACGAAACAATAATTGTTAACAGTTTTAGACCGCAAGCAACAAGGGCCGAGTGCAAGAGAACCATATCATTCGGGATTGTGTTGTTTTCCTAGAAACAATAAAGTAATTCGTACACATCCCACAACCAAAAAACAGACAGTTAAATATTTAAGAATATGAAAAAATAACCTGTCTGTATGCAGCCAGGAGAACTAACAGATAAAACACCAGGTCAATCAGCTGTTCTGATATTTTCACATCTTCAAGCAAATCTGTAGGAAACATATGAGAATACATGAACTATGTCACACGGAGTATACACAGGCACATCATAACATACGCAGAATGAGATCATTTGTCTCTGGAAGTTGACAAGACTATGAAAAAGAAGCCCATAATAAACAAGAAAAATTCCATGTAAAGCAAACAGGGATAAAGGTCAGGCAAGAGCGAGAGCAATTACAATAAACATTGGAAATTTTAGAAAACATAAAGAGAAGTGAAAATTGCAATAAGTAAGAAAGGATTATCAAAATAGAGGATATCTTGCTTCTGCTATCACTACGTACAAACTGATAAAGCACAATTCGGTAACCACCAAATTCAACCTAAATTAACGCAGAAAATATAAAAACACACAGGATTTACGTGGTTCGATCCGGAGATCTACGTCCACGGGCAGAAAACGGCAATCGCCGGAGTGTTTCTTTTACTAGAATGCTGAGTTTACACGGAGTAATTCAGTACACAGAGTGCGAACCCTAATTCAGAGTTCTTTTCCCCTATTTATACTCCTAAATCAAAACCCTAACTAACTCCCTATAATCTTGCCCACCAAATCTGCATGGCAGTTGGGAAGAGATCATAGGCCTTGATTCACGGAACAAGCCACTCACTGGGCCGACGCGCGTTCCTGGACCTGCTGGGCCTACGCGTAGTGGGCCTTTACGCGCTTGCTGGGCTTGAGCATGCTGGGCCGATCAGCGGGCCCTGGCATAGTGGGCCCTGGTGTTAATCCGGCCCGAGCTGATCGGGTTGGTGTTAACCCGACACGAGCTGATCGGGTTGGTATTAACCCGACCCGAGCTGATCGGGTTATCCCTATCAGATGCCCCCTCCCCCCAGCCGGAGCGAGGTAGGAGCTTCGGTTGTCACCGGGGTGGAACCGTAAGTAAGAAGGACCGGGGTCGCTGGCGGGCCAAAGTGTCTATGAAGGACCGAATTTATCCGCGTCCCCGGGACTCTGCGGGGTGATTGACGGACGCAGGGCCGAGCTAGGTCGAGGTGCACGGGGCCTATAGTGAGACACCAAACTTCTCAGAAGCGGAAAACGCGACGTGACAACGTGGCCGAGGTGGAGGATACACCGGGGTGATTATTCTGACCAAAATGGAAAGGACACCGGAGTGTGGTAGTTTAACCGAGGTGGAGGGTACACCGGGGTGATTATTCTGACCAAAATGGAAAGGACACCGGAGTGTAGTAGTTTAACCGAGGTGGAGGGTACACCGGGGTGATTATTCTGACCAAAATGGAAAGGACACCGGAGTGTAGTAGTTTAACCGAGGTGGAGGGTACACCGGGGTGATTATTCTGACCAAAATGGAAAGGACACCGGAGTGTAGTGTGAATCTTCCTGACGAAGGATGGGCCTGATGTGATTGGCGGCGCCATCATGAGAGAGAGGGATATGAAGTGACACGCTCTGCGAGTCCCAAGAAAGCTGTTCCCCACGCGCCTCGGTAACTGTAAAGCGCGTGAAGAACACGCATGAATCTCCATCACTGAATTTGAATATGCTGCATCAGAGCCATCGGTTTTTTGCATTTATACTGGGAATAACTGCACAGTAACTTTTCATCTTCTCCATTGTGATACATCAGTTTAGAAGCGGGAAAAAGAGGAAATCTGCATTCGCGATTCGTCTCAGACCAAAAACACCCCAAATCAACCCTTTCGAATCCGAACCAAGTAAGTATGTCTAACTCATCTTCATCTTCATCTTCATCTAAGGTGGGAGAGGTTATCCCAAAGGGAGTGCCCGTTAGAGCCCCTCCCATTCGGGTGATCTATCCCGTAGACATCGAAAGTAGACAGGTCCATCGCGGTGACCTTAGTGAAATAAGAGTAGAAGCAGTGTATTTCCCCCGGTGTGAGGAGAAAATAGAAGGATTCGAGGTAGCCGGGGTAAGACCCACAGTAACTGAAAAGCAGATTAAGCGATGGGTGCCGAACTTCTTCTTACCCTTTGATCTGGAATTCATCATTCCCGAGGGTAATGACAAGGCCTGTTGTCCTCCCCGAGGATTCATATCCGTGTATATAGATCAACTCGCCGTAGGTTTGAGGTTTCCCCTGTGGGAGTTTTTGGTAAAATTATTGGATTATTATGGAATAGCGCTGGGGCAATTAGGGCCTAATGTTGTAAGGCAGGTGGTGGGCTTTCTGGTTGAGTGCAGTAAGGGAGGATTAGTGCCCAGTATCAGCTTATTTAGGCATTTCTTCCAACTGAAGACGATGGGGAGAAATAAGGGATGGTATTACCTTAACCCTAGGCCGGGCAAGAAGTTTAAGGTTAAGAACCCAAGTAAAATCGAGGGGTGGAGAGGGAGATTTATATATGTCAGGCAAAAAGCCATATTACCCAAATGGCAAAGATTAGAGGTGGTGGATAGTGCCTCGGGAGGAGAACCCAATGGTGCGAGTGTTCTGAAAAAGGTCGGTGTACTGGAGTCCAGATTCCCGGAGGAAGTACTGGACGAAGCTGGGATGAGTCCGTACTATTCCAAGTGGGCCGGTGGGACCTCGGATTCCCAAGAGAGCGGCACCCCTACCGGGACTGATTCTGACCGGACACCGAGCATGTCTGAGGGGGAGAGAACAAAAACCCGGGCAGAAGTAGAGGGTAGGGCTTTATTCCTTCATAAGTTGCATATAATATAACAATGTCAATCCCTTGAATGTGTGTTTGTCATGTGTAGTGGGCAAGTTCAAGAGCGCTGCCAAGAAAAGCACCGAAGCCAGCTCGGGGGGCCGAGGTGATAGCTCAAAAACTCCGGAGCTGCAGAGAACAACCGCCGGGGGCAGCCACAGGGCGAACCCTGAAGACACCATTCCCCTGTCTGGGTTGACCCCGAGCACCAAAAGAAGGGTCACTTCCCCGACGACACCCCCTCCTTCCAAAAGACCGCACCTGACTCCGGCTCACGAGGTATCATCGTAAATAATTCTGTTATTCGTTGCACAGACCCGTCATAATAATAAGTCAATGTAGGGGCAAGGAGTAGAGATATCGGCCACTGGAGCCGAACTCGAGAAGCTGTTGGAGCCTATTCGCGGGCTGGTGGGTAGGCTGGAGAAGGAATCCGGCCAAGGGAGAATAGCTGAACTAGAGGCCGAGGTGGCTAAATTAAGAGCTGGCTTCGCGGAGGCTCAGAGAAGCGTCAAAGCAGCTCGGGACAGAGCAGCAGTTGCTGAGAGAGAGGCGGCCAGATTACGCGAACAGGCCGTCGAGGTTGCCATTATGAGAGGCGACCTCATGGCAGCCAAGGAAGAGCTGAACAAGGCCATCGTGGGCCAGGGAGCTGTGCTGGAAACGTTTGCCGAGAAGCTGATGCAAACCGAGACATTCCTGCAGTTTCTCAGCACGTTCGTGGCTGCGGGTGACACGGCCACCCGAAGCGAGCTGTTGGAAGCCGTGCATGACAAGTACCCGGAGGTCAATGTTTACGATGAGAGCTTCGGATATAATTACGACGCAGTCGGGAACGAAGACGGCGCGTATTTTGATGCATTGACGAAGGCTCCGAAGTGGCCCCTGGTCGATGCCCTGGCGAAGAAGAACACAATCCTCACTCCCGACATCATAAAGCGGTGCAACGAGGACCAGGATAAAGACTTTCTGGGCTTCCGCAACGGTTTCTATGTTCGGGAGCTAAGGAACCGAGCTCCCATTCCCCGTCCAGAGGTGACCGCTACTCCTCCCGCCATGATCGAAGGCCCCAGCAAGGCAGCTGAGGGTACAAGTGAAGTTGGGGAGGCCCCGGGAGGAAGAGAAGCCAACCCTGCCCCCGGAGAGGTCAGTGACCTCCCAACTCATGAGCAGAATGTAGAATAGAGAATCTTGTAAAAAGAATGCTCTTGTAATCACTTGTTTTGTAATGAAAAACCGGAGTTATCTCTTTTTGTAATGAAAATTCCTTGTTTGTTTGGATAGTAAATGTTGTTGCTCTCTTACCCACGCAATGTATGTATATTAATAAAGTCTGAAAAACCCGAGGTGTCTCCTTTGCCAGGAAAACATAGAAAACCCGTATGAAGTAATAAAGTAGCTGAACTCATCAATAGTTTGGCTGCAGAAAGAGCGAGACATGTTGATGTTGCACGAAGTCCCCCGACTATCAAGG
Source organism: Ajuga chamaepitys (assembly GCA_958295605.1). Classification (NCBI taxonomy): domain Eukaryota; kingdom Viridiplantae; phylum Streptophyta; class Magnoliopsida; order Lamiales; family Lamiaceae; genus Ajuga; species Ajuga chamaepitys. Next base: position 48,096,164 of record OY282507.1, read on the forward strand.
AATCTATCCTTAATAGAGAAAAGATATGCCGAGGTTGAGGGCTCATGGAAAGAAGCAGCACAACAAATGAGACAGTATAAAGCCCAGTGTGTTTTAAAGGATCTGGAATTGGAACAACTTCGTATCAACCAGCAAGAGTGTGAGCATCTTCTGGTGGACTGCGGACGACTATCAGTGAAGGATATTCAAGCTCGGAGGGCCGAGGTTCGGGAAGACATCCAACAGCGGAGTAAGCAAAGCAATGCTAATGATCCTGAAATCATAAGGAGCCGGCTGATACTAGGATTTCTGGTAGAGCTTCAAAAGAAGGTCGAGGCTCGGAATGAAGCTTTGAATATCGCCGAGCAGGGTGAACCAGAGCACAGCCGCAAGAAAGGACGTCGGGGCAAGAAAACAATGCCTGATGTCCCTCAAGAACCGGAAAGGCCCCACGCCGAGGAGCCAGAGGCCAGTGGACCGACGGTTGTGGCATTGGCCAAGGAGATCGACGAAATGCCCACCGAAGAGTGGGATGCCGTAGAATGGGCGAACACTCGGGAAAGAGAAAGGAGGAGAAGCTCAACTCCGCAGAGATCATCAAATCCTACTCGGCACAAGACAAGGGAAGGCACAGGGAAAACCCCCGAGGTGATGGATCCGTTGGCGCCACTAGAATGGGGCCATGCAGAATGGGCCAGCATGTCAGGTCCAAGAACAAGAACCGAGCCCGCTGTAGGTGACCGGGGTCCCCAAACGATGGGTCGTCGTCAGAGCCGAAGTGAAGCCGGGCATCGTCGGGACGTGCAAGAGCCATCCCGGAGGACGGGACATTCTCAATCCGAGACAAGACGACGCGGTTTCGCGTATTGGCTCGGAGAAGGCTCCGGAAAAAAATAGATAATAATGTAGTTAATCTTTAGCAAGATTTTTGTTGTATTATTTAGGAAAAAACTGCATGATGTCGTATGATTTTGGAAATAATAAAACTGTTACAGTGTTTATTTACGAGTTTAAGGAAAGTAACAAGTTATTAATAACTCTAACCGGGTGTTCGGGAACACAGTAAGAACTATTAACTGTTTCAATTGTTAGCTAAATAATTGAGTGTTTGGAAACATAGTATAAATAAGTTACTCCCCGGACGGATCAGACGGGAGTAACGTCTCCCCGGACGGATCAGGCGGGAGAGAACACTTCTCCGGTTAAACAGATGAGAAGGTGATATGAGTCCGGGGACTAAATGTGAATCTCCTCGGGCGGACCGAGGGATATTTGTAATGGTCCGGAGACTAATATCGATAATATGATAATGTTAGGGCGTCCCCGTAACATAAAGAAGAACACAGCGAGGTGCGTAAACGAAGAAGCTTTATTCATTGATAAATGCCGGGGCAAACTCAAAAGTACAAAGAGAAATGACAACTATAAAGGAAATTAAAGGAAAGATAGTACTTGCGATGTGGCTATCACAGATAGAAATGCCTCAAATTGGTGACGTGCCAGCTTCGGGGAATCGGGGTCCCGTTGAGATGTTCAAGTTGATAAGATCCGGAGTCATGTGCGGCAACAACCCGGTAGGGACCTTCCCAAGAAGCGTGTAATTTTCCCTCGGGAGCAGCTTTGCTGGCTGAGTTGAGCCGAAGAACTAAATCCCCAATACTGAACTGGGTGCCTCGGACCCGGAGGTTATGATACCGGGCTGCTCGTTGTTTGCATCTAGCCTGCTGAATGAATGATTGTTCACGACGACTTTCAAGCTCATTCAAATTTGCCCGGATAGCCTCGTCATTATCCTCGGGCACTAAGGTAAGGAGGCGAGGACTCGGCACACCGATTTCAGCGGGTATAACGGCTTCAGAACCGTAGGTAAGGCTATAAGGAGTCTCCCCGGTAGATGTATGCGGTGTTGTGCGATAAGCCCATAGGACTTGTGGAAGGTTTTCAGCCCAGAGACCTTTGGTGTTATCCAGGCGCTTCTTTATTCCTGTGAGAAGTGTCCGATTGGTGACCTCAACCTGCCCGTTGGCTTGAGGGTGAGCCACCGAAGTGAAAATTTGTTTGATGTGCAGTTCTTCACACCATGATCGGAATGGATCGTTGGCAAACTGTTTACCGTTGTCCGAGATGATAGTGCTCGGGATGCCAAAGCGACAAACAATATTGTGCCACACGAATTTCAAGATATTCTGTCCAGTAATGGCTGTAAGTGGTTCGGCTTCGACCCACTTGGTGAAATAGTCCACGGCAACCACCAGGAACTTCAACCCTCCCGGAGCAACGGGGAATGGGCCAACAATGTCAATGCCCCATTGAATAAACGGCCATGCACCTTGGATTCCGGTGAGCTCGGTCTGTGGCAAATGCTTTACCCGGGAGTGTAGCTGACACTTGCTACATCTAGTCACTAGGTCGTGAGCATCGTTGAACAGGGTTGGCCAATAGTATCCCCAGCGGAGAACTTTCTTGGCTAATGTCCGGGAACCGATATGACTAGCACAGGCCCCCTCATGAACCTCCAGCAGAACTTGGGTAGCTTCGGCAGGAGCAAGACACCGGAGGTTCGGTTGTAGGTACGACCGTCGATATAAAATTCCACCCTGAAAGGAATACTTGGGAGCTTTGAGAACAACTCGCCGAGCTTGTAGCTTATCAGTAGGCAGAACTCCATCTCGGAGATACTGGATGATAGGTGTCATCCAGTTCGGATCGTTGTCGCTCAGTACCGAAACTGTGGCCTCATGAATTGCTGGATGAAACAAATCTTCAACCATAATATCCGGAGATATATTAATTTGGACCGCGGAGGCCAATTTGCTGAGCGCGTCTGCTCTTGTATTTTGAGCTCGGGGTATTTTCTGTACTACAACTGCATCAAAAGTGGAGATAAGCTTTAGTGTTAAAGCACGATACCTGACCATTGTTTCATCCTTGGCGACATAAGTCCCCTGGATCTGTCTGGATACGATCTCGGAGTCCGTGAAGAGCTCGAGATGACGAACACCCAAGGACTGAGCGAGCCGGAGTCCGGCGAGAACTGCCTCGTACTCCGCTTCATTGTTAGTTACCTTGAACTTGAACCGGATGACATATTTAACTTCCACCCCCTCGGGGTCGATGAGAAGCAGTCCGGCACCACTTCCTCTGACCGCGGATGCTCCATCCACGAAAAGTTGCCACTTCCGGGGTGAAGGGGCGAGGTTAGTATGGTGATGTGTAACACCGTCCCCGGGGGACTCGGAGTTGTCTCCCGGGGCTTCGGCCAGGAAGTCGGCGAGTGCTTGACCCTTAATTGCTCGGCGGGGGAGGAACTGGATGTCATATTCGCCCAACTCAATGGCCCATTTGGCGAGGCGCCCAGACACCTCGGGTTTTACAAGGATCTGGCGTATAGGGTGATTAGTCAAAACGCGTATTTCACGTCCTTGGAAGTATGGCCGAAGACGCCGAGCTGCCATAACAAGGGCCAAGGCGGTTTTTTCTAGTACGGAATATCGCGTCTCAGCTCCATGAAGCACCCGGCTTGCAAAATACACAGGATGTTGAACCCCCTCCACTTCTCGCACAAGAGCGGCGCTAACAGCCTCCTCGGCGGAAGCCAGATATAAGTACAGCGGCTCTCCGGGGAGAGGAACTGACAAAGTAGGCAGCTGCTGTATATGACGTTTCAAGGCCTCGAAGGCCTCGGTGCACTCCGGAGTCCACTCAAAGGACTTCGCTTGTCTCAAGATTCTAAAAAATGGGAGCTGGCGCTCTGCTGCTTTCGATAAGAATCTGTTTAAGGCCACCAAACCACCTGTGAGGCGTTGAACATCCCGGAACGTTTTTGGTGGCTGCAGATCTAATACATCACGGAGTTTAGCCGGATTGGCCTGCAGGCCGTTTTGTGAAACCATGTACCCGAGAAACTTCCCGGAGCCAACACCGAAGGTGCATTTTGCTGGATTGAGTCGCAAGTTATAGCGCCGCAGGGTGCGCAATGTTTCGGTAATGTCCTGCACACATGAAGGATGGGAGGAGCTTTTGATGACTAAGTCATCGACGTAAACCTCAACATTACGACCTATCTGGTCGTGGAAGACGAAGTCCATTAGACGCTGATAGGTGGCTCCAGCATTCTTAAGCCCGAAGGGCAGTTTCTTAAAAGCGAAGCACCCAAAGGCAGTGATAAACGCCGTTTTGAGGGCATCCTGTGGATCCATAAAAATCTGATGGTAGCCCTTGTACAGATCTAAAAAACAAAGTGCCACGTACCCCGTAATGGCTTCGGCCTTTTGGTCGATGGAGGGCAGAGGATAGCAGTCTTTCGGACAGTGCTTATTGAGATCGGAAAAATCAACACACATCCGCCATGCCCCACTGGTTTTTGTTACCATTACCGGATTGGATAACCAAGAGGGGTAGAATACCTCGAACAAGATGTCCGCATCCAAGAGTTGTTTCACCTTAACTCGGATGGCTTCATTTCGCTCCGGAGCGAATTTCCTCTGCTTCTGTTGGATTGGCTTTACGCTAGGATCTATGTTCAGCTTATGAGTAATCACCTCGGGAGAGACCCCGGGCATATCCAGAGGAGACCATGCAAAAACATCGGAATATTCTCGCAGGGTTTGAATAATGGCCTGATGTAGCCATGGCACATCCACGGCCCCTACTGTTACTGTCTGCTCCGGCTTAGACGGATCTAGCGGGACTTGTGCAGTGGCATCTCCTAACGAAGTACATTCCTGAGGTTCCAGAACCGATGATGCCACTTGAAGCTGCTGTTTGGGCGGAACCTTGGCAGTCTTTTTGAGTGCCACATACATGCACTCTTTTGAACCCGCTGACTCCCGCGGATGGCCACTTCACCATGCGAGGTGGGAAACTTTAGCGCGAGGTGATACGTGGAGCATACGGCTTTGGCAGGGGTAAGCCAGTCCCGGCCCAATATCATGTTATATGGTGACGGGGAGTTCACCACATAGAAATCCACGAAGATAGTTTTTATCTTCGGATAAGTCCCCAAAGACGCTGGGAGAGTGATGATACCTTCTGGCCGGACCTCACCCTGAGTAAAAGTCTGTAGTGGCCCGGGGGCCGGTCGAAGTTGGTCTTGGGAAATCCCCATCCTTTCGAAACAGTCTGCAAATATAACACTCACCGCGGCCCCATTATCCACGAAGACCCGCCTTACCGTTATGTTAGCTACAGTCATGTCGATGACAATAGCGTCCGTGTGAGGTGTTATCTCCGGAACGGGGTCCCTATCCGTGAAGCTAACAGTCTCGGACTGATGGAGGCGTTTATGACGTGGCTCCTCGGGAGGAGGACGTCGAGCTTCTGCCTTTAATGCATGTCGTGAAGCCCCGGTGGGTAGGGCTCCATATATCACGTTTATCACGTGAGGAGGTGCGTTGTCTTCGGGTCCTCCCGGAGGAGGAGGTGGTGGTGGGAGACGTGGTTGCTGGCGATTGCCAGAGTCTTGCCGCGCGTAGTTATTTGGCCCTGGCCGATTATTCTGCCACGGTGGCCGATTTTGTTGAGCGCCTCGGTCGTGATAACCTCCGCGGTTATGAGACGAACCCCCATTGTGGTTTGCCCGAGGTTGGTCACTAGTTCGAGCTACGTATTGCCGCAAGAGACCCTTCTTGAGGCATTCTTCAATCTCCTTGCCGAGTTCTCGGCACTCCTCTGTCTCATGTCCGTGATCTCGGTGGTACGCGCACCACTTTCCACGGTTCCTCTTTTCAGGAGGCGCGGTCATCCGCGGGCAAGGTCGCAGATCGTTCTTGTGGATAGATAGGATTTCAGCTCGTGACTTCGTCAATGGAGTCAATTGTGGAATTTCACTTCGGGATTCTGTACGCCCCGGTGTCAGGCGAGAAAATGCACTAGGTCGAGCACTAGGCCCAGCTTGAGCCTTGTCGGATTGCCGCTTGCTAGCGTGTTTCTCGCGCTTCTGGCGAGTCTGTTCCTCGGCCTTAGCAAATTTGCACACTGTTTTGAACAGTGCTCGAGTTGTGACCGGAGTGTTCCGAGCTAACTCGGTGTGGAGTGCTCCGGGGCGGAGTCCATTCATAAAAGCGTTGATGGCCACATCGTCGGGGCAATTTCCCACCTTGAGGCTTACCGCTGTGAAACGGTCTAGAAACTGGGTAACGGTTTCACCGTCCCGCTGTTCCATACTCATGACGTCGGCCAGGGTGGCCATGGGCTTCGCCCGTGCTTCGAACCGTGCCCAAAAGTGCTCGACGAGTTCTCTGAAGGAGGATACGCTGTCGCGCGGGAGAGAATCAAACCAAACCCGAGCTTCATCCTGTAAGTACTCGGGGAAAATCTTGCAATACTGGAAGTGATGCTATCATGACTAAGCATGCTGTGCCTAAAAGCTCCAAGAAAATTGGCCGGATCTCCTGTGCCATTGTAAGGTGATATGGCTGGCCGTTTAAACCCTTCGGGAAGGGAAGTGGCAATGATTTCCTGGGAGAACGGTGTGATGATCTCTCCATTGGCATCAAGGCCCAGGATTCTATCCAGTTCAACGTTGCGTTGAACTCACTCATACTCTTGAAGATCCAGAGCATGAGGATTTGCATAGCGAACTCTTTTAGCCGCATTGAGTGGACGGCGGCGATCCACATCAGTATGTTCCTCATTGCGAGGTCGTGATTCATTAGAACTCCCATGGTTCTCGGAAGAGCCAGGTCGTTCCCGTCGTCGATCCTGGCTCCCGCGATGCCCCGGGTCCTGCTGACCACGTGAGCGGGGTGGAGGCACCACGGGATTAGCATTATGGCTAGCAGGCCCCGCGGGACGTAGGCGATTAACTGCCCAATCTTGAAGGACATGTGCATGCTCTTGTAAGAAATCTTGGAGCAGTTCTGGGGTAATTTGAATGTTTACCGGTGGTTGAGCAGCAGCAATATTAGGGTTTTGCAGGTTTTGAGGGGGTAGAGGGTTTTGATTACCCTGATGATTGGATGTACTCTCTGCCGGCAATTGTCTCGGCGGCAAGATTTGATCCACGGGTGGATCCTGGTTAGATTGAGCACCGTGGCGAGATTGATTCTGACGTGTTGTCACCATGACTTCCGAAGGCACTGGTATTGCAAAAAACTACCTTGTCGTTCCCACAGACGGCGCCAATTGATAAAGCACAATCCGGTAACCACCAAATTCAACCTAAATTAACGCAGAAAATATAAAAACACACAGGATTTACGTGGTTCGATCCGGAGATCTACGTCCACGGGCAGAAAACGGCAATCGCCGGAGTGTTTCTTTTACTAGAATGCTGAGTTTACACGGAGTAATTCAGTACACAGAGTGCGAACCCTAATTCAGAGTTCTTTTCCCCTATTTATACTCCTAAATCAAAACCCTAACTAACTCCTATAATCTTGCCCACCAAATCTGCATGGCAGTTGGGAAGAGATCATGGGCCTTGATTCACGGAACAAGCCACTCACTGGGCCGACGCGCGTTCCTGGGCCTGCTGGGCCTACGCGTAGTGGGCCTTTACGCACTTGCTGGGCTTGAGCATGCTGGGCCGATCAGCGGGCCCTGGCATAGTGGGCCCTGGTGTTAATCCGACCCGAGCTGATCGGGTTGGTGTTAACCCGATCCGAGCTGATCGGGTTGGTATTAACCCGACCCGAGCTGATCGGGTTATCCCTATCACAAACCAATAATGAATTTAGGAACTCAGGAAGTTCTGGTTATGTAACATTCTTAGGACAGCTTAAGTGTCAGGGTTCATAAACCAAAAAACTTGTTTCAATTTTTTTATCCTTCATCAATCAGAATAAGTTTTCCTGACACTAAGCTAGGCTCTTCTCTAGACATGTGATATCTTATAAAATGTCCTAAAATTGAGGGGGAAATGAAATTTTAAAGATAATTCTAAGGAGAAAATAGTTTAGCAAAGAGAACACAATACTGTGAATTTCCAATGAGAGAGCAACCAGGTCAATTAACATATTTGTCTAATCATAAGAATAATAAGGTTCTCCTGTGTAGTCCTTTTCCAGTCTCATGCAATATTCAAAACTCCGACTAACTTCAATTAATCCTGCGGAGATGCTAGGTTCCTATTGGCCACCCTTATTTCCCGATTCCTCCACGCCTAGCCACGTCTATGCCCCAATTAGCCTTGCCTAAGTCCAACTAGTGGCTAGGCCCAATTCACCGCCTAACTAGCATCTAGCGGCTTCTATAACCTTATTCAAAACACAACCATAATTCAGAGATTAAAATTGGCAAGATATTCAGTACAAGAAACAGAGCACAAAGAAGAAAATGTCCTCACTTGTTGCATTCAACGGTGTGTGAAACCGGGATGTCAAGTTGAACACCACACTTGGTCGGAAGTCTCTGCACTGCAGCATCACTCAAGTCTGCGTAATGGTTGGCAGCCGCCTTGACACAGCCGCATACAGCTCTTTTGTCAGCGGTGGTTTGGGCCAACCTGTCACCCCCACCCTTATAGAATTACTTTATACTAATTTTAACCTTACAAAAGCGGTATTTTTTTTTTCAAACATAATAATCTAAAACACGGTTTCCATGTCATAATCTCACCAACATATATTTACATAGACCAAATCAAGTACAAAAGTATTGCACTACACTTAACACCATGTCTACAGAAATATAGATATCAAAGTTCCTTAATTTAAACATGACCCAAAAAGATAGTTATAACGGTAGCAAAATATAGTGAGTCCACGGCCCCACAGGTCTTCATTTATATACGCGAGGCCCCAAAACTTGCAGAAGCTTCAACCGCATGCCAGATCAGTCATGAAGCTCATGCGTAGTCAAATTCACCTACAATGCAAGAACTCCGTGAGCTAAAACTCAGTAAGCAGAAATTATGCATGAGAAATGCACAAATGATGGATGCAAGTTATAAAACCATTTCTTTCAACTCTTTTCTAAAAAGAAAAGCTTTTTGGTGGGAATTGGCTCCCGTCACTGGCACAACCTCTCCAGAACATCACTCATTGACCATACTCGTGACTACCAAGGGTCCCTCCTCCCCCCTTATAATCCACCCGAGATATCAATGATGGTTGGTACGACCAAGTGGCTATCCTTCCGAGACTAGCAGGGGTCCGCCTCTTACGTGCCCCCGCAATCCACCGGAAAGTCTACATCTTCCCGTACCCCTCATCACAAAGGTGCTGAAGTGAGAACCTCTTCCGTGTGCACGCCCGTCACCGGGAGCATCCCGAGAAACACCATATATACATCATAGAGACTCTCAAAGTACCAGCGGTGACCAACCCCAAAACATTTTCAACTCTCAAAATCATGCAATTTTGACTTCCTTCTTGTACACATGCAACTCATTGCAGATGCTAATGCTCATGAATTATATGCACATACGTAGAAACATGTTCACTTTCATCAACGGAACAAAACACATTATACAGAGATAAGCAGTTGTGCGTATCACAAGAAATTATCAGAAATAATAAGCACAAATACTATGTTCAAGCATTGTAGTTGCAGATGAATTTCTACTTAGCTGAATTTCGTACACCTCTGAAATACACAACCATGATGCGTCTCAATCTAAGAGAGCGAGTAAATTTAATTAGCTTTAAGATTACCGAATATCTTGAACATGTAGTATAGTTACTACAAATTGTCTAACAAAATCATTATACTAGAATTATTCGGATAAAGGATTCTCAAGTTTATATATATCTTACTAATACTGTATTAACACTATCTTGTAAGAATTGGCAGATACATGACATACAATTTCTACAAATATGGGATGCACACTACCTTTTATTTTCCGAATATAGTAAAACTATAATCTATCCTTTTATGTAATCTAATGTTAAGCATGCTACTGGAAACAATTTTAATGATTATATAAATAACCTGATACCAATAAATCTATAAAATGTTAAGATTGAGTAATTTAATTAATAATGTTAATATTCCAAAGAATTCTTTAAGGGAATCTAAATATAAGAAATGTAAACTAACGAATTCATATTAAACATTAAATTAGCTTTACCAATTGAGATAACCATTAATTTATTAAACTAAGAAAACTACACATCATGAATCAAAGAATCTGCTTACTGAACATACTAAGAAAACTACACATCATAGAATCAAAGAATCTGCTTACTGAACATAACTAATTAACACACCTCATAAGGATTAAAGTAATTAAAATTTAGAAGTTCACATGATATTCACCTTTTCTTCTTTTGTCTTTGTCTGATATCTCCTCCATTTCATGTATGAGTTCAAACTTCACCTAATCCTTTTTTTATTATCCAAGGTTATGAAAGAGGATTTAATGATTAAATAGATAGCAACGAACCACCGCCTTTACCTTTTAAGCTTAATCCGGTAGATTTCCATTTATTATTATTATTATTATTATTATTATTATTATTATTATTATTATTATTATTATTATTATTATTGTTATTGTTATTATTATTATTATTATTATTATGCCAATGACACCCTTCATACTTCTAACACTTCCGCGTACTACTTAGTGGGTTCCACATTTTAAACTTATCACGTGCAATCTTACATTATTTAGATTCTTCCAATATTTTAGACTTAGGGGTTCCCGACCACCAAAATAAACATTACAAAATTCAATCATGAGGTACATGACAAATAAAATATAAATTGCAATAGTTATAAATATGCAAATAGTAAAAGAATAAAATGCATGAAATGCAAGAATTACATTGGCCAGTGAATTGTGAGAGGCACGGGCATTACACAACCCTTTCACCGTCTCCACTCCGGCACAGCATACCGGAGATGGGTCTCCGCTGCCTCCGGTGAGATAACCGATGCACGGGATAAGGCAGCATCGACCTAGCCACATGTCACGGCTTGGCCGTGCTGTGCCGCCAGTGAAACAATAACGAGAACCATGAGGAGTGCTACAACACCACCCTTCATTTTGTTGCTTTTGGAGGAATGTGAAGTTGCTGAGATTTTGTGTAGATTAGTTGGTGTTGTTAGCAATTCTACAAGATGAAGTATTTATAGCCATTGAATATTATAAGTAAACATTTTCAGAAGCTGTTATGCTAACTTTGCTTGTTGCAAGTGTATCTACCGAGTTAGATCTGTTTTCTGGGGCAGTATGATAATCATGTATAGAAGGAGAACAATGTTCTCTAAAAATGCAGTGCACATGTTCATGTTCCAACAGATTGTGTCAAACTGGATATACAATACAGTGATAAACTCAAACTAATAAGAAGTGAAATCATATTGCAGCAATAGAAGTGGTGAAGCTGCAGAGTTTGGGTATTCTAAAATCTCAAGGTGAGTTTCTGTAACATGCACTTCAAGTTATTTCATTTGTAAAGTACAAAGCCTGCTGCCTTTTCAACATTTTTCAAATCAGATTTAATGAGACGGAAGAATGTTATTCTATTCTCAGCATAGAGAAATATGTATATCTTTGGATGTGAATGGGAAACTCAAAAACTGAAATCAAAACCAAGACCTCAAGTGCAATAGACTTTTCCAAATCCTGGATTCCATGGTTGCAGGCAATCTCGTCCAGGGATCCACTACTTCAATCAATAAAGCTTTAGACTTTAACGGACAGTCAGAAGCCATGTATGGTGATGAACTGCAAGCCGGAGATCTCTTTAGCAGGTGAATCAGAACAAGAGCGCTTCCATTGCCACACAATATCTCAAGTTGACATAAAAACGAAGGGAAAGAAACCTATAAGGAACGAAGTTCATTAAAGAAAGAAGGAAATAATCAGGAAGGATACATGTCCGAGATTTGAGATTAACCAATGAGATAAAACTGAAAGGAATTTATTGACACTACTTTTAATTCTAAACCAGGGTATGTCGAGAAGAAACTGTTCATGATCATCACACACTCCGTAAAACCAATTGACTTGTAACAGTGCTACTAATGATGTCTGGAAATTTGTCTATTAGCATTGAAGACACATATATCATAATTCAGGTCCTTAGTATTTACGACACATGAAAAAATACATGAAGTGCAATATACAAATTTCTACTGCTACTAACTAGGAGCAATTTGTTACTGAGGCGGCGCGAAAATACGAGAAACAGGGGAGATCACAGCCAGCTGCACATACTTCTTGGGTTCTTGGGGATCCGGCCCCCACTGTATCTCACTTAAATTGGGAGTCTCCACAAAAACCATGGTAAATTCCCCCACTTTCTCCACCCTCCCTTTTTTCCCGGCCCTCAACACGAGATTGTTGTTCCGAATGTATGAGAATATGCCATCGGCCAAGACGACGATATCTCCTGGCTCGAAAGCATCGCACTCGTCCCCCCACAGCTGGAAGTGCACAGCAGCGGTCTCGTCGGCAACCAGGGCAAGGCATGTCTTGTTTTGGCCTTCTAGAGTTACTCTTCCTTTGTCAAGGAGTATGAATTTGGCGTTTATATTGTTGTTGGCCGATGGTGCGATGGTTTTCAGAGGCTGCAACGTTGTTTCGGGCTCCATTTGTTTCTTGTTGTTATTTGATCGAACAGTTGGCGCGCGTAGCTTGGACAAGGTTTTGAAATTGAATCGGTAAGAGAGGGAAGGAGTGAATCATGAAACGGTGCATCAGATGCGGCTGGATTTATAATAAAGCCCAATACGAGATGGGCCCATAAAAGGTTATGAGTCCAATTCACCGTGGGATCTTTATTTGGATGTTCCTTTCCTAAAATTGTTGAATTGATTGGTATTAATTACAAGTTAATCAAATCCACGTTTGAGCCATAAATATCATCATTTTTATACTGTTTTTAGTTCTACCCGTATCTAAAATTTACATAATACTCCCATCATTCTTAAAAAGAATATACTCTCTTCAGTCTAAAAAAAGTCGCTTCAAATATTTTATGAAAAAATTAAGTATAGTTAAAACAAAAATATCGATTCTTACACAATCTATTTCTTTCGCCACAAATATTTATTTTTCCTTTTTAGAGTCGATAGGTCGAATTAAAGAGAATTCTTAATTAAGTAAAGGAAAAAAAAATGAGATTTTTAAGATGTGTCGGGATATGTTTTGGGGGTAACAGTTAAAGAATCGTTGTTTGTCCTGCAAAAGTGACATTTATTTTTTAACAGAATTATTTTCTCTAAAGTGACTTATTTTGTCTTTGTTCTACTGAGCAAGTTTGCGCGAATTTTTTCCAATGCAAAAGATTTCATATTACATATGGAGTTTCGTCTAATATTTCAAAATAATCACCACACCTCACATATGTTCAATGATATCATCGTTTGGTATATGTCATGTATTGGAAGGAGTGAAATATCATATAAAACACCATATTGAATAGAGGATTTCATACTTTAACTTGGTTTGATATTATGTAACTAGAAAATTCAACAAATAAAATTTATTTCTTTACAAAACATAGTACATCCAAATGCATACATAACAAATGCATCGTTATGCATAAAGATTTCCTTCTGCGTGGTCCTTTTCCAGTCTTAAGCGATTCTGTATTCAAAACATAGTCATAATTTAGAGATTAAAATTGACAAAATATCAACATGAAGCATACACAACAAAGATACGCGAGACCGAGATGTCAAGTTGAACACCGCACTTGGCCGGAAGTCTCTGCGCCGCCGCATCATCCAAGTTGGCGTGCCGCCTTCACGCAGCTGCAGGCAGCTCTTTTATCGGCAGCCAACCCTTTCACTGTCCCACCCGGTGTAGTATGCTCGGGATGGGTCTGTTGAAATTTATAGAGTGTATAGGAAAGACATATCAAAGACAATAAATGAAACAAGCAGACATAATGGCAACAGCAATATCTAGTTTCATTGAATGAACTTCATGAATGAAGAACTGAAGAATGCGGCCATAAGCTTGTTACCAAATGAGCTACAGATTGTTTGTGTTTATATATCACACACAACATCAAAACCTAGCTGATAAAAGCACTAAAAACAAAAGACATTAATGTGTGCTTATAAGAAGCAACACTAGGATAATACTTTCTCTAAGCTAGAATGCTTTATTACCAAATATGGCAATAAGCATCAACAGCTAGCTTGACTAGTCTAATCAAAAGGGATTAAGCAAAATACACGCATTAATGACTTAATACATACTATAATCCAGTGTGTATTAAGATATCAATCCATGTAATATCTATAATCCAACACTCCCCCCTCAAGCTGGATGTGTGGATGAACACAGTCCAAGCTTGGAGAGAAGTCCAGCAAATGGTCCGGGAGGCAGCTGTTTGGTGAAGATGTCTGCCAATTGATCCTTGGAAGATAATGACTGGAAGGTGAGAAATCCATCCTTGAATTGATTGCGCACAACATGACAGTCAATGTCCAAATGCTTTGTACGTTCATGAAAGACTGGGTTTTCAGCTATGTGGACAGCAGCTTGATTGTCACATCCAAGAAGCAGTGGTTTTGGCACCTCAATCTGCAGGTCTGAGGAAATATAATTCAACCACATCAATTCACAAGTGGTGGAAGCCATGGCCCTATACTCAGCCTCTGCTGAACTTCTAGAAACAGTGGTTTGTTTCTTAGATTTCCAGGAGATAAGGCACCTTCCCAGAAAGACACAATAACCAGTAACAGACTTTCTGGTGTCTTGGCATGCACCCCAATCAGAATCACAGAAGGCTTGAATAGATAATTCACCTGTTTTTGGATTAAAAAGACCAAAATTGGAAGTGCCCTTCAGATATCTGAGCAGGTATAAGGCAGCAGTCCAGTGACAGCTCCTAGGTGAACTGACAAACTGACTTAACTGCTGTGTAGCAAATGTTAAGTCTGGCCTTGTGAGATTCAGATACAATAGCCTTCCTATTAACCTTCTGTAGGATTCAGTGTCTGCAAAAGGCAAGCCATCTGAATTATTGAGCTTCTGACCATAAGGAAGTGGTGTAGAAGTGGGCTTAGAGTTGTCCAATCCTACATCATTGATAATGTCCAGAATATACTTTCTTTGGCAAAGGAAAGTACCTGTGTCATTCTTACTCAATTCCATGCCAAGGAAATAAGTAGCCTCTCCCAGGTCCTTGATGCTAAAGCTAGTATCCATGAACTGCTTTACAGCATGTAAAAGATCAAGATTATTCCCATTAATCAGAACATCATCAACATAGACTAATAAAGCCAGAAAATCATCATCTCCAGTCAATGTGAACAAGCAATGGTCATGTGCAGATTGTGTGAAACCAAAATGAAGCAATTTGGTGCATAATTCTGCACTCCACTGTCTAGAGGCTTGTTTAAGTCCATATAGACTTTTCTTAAGTCTACATACCTGTCCAGGACCAGCCTTGGTGTATCTATCAGGTGGTTGCAGGTATACCTCTCTATCCAGAAATCCATGTAAGAAGGCATTGTTGATGTCTATGTGATGCAATAGCCATCCTTTCATAGTGGCAAGTGCTATGAGATATCTCACAGTCACTGGCTTGGCAACTGGAGAGAAACTTTCCTCATAATCCTCTCCCAGAATCTGATTATACCCCTTTGCAACTAACCTTGCTTTGTATCTTTCAATTAGACCATCTGGTTTGAGCTTGATCTTGTAAACCCATTTGCTACCAATGGGTTTCTTTCCTGCAGGTAAATCTGTTATTTCCCATGTATCATTAGCTTCTAGGGCATCAAGTTCCTGATCCATGGCCTCCCTCCATTCTGGATAGGTGATAGCTTCCTTGTAGTTCTTAGGTTCTGGCACAATCAAGTGATTGGCATGAAAAGCTGCATGAGATTGTGGATGCTTGAACATGGATGTTACAAAATCCTGCAGATGAGCTGGTTTTTGTATTTGCCTAGTGCTTCTTCTGAGTGGTGGTGGGTCTGTACTCAGTTGATCTGCTGCTGCCTCTGATTCAGGTGTCTGTCTGGTATTTCTTCTTGTTGGTGTTGTATCTATATGAATCTGATCTCTTTGTGTTAGCCTGGCACTCCTTCTGAGTGGTGTTGGGCTTGCATGAATCTCATCTGCTTCTCTTTCTGATTCAATTGACTCCTCTGATGGATCAGCTGTGGTAGATGGGACAGGCACAGCTAAAGGATTTAAGATAGGTGTTGAAGAGCTTTCCTCATCATTCAAAAATGACATTGGCATTGGAGATGATTCTGTCTTGTTATCAAAATCAGGATCAGCATATGGATAAGTATTCTCAAGACAAATAAGATCTCTTGAAGTAATCACTTGCTTGCTAGCAATGTGATCTACTCTGTAAGCCTTTTGGTGAGGGGCATATCCCAAGAAAATGCATTTCTTGGCTCTTTGATCAAACTTATTCTTGTGTGGACTTGTATCAGTGCCATATGCAAGACAACCAAAGGGCTTCATCATTGCATATGTTGGTATTCTCTGAAACATTACTGTAAATGGGACTTGCCAGTTTAAGACTCTTGTGGGTAATCTGTTTATGATGTGTGTGGCAGTGAGGATGGAGTATGGCCATAAATAGTGTCGGATTGAAGACTCCTTCATCAAGGCTCTGGCCATTTCAAGTAAATGCCTGTGTTTTCTCTCCACTACTCCATTTTGTTGTGGAGATAAAGCATACTCAATGATCTTAAGAATTGAGAGACAAAGGAATGTGCATATGTCTGGAAGTGAGTTGATGGATAGCTCAGCCATGAATGTGAAATTCAACAATGGTGGTAGAGGATCAGCAAACAGACTAGCCCATTTTGGCTCTGATACCATGTTGAAATTTATAGAGTGTATAGGAAAGACATATCAAAGACAATAAATGAAACAAGCAGACATAATGGCAACAGCAATATCTAGTTTCATTGAATGAACTTCATGAATGAAGAACTGAAGAATGCGGCCATAAGCTTGTTACCAAATGAGCTACAGATTGTTTGTGTTTATATATCAAACACAACATCAAAACCTAGCTGATAAAAGCACTAAAAACAAAAGACATTAATATGTGCTTATAAGAAGCAACACTAGGATAATATTTTCTCTAAGCTAGAATGCTTTATTACCAAATATGGCAATAAGCATCAACAACTAGCTTGACTAGTCTAATCAAAAGGGATTAAGCAAAATACACGCATTAATGACTTAATACATACTATAATCCAGTGTGTATTAAGATATCAATCCATGTAATATCTATAATCCAACACCACTGCCTCCGGTGCACGGGGCCAGGGCAGCATTAACCTAACCACATGTCACGGCCTGGCCGTGCTGCACCGACAGTGAGATGATGACAAATTGACAATAACCGGGAGGATTGATACAACACCACCCTTCATTTTGTTACTTTTGGAGAATGTGAAGTTGTTTGAGATTGTATTGGTAATACTCCAGGATGAAGTATTTATAGCCATTGAGCTCTAGAAATAAGAATTGCATGAGCTGTTATGCCAATTTGGCTTCTTTGTTGCAAGTGTGCCATTTTTGTCTTAAAATAGAAAAAAGGTGAGGGTCTAAACTGATTATATCTATTTATCCTTTCTATGCTTGGAGTTTGTTTGATGTTTCAGCATCATATTTCAGAGTAAATTTTGGGAGGGAAAAATGTTGAATGTGGATAAAGGATATTTAGAGGGAGGAACTTTATCAATTCTTTTTTCCAAGATTTGACAATTAAATTTATATCTACCTGCCGCTCCACTTAGAGGTGGCAAAATCGGTCCGACTTAATAGACCGGCCCGTTCGACCCGATATTTAGATAGGCTAAGCCAAATCTTGGCCTGATGGCCCAATCCAGTGGGCCAATAGCCCAACAAGCCACGGAGCAACCCGATAATCTTAGTATATCATAAGGAGATAGGTTGGATGGGACCGACTAATTTTGAGCCCAACCAATTTTTTACCCAACCTGATGGTGGATCGGACCACTCGAATTGTCACATCTAACCCACTTAGGTACTACCAAAGTGGATAGCTAAGAGGTTGCCTTATTACCTATATATATCTCCATGTTATTGAAAAATCGGAAACAAAATCAATTCGGATTCCCTGTTACAGTATGTGTTTCATCCTCTGTTACCCTCAATTCACTAAGTGACACATGTTAATTTGTGACATCATACCATACACGTGTCGGTTAATGAATGAGTGAAACACAAGATGTAACACCAAAATGTAACAGGTGATCTCATGGGAAACAAAATTGGGATTTTCATTCTAACTATTCATTATACAGTAGTGGTGTATATTAATGGTCCTAACGTGGTAAACAATATACTTGTGCTTATTGGGCTGTTTGGATCGATAATGATGAAAATTAGGGTGACTTATATCAGAAGAAAGCAAAAGAAGACCTGCAAACTGCTTGAGGTAAAAGATGCTAGCTATCCAAAATACAGACCATAATTAATCAGCTGTTGACTGACAAAAATAGATTTTACAAAATACATGTCAAACCAATTCGCAGGCAAGCTTTTTATGAGAAAACGAAAATCAATTTCTATGTGTTTAGTCCTCCAATGAGAAGCTCCAAAAGTACAATGACCATTAGTAATATTCCCATCATGACATCAAATGAGTAACAGTTGGTGAGTGGAGTATCTAGCCTAGATTATTAACCATACAGGGGCAAATTTAGAATTTTATTTTAAGGGACTTTTTTTTAACTATATTACAGAGCTTTAATACCAAGTTTAATGGTCAATGTGGTCTCTAATATATGGAAACCAAAGGAAGTAACTGCCACCCCACGCGAACAACCCCACCCCCCCCCCCCCCCCCAAAAACCCCCACCAAAACCCACTCTATACTCAAAAGTATGAAGTGCTTCTGTAGAGAGTAAGTTGATCATAAAGTACTCTCTGGGAGAGAGAATTCCCTCCACCCCTCACCAAGTGGATAGCTTCTACCGCGTGCGCGAACGCCACTATGTGGTGGAAACCACCCGTACATGGTTCGCCAAGTGTAGAAGCTGCGAGGAAATCTTGACATGACAGCAAGGACTACATTTTACGATGTTGCCAACCAAACATCAGCCATGATATCTTCTATACATAAAAAGCTCAAAAGTCCAAAATTGAATCTTCTAAAGATAAGTTGACATTACATCAACCATTAAAGCTCTCGGTCTCTTGCATCAATCAGTACTCAGCCAAACGGCTGCAATCACCACATAAAGAGGCCCTCATCGGTCCTTTAGAACAGACGTTTTTGTTTTACCATCAGCAACAGTTTAGACAGATGACATATGCATGTTCCAGCACCGTGCCACTCTGCATATAGAACGAAGAGTAAGGGTTGGCTAAGAAAACCTCAAACCCGACTGCATGTCAACAGCATTGACCTTGCTCTCGAGCAAGCGCACAAGCCATGTCAAGGCTAGGATATTTCACTAGTTTACCCTCAATATATTTAGTTAAATACATATGTGTATAAAGGGAACAGTTGAACCTTATTGAGCATTATAAGTTGAATTACAAATCTGACATTTTTTGTATAGGTAACTGAACATGCTTTTGAATGTTGAGTCGGGATCAAACTAAGTCACGCTCGAGTCTCTAGTCCCCCAACTAGAGATTGAGCTCAAACCTAACACTGTATCAACTCTGACTAGTCTTGATTTTACCCACAAGGTTATAATATAAGTTGCTTAGACCTAAAAACATGAAACAGCCTACACCAAAGGCAAAGTTTGAATTTGAAGCAAATAGTTACTCTTACCAGATCCTTTCAGCATGAGTTCTTCAAATCACCGAGGTGGCAGCTGGACAAGTTTATTTGTGTCCCATAATACTCGAATCAAACCAAGTCTTCTTTCAGCCTGATAAAATGAGTTGCCTGTGGCTTCCACTGGATGCGGAAGATCGGAAAATCGATCAATCAGTACTTCTTTGATGTCCACAACACAGATCCCCGAGTGCTCCAAGTTGGTTCCACACCAATCTCCACGGACTTGAAAAACCGTTCCCTTCCCAACCTCCTCCCCCTTCTTGCCTACAACCATTACAGATTGCCCCGGCTCAAAGTACGGGCCTCCTGATCTTACAATATCAGAAGTCCCCAAGTCCTCATCACCAGTAACTGTCACTGCAGTGTCTGTGACTGTGACCTCATCCCCTGCACTACTACCTCTTGAAGCCAATGAGACATGAGCATCGTCCATAGGACTCCGGGGTGAATCCAATTGCCCGGAACCCCCTTGTCTTTCAAGACTGTCCCCATCATATGATACGCGAGTATCTTTGGCAGCACGGGCTAGCCTAGCTTTTCTGTTATTAAGCCTGAGGAAAGCACAGAGGACAAAGAATAAACATTGTAATGTTACTTTCCACCACTGCATTTGGGTAGGGGCCGGGGGGGGGGGGTATCTTTCAACTACGAGCACTTGATGTTCACAGACCCTTAGAATTGACAGAATGCTTGAATCAGCAAATTATTGATTCAAAATTAATTATAAGCTATAGTATACGGGGGAATGAAAGAAGAGCCTTGCAAGGAAAGAACTGAACCAATACCACACCATTCACATTTAAGGAGCCAAATTTTGATTAGTGAGAATAGCAAACACTTCTACAAAATCTAACTACGATCACATAATAAACATGAAACATCGTAAGGACAAGAAATGAGGAATCTCATACCAATTTTTAAGCCTGGAAGTAGTAACTTCAGCACCCTGGAAAGGAAAAGAAAGAAATAAACTTCACAGAGATTAGGACAATAAATGATGCATTACTAATCAATCCTTAGAGGCGAATAACACTGAGAAGAACAAAGTATCAAGAAAATATAATTATACTCACATGAAGACTCAATTTGTCGGCCCATAATCGTAGTGAGGTTGCATTGCGGTGCATATCAGGTTCATCTGCAAGTGCAGATTCAATAAGTGCAATCTGTTTATCATTCATTATAGTTCGCTTGCGTTTCCGCTGTTGCTTCTCATCAGAATGCATAGCATCAGACTTTTCCTCCTCCAGAGTTTCTTCAAAGCCACTTCTTTTGATGTGATCCATATCCATCCGATCAATAGGGTTTTTTCCTCGTGTGGGACTGGAATCTGACCCGCTGGTTTCAACAGCACGAGTGCCCCTCTCATTTTCTCTAGAATTTATAGAGGCCCCATTAGATTTATCCTGTTCCATCATCCCAGATTTCTTCTGTTCATCAATGGATTGATCATTTCCAGTTCTGACATGCAATTGGTCCACTTCTCGGGAAGCAATGTCCTGCTTACCTTCTTCCATTTTCATATCAATACTGCCATGCACTGGGGCTACTTCTCTATGTAAGGTGGACGAATGCATCCCCCTATTTTGACCATCCTAAACCAATTGAGTAACAACAAGAGAAATTCAAAATAGGTACCAGAGAGAAACGACAGTTTGGGTTAGCGAGACTACTGATGATTACATCTGGATGTCCATTGAAAGCATGGATCCAATGGACCGAGTAAATAGGCATATAAGACAATAATAATTCAAAATTGTGCTGGAGCTTGAAATTACAGTTCAGCCTATAAAAAATCATGTCATCATAGAGAGATCTCAAAGTGGTTGCCCGTTAAAATCAGATATATTTTAAGGATTAATTACAAACACTACCCCCAATATTGGCATATTTACAACTACTTCTGAGAATTATAACTTGAAAATGTTCCTTTATGTTTTGTCTCCATTTTAAAAATTGCATTGTATTATCAGCAAAACAGAATTTTCTCATATTTTCTTGTAATGTCAACAATACAGTAGAGGTCAGAACTTGTAAAATGGAGGCAAACTATATCTAGGCAACATGAAGCGGGTTTGCAATTAACAAAAATATCTAATATATTTTCTGTAAATTGGCCAAGCCTAATGGGCTATTTTTCACATGTAACCTTATATTTAATTAATATAAGTTCAGAACTTAATTCTTCGATGCACTGTAGCCTACGAGAGACTAAATTCACCTAACAGGCTAATGTTTTCATCCAAACATACAGGTCGTCAAAAATGTTTCTCTAAGTTTTCAGGTAATGTAGTTTGATCATAAAGTCACAAAATCTGACAATTCCAAAACTATCGTAGAAGAGAAACAAGGAGCCAAAATAGAATAGGCATACTTGATATGTTTTGGGAAGATTTTGTAACAATTAATACTGAAAGTCAAAGGTATTACTTGTTTTAGATGATCTTCAGATGGAGCAGGAACCATCTGAGACTCGTACTGATTGATAAATAACCTGCAAAGAAGATTAAAGGGAAAAAATTGTTTGCTAGAATACCGCGTCAAGCAGAAATGCACACAGAAAGATTAAAGGGAAAAAACTGTTGCCAGAATACAGCACAGATGACGAGCATTAATGAAAGTTACCTTAGCAGCTGCACATCATCTTCATTTAGAAATCGCGGAATTAAAGACTCAGCATGACTTAGAAGTGAACCTAAATACAAAAGACTCGTTAGAGAGACTATGTTTTTCATTAACTCATCGAGGCAGAAGTTATTAGTAGCTGTACATAAATTCTTGCTAACAGTGGTAGGTTTCTCAGCATCTGGGGTAGATACGAAACCATCTGCCGATCTCTGAGATTCCTTCTGTACGTACCCAACGAACTTGTTGAGAAAAAGATCCTTCTCATCTGGTTTAGTACAAAGCTTAATATTTATAAGCATCAAACAGGATAGCGGAACCAGGAATTTGAAATGATTTACCTTGGCATACATCAGGAACAAAACAGTGCAGGTTTGCCATCACTTTAATCAATAACGATGATCTCTGATGGGCATAAGATGCGCGAGGTACACTGCAAAAGACAAGGTCAATCCAAGTTTACTTTGTAACAAACTCATGGAAAGAATATTTGCAACCATATCAACGATGTCGTATCTGTAAAACATCCACTTAGATAATTCAATACAAAATAGCTGTTCAAATCATACAGCTGCTGTAAATAATACATACTCCAAAGTTGCATCATCTTCACAAACTGGATGATCAGATGAACACCAGCTAGATAAAAAATCTCCATGCGGAAGTAAAAATGTAGCTGCTAAAGTTTCCCTCTGAACACATTGAAAGAGAGTAAAAAGATAATTAGAAAATCCTGTTTCCAGGTGCTAAAGAACAACCAAAAAGGGCATGCATCAAAGACCAATTTCCAATAAGTTTGGGAACAAGACACAAGGGCACACAATGAACAATTATCATTGTATAATGACAAAGAGAACACAACCTTATAACTACCATCTAGAAATTTCTCTGGAACTATTAAAATTAAAATCAGAAAAGAACGTTCGCTGCACAATTTGTAGAAGTTTTCAGTAAGATAACTGATAGAGAATAAAGAATGAAGGGCATTGGATAACCCACTCTCCAAAGAAAAGCAAACAAAGGAAAGAAAATTATTTTTGGAAGGGGGGATTTGGAACGGAGGATAATAAGGAGGACTAATATTAACATGATTGATGGAGCTCTAATTAGCATTAAATTAGGGGAGACCAATTAGCATGTCTGCAGGATCCTTAATTAAGTACAATAATCCTCTTTCTTATTTTACATCTATAATTAGTTTATAAAAAACACCCTCATATATACAGAGGGGAGGCAATAGTAACGTGGATAATCAACATAGGCTGAGGGGGCAAGAAAACATCTTTCTGGGGAATTCAACTCCTGGGTTTTATTGGTTTCATTCCTCCTCTCTTATATTACACTCACATTTCTTATTCTTTTGCATAACCCGACTCTTTAACAATCATTGAATCTCTGAAAGATAAATTTAATCATCATCATAATTGAAGCCCCGCTACTAGGGAGATTGGAAATTATATTTATGTTCAAGTTGTTTGTTCGTCCCTTCATACTATCACTATCTAACATTCTTTGATAATCAAAGAACGAAAATGGCCCAAGTAACGTACAATTGGTGAATGATTTGGTCCTCAATATTCCATTCTTCAGTTGAGTGAGTTGAGACTTTTCACTACTGTATCAGGCACACTTCTAGCTCACTACATTATCAACACCACATCAATTGTCGTAAACAAAAGAAAAAATATGTTGTCCATGTAA
The DNA here is from genome assembly GCA_958295605.1 of Ajuga chamaepitys. Lineage (NCBI taxonomy): Eukaryota > Viridiplantae > Streptophyta > Magnoliopsida > Lamiales > Lamiaceae > Ajuga > Ajuga chamaepitys. The sequence goes on from OY282507.1 coordinate 48,120,121, forward strand.
CCAATTTAAAAAGATTGATAATGAGACAACTGTCAAGTATATGTCAAGTAGCTACTAATCATCCTCCTCAGTCAAAAGTCATATTCACTTATCGATATTCATTTATCAAACCTAGACTTGTTCTCTTCAAGCACGTTGTCATTGTTTGGATAGACAAAAGCATTTCTCAAGCATGCCTGCCATAGTGCATCCATTGTGGCTCACATCTAAGTCATTTGCTATTCTAATAACAATAGTAAATGTGCATTGTCCAAGAAAAGGTAGTTTCAAATACTGAATGTGTAACTGTAACATTAAAAGTTCATGCTTGAAGGTTTTGGCCTATAATCATCAAATACCAAGATAAATTCACAATAGAAGCCCATCAATCAATAGAAGTCGCAAAAAGCATCGCAACAGCATTCTGTAAAGTTATATGTAATGAAACTGGTGAAAGCTTACAAAGTTTATCATGATGAACGATCGAAAATTTGAATCATCCGAGAAGACATCTGCCAGGCGCATAGCATTCAATTCCAGTTGCCCTTTTGGATAGATGACCTCAGAGGAAGCATTTATCTGTTTTGAATCTACACCAAACATCTTCTTCAGTAGTTCAAGAACCTATACCAATCAATTGCCCGCAATACCACTTAGGGTTATTAGCGTCGATGAAATATCCGCATTAAGAATGTAAAGGACAGAATGATAATCACGTATAAAAGGAGAACAATGTTCTGTAAAAATGCAATGCATGTGTTTATCGTTCACAAGATACAATTCTGTTCGCTTTACAACAGATCTTGTCAAACTGGATTATACAATACAGTGATAAACTCAAACTAATAAGAAGTGAAAATCATATCGCATGCAATAGAAGCGGTGAAGGTGCAGAGTTTGGGCATTCTTAAATCTCAAGGTGATAAATTTCTGTAGCACGCACTTCAAAGTATTTCATTTGTAAAGTACAAAGCCTGCTGCCTTTTCAACATTTTTCGAACATCAGATTTAATGAGACAGGAAAAAGTTATTCTATTCTCAGCATAAGAAAATATGTATATCTTTGGATGTGAGAAAATGCAAATGGAAAACTCAGCAACTAAAATCAAAACCAAGACCTCAAGTGCAATGGACTTTGCCAAATCCTGGCTTCGAGGGTTGCAGGCAATCTCGTCCAGGTAAGATACACTTTCCACTTCGCAAAGGTACAAAAGCTGCAGAAGAAAAAGGTGCAGTTACCTAAAGACTACCGGACTTGCATGAACAACAAATACACACACACTCAAACCGAAAGAGATAGGCTATAAAATATGGAAGGCCAGATCCACTACTTCAATTAGACGTGAACTCACAATCGATAAAGCTTTAGACTTTAACCGACAGACAGAAGCCATGTACGGTGATGAACTGCAAGCGGGAGATATCTTTAAGTTCATAACAGCGTGAATCAGAACAAGAGCACCTCCATTGCCACACAATTCCTGAAGTTGACATAAAAAATGAAGGGAAAGGAGATTACAAGGAATGAGGTTCATTAAAAAATTAAGGAAATAATCAGGGCGGAACAAAGTTACATACATGTCTGAGATTGAGATAAAACTGAAAGGAATCTAATGACATAACTTTATAATTCTTTAATCAGGGTATGTTAGGATTTCAAAGGTGGCAAGTCCACCTATTACCAAGGTTTATGAACGAAGAACGAAGCACCAAGATTTGAACTAGATTCAAGAGTTGAATTGATTCAATGTATGTTGAATTGATTCAATGCATCTCTGATTTTCTTTTGACCATTTTAATTATGATTTATGGCTTATTTATTATTAGAAGCAGCCCAAGGATTTTTAGGCTTCTATATATGAATGATTGTAAACCTTTTGAGATATATAAAAAGTTTGAGTATTGAAAGATATCAATTTTACAGTGTGTATGCTGGTTACTAGGGTAATCTAAGAAATCATTCTTGGGTTTCTAGGATTTAAATTACAAGTTCTAACAGGGTATGTCGAGAAGATATTGTTGATGATCATCACACACTCTGTAAAACCAATTGACTTGCAACAGTGCTACTAATGATGTCTGGAAACAGTCAATAGAGATCTAAATAAGTACTCACTAATCATATATTTGCAGCAAATTGCTAATTTCTTATGCAGCTGATGACGTCTTTTACCCAACTTAATGGTAATCAAAGAAATCAACTCATTGATGCAGGCAGACCAAGGTATTCATAAGACATATGTCAATCAAGTATCAAGATTAAGCACCCAGAAGGTCCTCGTGAATGAACCAAGATATGCAAAACCAGGATGTTCCACCTCAACTTTCCATGAGCAAGACATTAAAGCAATCCTAATATTTTCAGGCAATGAAAACTAATCAGATAAAAATAGAAGAAACTACAAACCTTGTTCTTAACAAGGCATTCTCGGAACAACTTTTGTTGACACAAAGACTGCAGAAACTGCAAAGAGGAGTCACACTGCTGGCAAAGATGGTTCAATGTCTCTTCAGCATTAGGAGAAGTCGTTGCAGAGGGCTCGTCCAGTTCAGCAGACAGTTTGGTCTGCAGAAATTTAACATCCATACAAACAGCAGCGAAAGCCGTATCCATAAATATGTCTACCTGCCACCAATTCACACTCAAAGCTATAAAAATTGGTAAACAGCATATTGAACTAACAGAAAGCAAAGAAGGCTGAGATAGGAAATTCAGTCAAAGTTACAGAGATATAAATTAAACAAACTAAAAATATTTTTTATAGAACTTCTTATTAGATTGCTAGAAACCTCACCCAGATTTTCTCCCCTATCCAGAAAGCTCGCAAACATTACCTTGTAATATGCAGTCAAAACTTGAGCAACCTCTTGGAACTGTGACGAAACAATAACTGTTAACAGTTTTAGACCGCAAGCAACAAGGGCCGAGTGCAAGAGAACCATATCATTCGGGATTGTGTTGTTTTCCTAAAAACAATAAAGTAATTAGCACACATCCACGACCAAAAAACAGAGAGTTAAATATTTAAGAATATGAAAAAATAACCTGTCTGTATGCAGCAAGGAGAACTAACAGATAAAACACCAGGTCAATCAGCTGTTCTGATATTTTCACATCATCAAGCAATATCTGTAGGAAACATATGAGAATACATGAACTATGTCACAAGGAGTATACACAGGCACATCATGAAATACGCAGAATGAGATCATTTGTCTCCAGAAGTTGACAAGACCATGAAAAAGAAGCCCATAATAGACAAGAAAAATTCCATGTAAAGCAAACAGGGATAAAGGCCAGGCCAGAGCGAGAGCAATTACAATAAACATTGGAAATGTTAGAAAACATAAAGAGGGGTGAAAACTGCAATAAGTAAGAAGGGATTATCAAAATATTGGATATCTTGCTTCTGCCATCACTACATACAAACCAATAATGAATTTAGGAACTCAGGAAGTTCTGGTTATGTAACATTCTTAGGACAGCTTAAGTGTCAGGGTTCATAAACCAAAAAAACTTGTTTCATTTTTTTTTATCCTTCAGCAAGCAGGATAAGTTTTCCCGACACTAAGGTAGGCTCTTCTCTAGACATGTGATATCTTATAAAATGTACTGAAATTGAGGGGAAAAATGAAATTTTAAAGATAATTCTAAGGAGAAACAGAATGGTGCTTGATGCCGTGTAGAGGTAATAGTTTAGCCAAGAGAACACAATACTGTGAATTGCCAATGAGAGAGCAACCAGGTCAATTAACATATTTGTCCAATCAGAAGAATAATAAGGTTTGCCAAATTAAGAAAACTTTTACCACCATAAGCAGAACTGAATAATACAATGAACAGATAAAGTATGATTTATGATAACCTGCTCGATCTTGGGCACCCGAGATGCAAGATCACACATAGAATGCAACAGAAGAATTCCACACAACAAGTACTTGAATGTGGATCTATCCCTTTCCCAAGCCATAATCACTGCCATAAGGTGAAGAGGAAGATGCCTTGCAAATTTTTCCAAGTCAACCTGCAATAACCATGTGGCACCAATTTCTTTATATCAGGGGCTTAAAAAACATAGCAAACTAATGCTTAAGAACATAGTAATTAGTTAATCTCAATAACCTATTAACCTGTATGTTCGATCCATCTTCAGCAATGTGCCGAACAACACTGGTTCCAGAATCCCTCATTAGTTTGCCAAGCTGTTGAGGACTAAGCTCGTGCAGTCCTTTTACAGCAGCAATTAAGTCAAGTACCTTCATGAAACAAAGCATATGGTCACTACGAAATGTAGTGGAGTTTTAAATACAAACCATAACCGAAAGCCTCAACTCAAAGATTAAGTTAACAGAATCTGTCCCATCTCCCATGGAATGAAAATGCATAAAAGGAAAACATGAAAGGAACATGACAATTGATCATCACTGAACTACGAATAAAAACGATAGAAGAGCCAGGCTTGGGCGCAATGTAAATAAAAGTCCCACTAGAAGTATCTTAAATCGCCTTTTTATATTTAGCTACATTTCCAAGCAACGAATCCAAGTCAGACCGAGTAGGAGGTGTGTAGGCGCATTTTGCATCCATCTCATGCAAATTTCAGGTGCACAAAAATAGAATATCTTAGTTTCGTTTTCACGTCACATAGAGTTCTCCACCAAACTCCCCCACAACACCAAACACAACAACAGAAAAAAAAAAAAAAAAAACAACACAAAATTGTTACCAAAAGTCCAGGTTCTATTCGGAAATACTATTCATATGAACAGGGAATTATTTAATGCCTAATGCAAAAGCTACCAGATAGAACCAATGCCATTTCACAAAACTCACCGCCTCAGGTTGGCTTCTAAATACAGTGTTTGTTAGCTCCGCGCTGGTCGATGCTTCATTTGATGCCCTCATTTTATGAAACCTGTAAAAACAAATTAACCATAACAACTCCTCAAGTATCAACAACTGATGTCCGAGAAACTCACAAGAACACAGACAGCATGTAAAAATATGCAGAAAAACGTGCATGATTTCTCAGTGCATTTACATTTTACATGCAAGTTTGATATAAACGAGCAAAATCGAGAGATGCTTACGAAGAAGAAAGTGAAATTAAACCCTTCCAAAAGCCCTAAGTTGGTCCAAAACGTTAAAAAATGCAAGAAAATGAATCAGAATTACCCTTTCAAGCAACGAAGCACGGGAAATTGGAGAGAGCGCTGAGGAGAGCCAATTTAAGTGAGGAAATAAGCGCAAATTGTTTCAATTTCAATTTTATTTCCTTTTCTATTATTTCCAACTATAAACAATAAATAGTGCACCATAGGAGTGGCAGACGATGCAACCGGACGCTGCGGTGGCACACAATGATAGCCTGCTTCACCAAAAGAATTATTTTTCTTGAATGGACTATCATGCCCTGACGTTGAGCACTTAATATTTGTAACTAGTTGTCCACTCACACTATCGAAGGGTTAAGACAACCTAAAAGTTAAATGGCGGAAAAATTAAATAAATGTCCGGATGTATAGCATAAGTACCTACTATATGTAGTAAGAGTAATTCATATGTTATATGTAGTAATAGTAATTCATATGTCATAAAAGAAGGGTAATTATAGAGTGCAAATGAGGTATCGATATCAATAGGAGATATTTTTTGTATTTTATTCATATATGGTGGGCCCTTTAATTAATTTGTTTTAAATCTGAATATTTTTATATTACTAATTTAATGTGATCATTAATGTTGTACATAAATTTGTGCAAATTTTTTTTGACTGAACTCCTCATTCAGTTATCCCTCTGTTCAAATGGTAAAATGAATCAGCAAGCAAAATGACTCCAACAGGTATAAAAGTAGGGTTCAATGAACTCCATGTTCACCCTCTTTATCGTAATCGGAGAAAAATAATCAGTTCATATTCAACGGTTACACACTTCGGACAACATTCTTGATCTTCTCAATTGATACTCAGACCAAAAAATCCACATCCATATCTCCGTTATTATCACTTCAATCCTGTTCCTAACATATACCCCCCAGGTACTTTGAACAATTGATGTTTACTCGTTTCCCGGGTCTTCAAAATACACCTACAAATGCCACCGATTAGAAGATGGTTTTCTTGTTGTCGGTCGAGATTGCTGGAAGAAGAGAGAAGATTTACTCCGAATTCATGGCTTAATAAAGTCAGGGTTTTTACTCCTGCCATTTCGTTCAATTTCATTTGACGTTTTGGTATGCATCAATGTTTTGATAGTACAATTAAGAGTGTATTTGCAAACTCAATTGCAACAATAAAATTACTTTTAAAAAATACTTTTAATTTGAATGGTGTGTGCAATCTCGTACTTGGCCACTCAGATCGCATCAAAAGTGGTTTTGAGAATCTCCAAAACTCTAGATTTTGGTTTATTTTAGAATTTTTTTAAATAAACTGAATTATTGGTTTATTTATTCTTTTTTATTTGTTTAGAATCATTTTTTCCCACTATCAAATTCTAAACTTTCCACAAAATTAATCTAATTATTTCTCTAGAATCACTATTATTTGCAAACACCCCAAGAATGATTTAGTAATTTGAGAAATATATATATATATATATATATATATATATATATATATCTTTTTTAAGGAATAAGCATTTCATTCAATCATGGAATTAGGTATAATGCCTTAGATCATTGTGTACAAGAGTGGGGGTGAGCAATCTTTCAACCGAACCGAATCACTGAAAAACCGAAAACCAAAAACCGAAATTTAGTATTTTTTAAGCTGAATCGAACCGAACATGTTTTTCGGTTCGGTTCGGTCGGTTGTCAGTTTTGGTCATTCAAAAATGGTAACATTCATGTGATCATACCTAATGCTTCTACAATATGTATATAAGCTATTCAACATGTCAACATGCCATCTTAACATAAAACAAGAAGATTTCAACCTATAGACTCGTGATATCATTCTAATAAAGCAACCTGTAGACTTGTGATATCTTAACAAATTATAAATAAACAAATAGAGTACATTGTATCATTCTAATAAAGCAACCTGTGATATCTTAATAAAGCAAGCAAGCTCCTGTAGAAAATGCATGTAATCATGTAATGGAGGCACATAGAGAGAGATAGAGATGGGGAGATATAGCTAAACAGATAAAACGAGTTATTTCATTTAGATCCATATTTCAATTTCAACTACATATTATCTAGAATTAGATAATAAAGGCAAAAACCACAATACAATGCAAAAACATCATAAACCCAAAACAGTCCAAAATAAAGGGAATAAACTACTATTAATCCATAATCTTAATTATATACGCGTGTCCATGGTTCAGCAACAGCCTGCAAATATAAAGCACATCACTAAATAACCAAAAAGTCAATAATTATATATTTTAGGAATTGGATGTAAAAGAAGAAAAAGAGAAAGTTAAACTGAGAATGTATATATAGCTCATTGTAACATACCATCTATTTAAGTTACTTGTCCTTCATCAAGTTTCCGTGGTATTCTCACCAACATTATTAATACCAATGTCAGCAAAACCTATAAAAACTATTATAAGAGACAAAAATAATTAACTACATATGAGTATTAAACAATTAACTATATTCATATTAAAAGAAATTTAAATATTTTCTTCAATCTTTTGAACATCCTCTATAGTTTCTTCAAGTGACTTGGTTCTTCTTGATTTTCTCAACCAATCTTGGGTACATATAAGAGCTTCTATAATTTTAGGAGTTAAAGAACTCCTAAAAAGGTCAAAAACTCTTCCTCCGGTGCTAAAGGTCGATTCTGATGCTACTGTAGAAATGGGAATTGCTAAGACATCTCGAGCAAGAATTGAAAGAATAGGAAACCTATTTTGATTGAGTTCCCACCACTTTACTATATCGAAACCATCATTTCCCAACACAAGAACACTTTCTTTCAAGTAGACATCCAAGTCACATTTGGTCCACTCTCTATCTTGTGTTGCTTGAATTTTTCTCCCAAGAAAAATCTACTTTTCTTTTTTAAGGGCTGTAGGTTGAGAGGATTAACTTGAAGCTTGATTTTGCTCTTGCATTGACATTCCAACTTGAGATTGGTGAGCTGACTTATACACTTCAAACAACTCATTTAAAGCTTCCCTAATGCTTCTTGCCATTCTTGACCAGCTTCTTCTCCATACTCTTCACATAATGCATAATCAATGAATTCTAACTTATATCAGGGGTCAAGAACAACTGCAAGAAAAATTAATTTGTTCATCTTTTGAAGATCCCCCCAATATTTGTCATACTTTGCCTTCATACTTTCACCCATTGCCTTCACATTTTCATCCATACTTCCTATCCACTCTTTTAATGTACAATGAACAGTACTAATCTGATGATAGAATTCGGTGGAGGTGACATACAATGAACCCGAGATTCTCAATGTTAATTCATAAAAGATTGATAAGATATCAACCATCCTCCTAACATTTTCCCAATCCAAATTTGTTGGCACCCCCCATCACTAAGCTCATCTTTGAAGTATGGATCTTTAAGGTCAAACCTCTCAAATGCCATTTTAAATTTGTGTGCAACATCCAACATTAAATATGTGGAATTCCACCCTGTGGAGACATCTAAGCACAACCAACTCTTACTTTCTATACCTTCATCCTCACAACATTCCTTAAACTTGCCCAACCTAGAAGGAGATTGTCTCACCCATCTAACTACTTCCCTAACCCTCTTTATTGACGGGTTAATTTCCTTTAACCCATCAACAACTATCAAGTTAATTATATGAGCAATGCATCTCATATGAAGATACTTTCCCTTCGCCACAGAACATTCCCGAGCGGTTAACTTCGCTTTCAAGTAGGTAACACATGTATCATTTGAACTAGCATTATCAACCGTAACTAAAAAACACCTTTGCAATTCCCCAATCACGCAAACAACCATCTATCCCTTCCTAGTTCCGCACCCCTATGACTATCAAATAGAGAAAAAAATGGAGGATCTTTTTATTCAATTTTCCACTTATCATCAATGTAATGTGCAGTGATGCACATATAATTGATCCTTTGCAGTGAAGTCCAAGTATTTGTAGTAATACATATACTTTGACCAGACTTTTTAAACCAATTTTGTAATTTTTTCTTTTCATCAAGAAACAGTTGATAACAATCTCGTGAAATAGACCAATGAGATGGAATCCTAAACAACAGTTGTGCAGCCTCCATAAAAGTGACAAAACCCATCTCCCTCCACAAACTTAAACGGAAGTTTATCAACAACTATCATGTAAATCAATTTTGACCTAACATGTGATTGATCAAATGACCAATTTTTAAGACTAGTAGCCCCCTCTCCAGTTGTTTGCAAAGAGAGTTGTGCTTGTTTTGTGCCTATGTTATGTGGGTTCTTTTTGCAAGTATTCATGTGACCTTTCAAATTAGTAGTCCCATTAATCCTAGAATCAACAAAATAAATGGCACCTGACCGCACTATCGCGATGCGGTAAAATTAATTAAACCTAGCTACCCTTCTAGCTTGTAGAAGTGATAAGTAGGGTCGATCCCACAGGGAGCAGGAAGACTTATAGTGCTTTCAATAAATCCTAATACTAACAATATATGTATATAAAGGTAATGGGGAATTTGTAGTTTGCTTTTTTATTAACTAACGAACTAAAACGGAATTTAAGCAACTAATTATGAAACTGTTCTACTTATGTAATGACGAATCCCAGCCCTTAATCTTATCTCCCCCTAGTTATTACTACCCTGTGATAGATGCAACTATTAATCAATTTTAACCTTAAAACTCCTACCCCGAGATTAGCTACAAGCTCTGCTAACCTCGTTATCCCTTATGTTTAACTAACCAAAACAAGCTCTTTGGTTAGTCTATCCAGTTGAGTGACCTCAGAATAAGCTCTCTGGATCTCATTAACCGGACGCCTAGAGTACTAGGATAACGGGATAGATACGGTGTGGACCTCGTAAGCTCGGACCCATTCAGACCGAGCTATATACTACCCTAGCGATATCACTCGCTATTAGCTACTAAGTGGCTACAGGTTCGTAACAATTACGGATTACGATTATAACCTAGCGTTACTTATGTAATTATAATCCTAGGTGATCAGTCTAGCACATAAACATACACGCATTGAAGGATAAACAAATAGCATAACAACGTTTTAAGGAATCAATCGATTAATAATTACTGTAAATACCACAAGATAATAAAACTAGGGTTCGACTCGACTAAGGACTGAAATAATCTACTAGCCGCTCATGACGGTGACAAAAGACAAATTAAAATGAAAATACATAATTTAAATAATTTAAGGACTAGAAAACCCGAATACTGTCGATCTTGATTGCTCGTCCCCTTCGGAATCTCCCAATCTTGCTCTCTCGTAATGTCCAAGTCTCTAATTTCCGAGCATAAGGGTCCCCTTTTATAGAGGAAGTCAAATTGGGTTGATTTTGGGCTCTAAATCGGAAGCCTTGTGGCCCAAGGATTAATTAACAGCCTTATTGGGCCGTGACCGCGCAAATGGGCCGCGCCTGCGCCCGCTCTTGGTCCAACAACACGCCCAACCGCGCTAATGTGCCGCGGCCGCGCCACTTGTCTAGAGATTTTTTCCTATTCCTTCACTCTGGCCGCAGTTGCGCAATTATACCGCGGTCGCGGTACTCTGTTCTTATTTCCTGGCGTTTTTTCCATCCTTTTGACATCCGGACTTCATTCATTTGTTGTGCATTCGACCGAGTATGAATACTTAGCCTTAAATCACCTATTTAGCTCAAAATGAAAGCACAAACGTCAAATAGTCCAAAGACATTAAAACAAACTAAACACAATCCATTATACACGCAAACATCACAATTCATCACTTTAACAGACTTAAAGTGCATAAATAAATGCGTGTACCAGCACCACAGTACTTAGACTTTGCTTTGCCTCTGCCATCAGCTTCATCTGTGAATGGGATGAAGTGATCCCACACTTCAGACCATTTTCCAATACCCTTCTTTTCGACGGATTTCTTTTCGATAGACTTCTTTTTCATAGGCATCTTTCTCTTCCCTTTTGATTTTGAGCAAGCTGTTGTCTTATCTTTTGGGTCTGAAGGAGGAGGCATTGAGTATGCTCCTTCACCAGATTTATCTTCATGTGACATAGTGCAATCACCCTGAAATGAAAGAACAATGCAACACTCAAAATCTGTAAAATCTGTAAATTATTTGTAGAAGAACAAAATAGTATGTAACTAAACAAGGTTACCGGTGGTGGTCCTGTTCATCCAAAAATGAGTAATAGCTATTCGAAAATATACTCCAAGTGTCTACTCAATGAACTATTCGTATAATTTATTTGCAAAAAATCAAGCAATGCAGTTGTCTGTAACGGATGAGAATGATTATGAAGATGACGTTGCAAACGGTATTAAGGGTTGTGAAATCGACAAAGTATATACTTAGTTTGTTTGCGGATTATGACGAAAACAATGAAATATTAACGAAGGACATGACAATATGGAATTCTGAAGAACTAAGTGGGAAAGCTTGTCGAAGCATTATAGCCGCTGAAGCATTTTACAAGTTTTATTCCGGAAAAGTGGGTTTCGACTTCCGCTTGTCCTTGAGGTAAATTCATGTTTTTAACTCATGGTTGCATTGTAATATATCTTATCTTTTTATTCTAATTTTTTTATTAGGTTTGCGAGGAGATCAAAAGGAGTCGAGGTACAACGATGTTGGCATGACAGTAGAGGCTAAAAACATGATGTAAGGAAGTAGGACACTACAAATCAATTGTCCAAGGCTCAAACAAGGCCCTGGAGGAAAAAGGTGGATCAAAACTTAATAAAGATAATGATTTCAGCGATGATGCAAGTGACGACGACGACATATTTATGTAAGATTTTAGAGAATTGATTTGTCTTTGTGTTTTGTCCAACAGATTTGTCAAATGATTATTTGTAATAAGCTCTTACCGTTGATTAATGTATGGAGGCACATTGCATGCTCACAACAAATCCAATCCTTTTTGGACTAAAAGATTTACTTTTACCTATTTGATCATGTAGTGAAAGTATTGAGGGCGTTTGGAAGCAGCGAAACATGCAACAATGCACAATCTATTGAAAGGGATGGATATTAAAGGAGAATGATGACTTGTGCTCTAATATGTAATTTGACATTTAAACAACATGGGATATTTTGCGAACAATACTCTATGTTTCATGCTGAACTTATTTATTGAGTTTGTAAATTATGTATGTCTATTTTAATTTGTTTGTTTTTGTTGAAGATATCAATTTATATTCAGGCCAGATAATAAATATAAAATGTAATAATTTGTTTTTAAAATGTTTAAAAATAAAATTATTCAATGGATAGTCAGCCGTGGTAGCTTCAATTGAATCTTATGGAGTACACCCAATATAAAAATCAGCTATGTCAAATGGCCTTAAATATTCTAAACAAAATTGCACAACTAGTGACACTATTACAAATTAAATAGAAAGGTTTTTACTGCTGCAATTAAGAATAAACATGGAATTAGGGTTCTAAACGAATCAAATCAAACATAATACTACAAAATTATATTCGAATTCATAAATACGAACTCAAATTTGAATTAGAATCGAATTTTAAAAGGTGATTCGAATTTAATTCGTGAAAAAGGTATTTGAACATCTTTAATTTGATTTGAGATTTGAAAAATTCATTTTTATTTATTTTTAGATATTTTTATTTTACTTTATTTTATTTTTAATTTTTTCAATTACAACTTTTAATAACATATGTTATATATAATTATCATTATATATGTGTTATTTAATTTTTTAAAAATATAATATATGAAATAATCGACTACAACTATATTTGTATTTGAATTAGAATGGGAATATTATACGAATTTAAAAATTAATTTGTATTCGAATTCGATCTTTCTGAATCCAAATCATGAATTAAATCAGAATTATTTGATTTTTTTACATCTCTACAAGGAATCTATTAACCATAGACATCAAACAAATACACACACGAGGCAGTACCTATTGGACTTAGAAAATTGTAATTCTAAGGGTCTAGATCTGTTATTGAAGCGAACAACACAAACATTGCCAAATAAAGTAGAAGGAAATTATATGAAAATGCCGAAACTCGTTATAGTTAAACAAGTAGACTTTACAAGCAATTACAACTCCAAAACTACTTCCTAGAGTCACTCCAATTCAACATATTAAAGAGAGTGAAATCCCAAAATTCGGTTACATGAATTAACAAAGTTAGTAACACGTGGATAAGGGAGAACTAACATAAGCAAAATTGTCTAGCAGAAGTCAGTAACATTAACAGCCCGAAAACAACCCAGGAGACTATCGTTGATAACCTCAACCTGAAATCCTTCTTCTCAGATGTGACAATACACCATTCTTCACCAACCTCGACCTATAAGGCATTTATCGTGTCTTGCTACCTCAATGTTCATGTTCTACAATAATCACACCCATGGGCAATATAACGCCATATTTCATTTATATAAAAATTTCATTCTTCAACCCATTTATAAAATCAATAGCACAAGGACAGAGAAGAGATTTGCACTTCATACTCTGTTATTTTAAAATGAATAGAAGATATTACCAGAACAAATGTACATGAAAAAATGAAAAGAGGCCAGTAAACATAGAACATTGGTATGTTTTCGAGATGAAATTCTACAATGGAGAACTGAAAGGTTTGAATGAAAGAGAAGGGAGAGTAAATCAACGCAAGAAAGTTTCACATGAGATGAAAATGTTAGAATAGAGGAGAGAGATTGCAAGTATTACTTCTGGAAAAGATGGTGTGATTAATTGTTTTCAAAAGTTCATTGGGTGTGTAAATGGTTTGAAAGGACTAAATATTTGCAATGCCAAATTTAACCTTATTGTTGAAGGAAAAACACAATTAGTGTGCCTTCATCAAAAGTAACTGATGAGGGGCAATTTAGGCGTTTCATTATATCTTGTATTCATAAAACCCTACATGTATGCCTATATAAGAGACATCTATTGTGAAACAATATACGCCGCTTTCCATCTATTTTCTGCTTTTCTTTCTGTTCTCTTTATTCTTTCCAGTTTATTTTTACACGTAATCAGCACGAATTGCTCTACGGTCAAGAACGAAAAGGAGGAATCAGACGTCTCCTACGATGGTGAAAGAAAATATATTTTTCTTGTGTTAAAGAAGTATCATAACTGCAAGGTATTTCTAGCCCTAATCTGCAATGTGTGTATATGTAATATGAAAATTTATGTGATCAGCCTGCTGAGATTAAATCGTTGTTATAGTTCCAATTCCTATAATATCATGTTGATTGATTATACTTATTGTTGACACAAAGTTATCGTCTAATCCCTTCTATTTATTGGCTATACGAGTTTATTACTCCTATTTGGTACATGTAATATATATTTTACTTTCCCAGCATTAGTAATGATTGCCAATTTTGTTTGGTTCTATTGATATATGTATATGCCACAATGATGACTAATACATGTGTATCATAATAATGATTGTTATGCATAATCAATTTCACCACATCAGATTGTTTTGTCAAAATTGTTTTGGATCCATTGTATAGTTCTGCAAAATTTATTTGGGTTTTCTACCTCGGATTACGATATAGATTTTTGAATTAGCAATAATATGATGTCGGACAATACACAATAGGTTTTTGACTTAATTGTTACCCTAAATCTATCCAGTATTACATTTGAATATTTGCACATCTATCCAATATTACATGAATTGCATAAGTAATTGATGCCACTACTTAGTAATTGATGTCACCGCTTAGTGTATTATCCATGAATTGCATAGTATTACATATGATATCTATCCAGTATTACATATGTTTTCCGAAGGACTGGAATTCACGAACTGCTTTCAGAATAATTAGTTGTATTTGCCTATATTAATAAACATGTTTTTTTGTTTACCACAATAATGATTATAAGTATGACTTATGTTGTAACTGTAAGTTTTTTTTAATTAAAACTATGCTCGGATATTGTAATATGGGAAACATATGTAATTGTAATCCTTATGTTTCTTGATTAATTGTTCATTCAATTGGGATGAAAAATTATTTTTATTTTCTTTGTCTGTTTGCGACTAGTATATCATAGGTTGTATTATTTCGTTTGATTTTCTTTTATTATGTCACATTTTATATGTGTATAAATTTTCTATTGAATACCTCCATGATGAAGAAAATTCATGGATATGACTTATGAGTACAAATTAATGTGATAAAGTATTTTCACAAAGCATCGAAAAATATATATGTGACCAATTTGTCTCAAAATCTAACTCAACCCACATTCTTGAGAAAAAAATTGTATATTGCTATGCTTGCATAATTAATATATATTCCTTTTTGTTTACAGCAAATGGCTGAACCAACTCGACCTGAATTTGAAATTTTGGACTCAGAAGGAATTGAGTACCATCGTTGGGTTTCTGATGTGGAAACTACCTTCTTAGGGAAGGATTATCTTTCCACAATCCTACCATCCACTGACCCAAAAGACAAAGAACCGTCCGACAAGACCAAAGCCAATGCCCTAATGTTTCTTAGGCGACATATCGATCCTAGTTTACGCTGGGAATACCTTCAATTGAAAACCCCCAAAGAACTGTGGGATGCTCTAAAGGAACGTTTTGGAAACATACATGACACTCTACTTCCAGAACTAACAGTCCAGTGGAATGAAATCCGCTTACTTGACTATAAAAGGGTCAATGATTTCAACAAGGATATGTTACGCCTTAAAGCACGTCTTACTTTCTGTGGAAAGAAAATCACAGAAGATGACATGATACAAAAAACTCTTTCCACCTTTCCTACCTCAGCACTTATACTGGCAAACCAGTATAGACTTGAATATGATAACAAAAGAATCACAACATTTAATAAGCTAATGAACATGCTGCAAGTAGCTGAGAGGCATGATCAAGTTCTTCTGAACAATAATGCCCGGCCTGCTGGGACAAAGAAAATTCCCGAGGCAAACTTTAATCAAGGGAACAGTGGACAGAACCCCAAAGGAAATGGGGCAGGACGTGCTCATCCTTACCAACGTGGGAATAATGCACCACGGGGTAGGGGCCGTGGGGGCCATGGTAGAGGTCGTGGTAGGGGCCGTGGTAGCCCTCCCACTGGAGGACGGCAAGTAGGTGTTGGTGCTCCTAGTGGCCAAGGTGGTCGTGGAGTCAAGGTGCAAAACACACCTAAAAACCCTTTCGAACAAAAAGGAACGAGTTGGCAATGAACCTTGCTATAGGTGTGGAGACACCGACCATTGGTATAGCAACTGTCGTGCAAGCAACTATGTAGCAGCCAACTATAAGAGGTATAGGGAATCTAAAGAACAAGAGACCCACTACATGGAAGGCGAGGATCAACTCACAGACGTTAACCTCACGATTGCAGATTTCAATGGCAACAAGGACTTTGCTCAGTCAATATACTCCCGATTTTGATTGATCTGCTTTACTATTTTTTTCAAGAATATTGTTAAGGCACTATGCCTCATTTTATTTGGACAATTGTTTTTTAGTCTTCAAGTTACTTAGACTAATTGTTTTTTGAGTAAGATTTTTTTTGTATGAGACTTTACTTTTATTGACGTTGGTTTTCCAATAAATTTGAATGTTATTCTCAAGTATTGAATTTATTTGAATTTATTGTACATCAATATACATGGTTCGGAAATAGCACTATCCCAATGTAAAGTAATACATCTGAGGAATAAAAGGAAATATTGAATGACAAGTAAATCATTCTATTAAAATTAAAATACTCAAAAGGAAAAATAAGAGTTCCAACTAAATTAATAACACAAATCACATTTACTTGTAGGAATGTCTCGCGGAGAAATAGAGTGCTTAGCTGATAGTGGGACTACCCACACAATTTTAAGGAATAGACAATTATTCATTGAACTTATTCCTTACAATTCATCTGTAACTACAATGATTGGATCTTCCCAATTAATAAAAGGGCGAGGTACTGCCAAATTCTTGATGCCTAACGGCACAATTATTAAAATCAAAGAAGCTCTTTATGCACCAAGAGCTAATCGAACCTTGTTAAGTTTTAAAGATATTCGTGCCAACGGCTATCATTTGGAAACTCACAGTGAGAATGGAATTGAATTTATATATATTACCTCTAATGAATGTGGAAGAAAACGCATCTTAGAGAAACTAATGAGTCAATCTAGTGGGTTGTACATCACTACTATTTGAATTCTCGAATCTTATGCTGTCATCAATGATGAACTATGTGACACTAGTTAATACAGGCTTTGGCATGACCGTCTTGGACATCCCGGTCGTGATATGATGATCCGTATTTTGAAAAACTCACACGGGCATCCTTTTTTTCGAGTGAACCATAGAAAGGGACGCAAATCCGATACGATGGACGATATCGGTCATGTTGTTGCTCCATCGCAACCTGTGTTTTCTGAAGCACCAGATGCACTATCTACATCCCACCCTGCCTCATTACAAATCTCAAAGGCACATCACTCATTTTGCAAAGCCTATTCTTTAGCAAAAGTAACACCGAGACCGTCTTATGCTAAAGATACCAAACAAAATATTCCATTCTTACACAGGATACAAGGAGATATTTGTGGACCTATTCATCCAGAATGCGGACCATTTAAGTATTTTATGGTTCTGGTTGATGCTTCGACACGCTGGTCACATGTCGCTTTATTGTCCACAAGAAATTCTTCATTTGCAAAACTCCTAGCACAAATTATTCGTTTAAGGGCTCACCACCGTGATAACCCTATCAAGTCCATAAGACTTGATAATGCTGGAGAGTTCACATCAAAAGCATTTGATGATTATTGCATGTCTATTGGGATCGATGTAGAGCATCCCGTACCCCATGTGCATACACAAAACGGTCTCGCAGAAGCCACCATCAAAAGACTACAAATGGTGGCTAGGGCTTTGGTTATGCGCACCAACATGCCTATCTCTGCATGGGGTTATGCAATATTGCATGCAGCTTTACTTATTCGTCTCAGACCCACTGTTGACCAACCATTTTCTGCGTACCAGTTGGTAACTGGCTATGAGCCTGACATTTCACACTTACGCATATTTGGTTGTGCAGTATATGTGCCTATTGGGCCCCCACAGCGCACAAAAATGGGTCCCCAAAGACGATTAGGTATATACGTTGGATATGAATCTCCAACAATTATCCGCTATTTAGAACCTTTGACAGGCGACCTCTTTACCGCTAGATTTGCGGATTGTCACTTTAATGAGACAATCTTCCCGTCGTTAGGGAGAGATGAGAAAAAGAAATTTCTAAGGGAACGACAGGAATTATCGTGGTCTGTCCCCACTCTGTCTCATTTTGATCCCCGAACTTCACAATGTGAAAGTGAAGTAAAAAGAATAATTGATCTTCAGAACGTAGCAGATTCGATGCCTGATGCGTTTGCTGATATCGCAAAAGTGACTAGGTCTCATATACCAGCTGCAAATGTGCCTGCAAGGTTAGAATTCCCCAATAAGGGGCACAACACCGCAGATAAAGGTGTTGCAATCACACCTGGTGGAGGTGTGGTTGAGGCCGTGGCTCCCAAAAGGAAAAGGGGGAGGCCACTTGGTTCGATTGACACCCACCCAAGAAAGAAAAGGGTAGGTGTGGCACAACCCGATCCATTAATCATCAATGTTGAGAATCCATCTCCTGAGATTACCTCTGATTATAGTTATGTCCTAGAATCATTACTGGAGGACGCTCCGATGTTTGATATGATTCCAGAGAATAAAGAAATCTCTATGGATTATGAAAGTGCATATGAGTTGATGGACAGACACTGCACACAGATTGATGATGTATTTGCTTATACTGTTGCTAAAGAAATTATAGAGCATGATGATATCGAACCACGCTCTGTTGCAGAATGTCAACAAAGAGCAGATTGGCCTAAATGGAAAGAAGCAATCCAGGCAGAACTTGATTCTTTGACAAAGAGACAGGTATTCGGTCCGGTAGTGCTAGCCCCACCGAGTGTAAAGCCTGTAGGACATAAATGGGTCTTTGTCAGAAAGCGTAATGAGAAAAATGAGGTCCTGAGATATAAAGCTCGCCTTGTAGCACAAGGCTTCTCATAACGCCCTGGAATTGACTATGAGGAGACATACTCTCCCGTAATGGACGTCATAACGTTCCGCTACTTAGTTAGCTTAGTAGTTTCCGAAGGACTGGAAATGCAGCTGATGGATGTGGTTACTGCATATCTCTATGGGGATCTTGATTCAGAGATATATATGAAAGTGCCTGATGGCCTTCCATTGCCTAAGTCAAGTGACTCTAAACCACGAAGTGCGTTTGCAATCAAATTGAAACGCTCACTTTATGGATTGAAACAATCCGGACGGATGTGGTATACCCGTCTAAGTGACTACTTGACTGGGAAAGGTTACAAGAACGATGAACAGTGCCCCTGCGTATTTATAAAGAAAACTAGTTCCGGATTTGCGATTATAGCAGTTTATGTTGATGACATGAACATAATAGGTACTCTTAATGAAATAAGAGAAACCACGAGCTATTTGAAATCCGAGTTTGAGATGAAGGATCTTGGGAAAACTCGGTTTTGTCTAGGCATTGAACTAGAGCACCGAGCTTGTGGAATACTTATCCACCAGTCTGCATATGTCCAAAAGATGCTCAGGCGATTTAACATGGACAAAGTGCATCCTGTTAGCACTCCCATGATTGGTCGAAGTTTGGATTTAAAGAAAGATCCATTTCGTCCAAAGGAAGACGACGAAGAGCTATTGGGAGCTGAAATTCCCTATTTAAGTGCAATAGGCGCATTATTGTACTTAGCTCAATGTACTCGACCAGACATTGCTTTCTCAGTGAACTTATTAGCTAGATTTAGTTCAGGACCAACGCATCGTCATTGGAATGGTGTCAAGAATATATTCCGATACCTAAAAGGAACCATTGACATGGGCTTGTTCTTTCCTTACAAAGAGAGAAAAGGGAACACAAATGAAATTGTAATCCCTAAAGCAAATGTTGAAGCTACCCCCTACAACAATACACCAAATAATGTATTAGTTAGTTTTGCTGATGCTGGTTATCTTTCCGATCCACATAAAGGGCGTTCCCAAACTGGTTACGTATTTACCATTGGAAATACAGCGATATCTTGGAGATCAACTAAGCAAACCCTTGTAGCTACCTCATCAAATCATTCGGAGATCATTGCCCTACATGAAGCAGTTCGTGAGTCAATTTGGTTAAGGTCGATCATCACACATATTCGGAGAAGTAGTGGCTTAAGTTCTACCACTGAAGAGCCTACATGTATATATGAAGACAATGTTGCTTGCATCGAACAGATGAAACTAGGATACATTAAAGGCGACAATACAAAGCATATATCACCGAAGTTCTTCTACAACCAGCAACAACAAGCTTTGCTCAAGATTCAAGTAACTCAAGTCAGCTCTGAAGAAAATGCAGCTGATCTGTTTACAAAATCACTGCCTAAGATAATCTTTGAAAAACATGTGAAACGGATTGGGATGCGTAGGCTTTCTGAGCTCACTTGATAGATGTACGTATCAGGTGAGAGGTGTAGACTTCAGGGGGAGTGGCAACACAGGTGCGTTGCACTCTTTTTCCCTTCGACCAAGGTTTATTTTTCCCACTGGGTTTTGTTACTTGGCAAGGTTTTTAACGAGGCAACATTCATGCACCATCCACCCTTTTGATTTTTAACGAGGCAACATTCATGCATTATTACTTCTGGAAAAGATGGTGTGATTAATTGTTTTCAAAAGTTCATTGGGTGTGTAAATGGTTTGAAAGGACTAAATATTTGCAATGCCAAATTTAACCTTATGAGTTTTTAATTAATTGAGAAAACATCAATGGTGGAGGAAAAAAATTACTTTGGATCCAACGACTGAGAGATGGTAGTTGTATTAGTACCAATGTGGTACTAAAGTTGGACTCCATAAAGAAAAATACAAAACAAAGGAGAATAAATAATGGTTGAATGTAGGTACAAACAAATGTAATTAGTGCATGAAACTATACATCACAAAATTCTAAAAATCTCGCTATATACAATATTTACGGTCGTGTCTATATGTTCTTTTGCATGATCAAAAATTAAAACTTTATGAAATTTTCTACTTGTGACTCTTGAGAAAGCAACATAAAATTCACTATGACTAAACACTGGCTTCCTCAAGAATAATTCAACATTGTTGAGGGATTGGCCATGGCTCTTGTTGACCATCATGGCATAAGAAATTACAACAGGAAACTGACATGGTTGAAACTTAAATGGTATTTTTATCACCCAATGGTGTGATTGATAATCTTGGAACTAATACCATTTGACCTACACTCGAACCAGTCATGATCTTTGCCTCCAAAACATGATCTCCTAGTCTTGTAAGTATTAACCTTGTTCCATTGCATAATACACTACTTGCGTCTATGTTTCTTAGAAACACAATAAGAGTTCCTACTTTCAGTTTCAATTCATTGTTAGGAACACCTGAGCATTTTATTGCATTCAAGAATCCAAGAGTGTGGACATATGTCATAACATCAGTTGTAAAATTAGGTTTGCATGCACTGTTGGAGTGAAAAGTAAGGGCTACTTTCTCCTATATTTTTTTCAATCGTATACTAGTTAGTGAAATCAACCATATCCAATGTTAGTGCCAATATAGCTCTTTGCTGCAGATACTCCGGATCATTGATTATTTCTAAAAGATTAGGGTACGTGCTATAAACAATAGATCCAATTGGATCCTCACCATTCGACAGATGCATATCATTTGGAATTTGGATGACGGATGAACCTTCTTGACCATCACCAATTGTTCCATCTTTCCATCTCCAATGTCTTGCAACCAATCAGGATATTCTTTCAACTTTTCGGCTTCATATTGGGACACAGCTGCTGGAAGTGGCATTGGCTCAAAGTTCTTCAAGCTCCATCCAGTTCTTCTTAAAATGTTCTCAATTTCAATAAGAGCCAAATTCTTGATTTGTGCCTCAGTCAACTTCAAATCTGTGAAATTAATTATCAACTATTATATATTCTTCTTTAGCAGTAAAAGTGTTGCTATTAATATATACATATTATGAAGAAAAAAAAAACTTTGATAAAATACTACATACCTGGATGATGATAACACTTTTTTTGGTTATATAAGATGTCATCAGACATAATGTAACACCCCGATTTTTTATGGTCTATTATTATTTAACTAAATAGTCAAACATGCATCATAATTTTATATTTTTAAAACCAAATTATTTGGGCCCAATTTGAGCCCAAATCATGATTTATTCTTTCAATTTTATATCTGTAAAGGATTATAAATTATTGTGTATCTTGACTATATTTTTAGTATATCTGATGGATACTTTTCTTAGATATTAATTCTTGGATCATACCAGATATGTGATTAATACCCAATAGGAGATTTACCCTAGTTATACATACAAATAAGCGGAAACATTAAACAGGCGCAGAACAAAATATATCACTCTTTTCTTCCCTGAGCAGCCATTGCATTCTCCTTCATCCATTATTTGCGTCTTCTTCCTTAATTCTACAGCACCAGGAAATAGACGGGTCCTCTTCTTTATATTCACGGGTCCTCTTCTTTATATTCTTAGTAACCTAAATAAGGTTTTGTCCGCATTAATTATTCAAGTATGTGTGTATTCCACTGGATATGGTGTGTGTCGTAGATGTGTAGGTTCAGTGAAAAGGGTAAAAAATTAGTATAGATGGGTCATGGAGCATGAGGCAGGAGAGAGAGATGGGAGTTAGTTGTGTTTTGGAATGTAGGGGGGCTATTAAAGTAGTGCAAATAACTTAATTTTGATGAAAAGTTGGAGGAGAGTATAAGAAGTGGGAGAGAGAGGGGTTAATGGTTGTTGTTGTGTGTAAGTCAACAACAGTAATGGAAGATAAATAGGTGTTGAAAAAAATAATGGAACATAGGGCGTTGACTATAGGCAGTAGAGGGATTTGGCTTTATTTGTTGGGGGTATTTGGTGGTGTAGTGTGGAACGGATGTTGACAGGGTAGACTAGGTGGGTTGAAATATAAATTAAAAAAAAAAGAAAAGAAAAGAAAAAAGAAAAAAAGACAGAGAGAGAAAGTAATGTAAAAGTGTTGGAGTATGGAGCCCGAAGGTATTGGGCCGTTCGTACAGTCCAGTTTTAGGCCCAATTGCATAATCCTTCTGTGATTAAGATTAGAGCTTATTTATGCTATTATAAATATCGTTTCTCCCATTGTATATTGTATCCGAAAAGTATATAGTAAAGGCATCGACCCCTGACGTCGTTACACATCGTAACGAACTGGGAAAATAATTTATTGTGTTATTTTCTTTGCTTGTTGATTATTGCGTGTGTTATTTCCTAACAACTGGTACCAGAGCTCCAATTTCGGTGGGAGCAGTTATGTGCGATGGGAAGATTTCCATCGAGAAATTTGATGGTTCTGATTTTGGTTTATGAAAGATGCAGATCGAGGATTACCTCTACAGCAGAGATCTGCATCAGCCTCTCAAAGCAAAACCTGAGAAGATTAATTCAGAAGAGCGGAAGTTGCTGGAATGAAAGACGATGAGCGCGATTCATTTATCGTTATCCAAGGACGTGGCTTATCACACAACTGGAGCAAAGTCGACAAGGGAGATGTTGAGTATTCTGGAGGAGATGTATCAGAAATCATCCACGACGAACAATGTATATTTGATTAGGTGTTTATTTAACCGAAGGATATCAGAGGGTACACCGATGCAGCAACATCTTAACGAATTCAATATGATCACCTCGAAGTTGAACTTGCTTGATATTAAATTTGATAATGAGATTCGTGCCCTAATTATGCTATCATCTTTGCCAGAAAATTGGGTTGGTACAGTGACAACAGTTAGCGCCACAGAGGCTAAGTTGCTGCTTGACTAGGTAAGGAATATGATGATTGGTGAAGAAATTTGTAGAAAAGAATATGGATCTACTTCGGAGTCAGCACTGAATATAGAGAATAGGGACAGGTTGACGGGAATGTAAAATTGGGGAAGGTCGAAATCCAGAGGAAATAGTAGGAGCTCAATCAAGTGCTAGAACTGTGGCGAGTACGGTCACTTCAAACATCAGAGTGAAGCACCGAAGAAAAATAAAAGGGATAAAAAAGACAACAAACGCAACCACAATAGACGACGATGGTGATGCATTGGTCTTGAGTGTGAACATTCCGATGGAGTTGTGAGTGCTGGATTCTGAAGCATCATTCCATTCATGCAGTAATGTTGGTGGGAAAGGGAAACATGTGAATTGCAACATCCAACGGATCCAAGCTGATGCTAAAAGTCAGACACATTGCTGGACTGAAGAGGAACTTGCTTTCGATTGGGCAGCTTGATTGGGAGGATTAGTATCATTCGGTTGCAACAATTGGAAGATTGTCAGAGGATCTATGGTAGTAGCTCGGGGTAAAAAGGAGGGTACGTTTACTCCATGGATTGCATTGACCTTGCGGGTGTAGCAAATAATGCAGATTTTTGGCATTGTCGGCTTGGCCACATGAGCGAAAAATGAATGAATGTGATGTGTTCGAATGGTAGATTGCTTGGCCTTAAAACTATTGAAGTTGGCCTGCGTGAGGATTGTGTATTCGTTAGAAGCGGGTTAGTTTCTCGAGGAGTGGCAACACCTTGAAGACGCAAAAGCTGGAATTGGTTCATAGTGATCTATGGGGACCAGTGCCTATGACATCCCTTGGAGGATCATCGTAGTACATGACTTTCATCGAGGATTCCATTCCAAAGGTATGGATTTATTTTCTGAAAAATAAATCTGATGCATTTGATGCTTTCAAGAAGTGGAAGGCCAGAGTAGAAACTGAAACAAGTTTGAAGGTGAAATGTCTACTGTCCGATAATGGAGGTGAGTATGAACTCATATAATTCAATGATATGAGTTCAATGACTATTGTGTTGAGAATGAGATTCGCATGGAAAGCATTGTGCGAGGAACTCCCCAACAGAATAGAGTAGCAGAAAGAATGAACAAGACGTTGAATGAGCAAGTGAGGTGCATGAGGCTGAAAAGTGGTTTGACAAAGACATTTTGGGCGGATGCAGTGAACACAACTGCATTCCTGATCAATAGAGGTCCATCAATTCCATTGGAGAATCAAATACCTGAGGAAGTATGGACGTGAAAGGTGGTAAACTTATCTTTTCTACATGTTTTTTGTTGTGTTGCCTATGCTCATGTTAATTCTGTTGAGAGAAGTAAGTTGGATGTCAAATCTATATGTGTACGTTCATTGGTTATGGTGATGAGTTTGGTTATAGGCTCTGGGATAAGTAGAACCAAAAGGTAATTCGCAGTCAAGACATGGTTTTCAATGAACAGGAGATGTACAAGGTTATATTGGAGGCATCGAGCTTTGGCATTTCATAATCTCATGCTATCAGTTAGACATCTCAAACTCGAGTGGGAGTGAGGAGAGTCGGAATGAAGAAGAAGTTCTTGAGGGAGAGCCAAGAACTCCCCCACCACCTCAGGATGTTCCACTGCAAAGATAAGTTAGAGAGCGACGTCCATCCAATAGGTACTCGCCCTCTAACTATTACTCCCTCCATTTCAATATATTTGATCTTTCAGAAAAAAAGTGGAGGAATTAAGAATTTAAAATTTTCCAAATATACCCCACAGATAATCTCCTTTCTCTCTCATATCTATCCCTTAAATTCCGTTCTAATTTCTCTCTTACAATTCACGCAATTATATTATCATTCTCTCTCCTTCACAAAGTCACATTTCTTTTTTCTTTTTTTGTTTCATTTTTCCAAAATTTAAATTTGTAGCTAGAGTGAAAAATATTCAAATTTGTTCTTTCATTCTTCCAAAATTTTAATTTGGAGCCAAAGTGAAATATACTCAATTTTTTTCTATGGAGCCAAAATAAAAACTTCTTCAACTTTTATACGGTTTATATGTAACGATAATCTGAGGATTGTCAAAAGGCAATGATTATCATGGCCACAAATAGTACAAATCGAACCAATGAAGAAGAGTTTTTTTTTTTTTTTTTTACTTAAGTTCTTCTCTAGTTAACTCAGATGTGGAGATCGAGGGTTCTACACCAGTGATAGTTACACAATCATTAGAAGGAACTTTGTTACTCAATCTGAATGTGGACCAAAATTCGGAGTTTGAGTCTCCATTACTAGAGTTTGAGGTCGATCCTCTACAAGAAGAAGATGAAGATGTTTCAGCTACGAATTCGGGCAGTAGAATTCAACTTTTGTTCCTCTATTTATTTCTCCTATGAATTTGAAATTTATTGTTAATTGCGATCGACTTTAGTTAGATCTTAGATAAAGAATTTATTTTGTGAGATCGAGCCCAACATTTTTCAGTTTTCATTACCTCCTACACACAATGTCTTCAGTACATAATCTATTCCAATTTCTCACACACCTTCACACCACATTGGGCAGAGATCTAGAGTTGGATATAACCACTTGCGGGATCCTATTTTAGCATCATATCATTAGTAAGGGAGAGATGTTGTATTACCTTTAAATGAGTGGAGTAGCATATGTTTTCCATTAAACAAATATTATTTATGAATGATTAATAAATACCGAATGTAGACTTTATAGAAGATACTTGTCGTGTACATGTAAGTTAATCAAAGTCAGTGGAAATTTTTACTTTATTATTTTGACTATTAAAATGGGAATCAAGTGATTCATTTTCTGGAACAAATCGAAACCTGATTTATTTTATGTACTGCATCATATATATTTTTCATTCGGATATCAGGGTTGCTTGGTTAGGGGGGGAGTGGGGGTAGGTAATGTGAGTAAAATAGAGATTATTCCTATTTCTTATGCATTTTGTAACAAACATGGAATACAATTTTGGTAGAGTAATTTTTGGTGAATTGCAGACAGTGATGATATTAACATCGTTTCCACATTTTATTTTCATGTTTCTATTTTTCGTGATATTTTTATTGTGTAAATTATAGAAAATTTGGAAGCGTCTAATGTACGTAAAAAGAAGAAAATCTTGTCTAATGGAGAGAGATTGAGAGTTTACAATGCTTTATTGACAAGAAGTGTCAATTAAAAGAGGTGTCAACTCTATTATCAGTACGTATACAAATAATTCGGCGAATTTGGAGAAGAGTAAAAGAAACTCCACATGGGACATCAGTTAACGTGTCTCATAGAAGGGGAAATTATGGACGTAAACGAGTTTAAGTTGATCTCAATCGAGTGGCTGTGGCATCACTTTCCAATAAGTTAGAAATGAGTCAGGCGACATTATACAGATTGGTGAAACAGGGTCTTCTTCGGGACCACTCAAACTCCACCAAACCATATCTAAAAGAAGAACACAAAAGAGCTCGTTTACAGTTTTGCATGTCGATGCTAGAACCGAACATTTTGTCCCATAATCCAACGTTCATCGGTATGTATAATATGGTTCATATCGATGAAAAATGAAACTATATGACAAAAAAATGTGAAACTTATTACTTGCGGAATTGTGAAGAAGAGCTTTTGTGCACTTGCTAGAGTAAAAATTACTTTGGGAAAGTAATGTTTCTAGTTGCTATGGCTCGTCCAAGATTTGACGAGGAAGGAAATGAAATATTTTATGGGAAAGTAGGAGTGTTCCTTTTGTTACCATGCAACCGACTTAGAGAAATAGTAGAAGACTTTGGAGATCAGACCGATTACCTCGGTCAAAAGAGAGACAAAAAGGCATGTTTAATTGAAAGAGTTCTACTGAGAATTCAAGAGGTGTGGCCAAGAGAGGATATAGGAAAAACTATATTTATTTAACAAGACAATGCAAGGACTCATGTTAATCTAACTGATGCAGAGTTTCAAACAGCCGCTACATAGATTGGTTTTGAGGTACAAAACCGAAAATGATGTCAGAATTGGTGCAAACTGTCAGAACCGGTCTAAACGGCTAAAAAACCGAATAAAATTGGATCGATTGAATCGGAAAATTTGTTTCCTACTTTAAAAGATTTTAAAAATTTTATTTTGAAAGCAATAATTATATAATAACATATATTTTGTTTAATCTCATATCTTTCTTTATTATAAATATATATTTTCTTGTCCTTTAAACATTTATGTCATTTTCCAAATATAATATATATATATGTTCAACGAAAATTTAGTACAATATAATTTTAAAATCTAATTAACTATTTTCGGTTGAACTGGCCGGACCCATTGAACTGTGCACCTGTGGCATGATCGGTTCGCTCAATAATTCGATTCCAAAAACACTCTATAATAATACATAATTATGAAAAATCTCCCCTCCAATAAACATAATGTTACTGTTCCATGTACCCTTTGGGAATACAAAATTAATCTATTATTAATAACCGCTTGGTGGATTGCACTATTATATTGGTTACGAAAAATATTTTATCAGGTTTCCTAATGATAAAGTTTATTTCAGTTGATCCTTTTACTTATGATGCATCAGACTAGAACAATTCATATAATTTAGACATGTATTTAGAAGTTGGACGAAACGATAAGTGTGAACAATTTTCTTTTCTT
The DNA here is from genome assembly GCA_958295605.1 of Ajuga chamaepitys. Taxonomy (NCBI): domain Eukaryota; kingdom Viridiplantae; phylum Streptophyta; class Magnoliopsida; order Lamiales; family Lamiaceae; genus Ajuga; species Ajuga chamaepitys. Next base: position 48,148,819 of record OY282507.1, read on the forward strand.
AGGTAAATCTAAGAAAAATTCACTCTTCAGATTTGACATATTTATATTTTAAAGTTTTCTAAGAGCATACACAATGGGACTACAAATTAAAAACTTGTACTCCTAAATTAGGAATAAAAGTATAAAACCATTGGAGAAGCATGATACAAATTGAAATAATGTGGGTGTGGTACAAAGTGTTGTACCTGAAGGTGGGGGCTTGGCGAGAATGGGGGGGACGGGGTGTGTGGCTGAAACGCGGGCGACAGTGGTGGGCCCACGCCTCAAATGGCTGTCGGCCACCAACCTTTTTCAATTTGTGTTTTTTTTTTTTATTATTCCTTTTGTTCATTTATTGTTTTATTTGTGTAAATATATTGAGGAATAGCTTGAAACAAGGATTCACAATACTATTGTCAACGACCCTTTAAATTATATTGTTGCCAACAATCAATTACACTATTTAGGACCGTTAAAAAAAAAAAATCACCTATAAATACATGGAAATATTTTCAATTTTTTCAACAGCTTCTACAATTTTCTCCTAGAAATTCTTTATATTTATATTTGGCAATTTTTTCTCCGATAATGGAAGGAAGATCTTGGACAAAAAATTGGTTCAATAATTCTTCTGATTCGGATCAAAATTCCAATCCCCGCCCCGCCCTCGAAATTCTACCAGGGGTTTCCAGAATTTCACTATACGACCCAACATGATACCATCTCAAAAGTTTCCAATCCAACTGTATCTCAAAGGAATCCGATGGCTACCTCGGATGCTCCATATGTTATGTATTCCAATGAAGACTTTCAATATCCTTTCATGTCACCTCCTCCTTATGGACTTTCTCCTCAGAGTGCAGCAACGATCCCTCCAAACTCATCCAGAAGAGCTAGCATAGACGGATCGAGCATTGACAGGGAGTGTAATATCCCGTCTTCAGGGAAAACTTCTCCATTCCCACCACATTCATCTCTTATAAGGATCGAGAATATTAACCTCGATGAAGATGCATATTCCGAAGGGGTAGACAACATCTCTCACAAGGAAGAAAGACGACATATTCTCCAAGATGGAAGGGTCTAGAAAATGAGTTGCTTGCTCAGTGTTGGGTGAATATTACCGAAGATTCAGCAATCGGTAATGCTCAAAAGTTAGAGCAGATGTGGAAAAGAATCGCAGCCAAATACAACAAGAATCGACCCGCTGGCTTCCCAAAGTGAGATTGTGCCCTGATGAAGACACACTTGTATACTGCTCAGAGATTTGTGTCTGCTTTTAATGCAAATTACATTTCTCTAAAGGAGAACTAGGGAAGCGGACGCAGTGATGCCGATATCCTGATGGAGGCGTTGCTGCAGTGTGAAAATACTAACAATGATCAGGACTTCAACAAGCATCTAGGCATATGGAAGGTTCTTAGTGTTGTCCTATATGGGTTAACCAACAAGACCGTGATCATTGCAGAAAAAAGAAAATAAGGATTTCTGAGTCGGGGGCATACGCATCATCTTCCAACATCGAAGACGACGGTCCAGAACCCAGTCGTCCAATTGGGCAGAAAGCAGCAAAGAGGAAAGGCAAGGCAAAAGCTGACGCTTACGAAGAGATAAAGGCGACTATCAACAATAATATGGAAGAGTATAGAAATATTTCGCAACAAAAAATAGTGGTGCTAAAAGCTCTGAACCAAGCAAAAGATTATGACATATTCATGAGAGACACAACAACGATGACTCCGAAGCAACTTTGCGTGCACTATCAAGTGTGCGAGGAAATTAAGAAGAAATGAGGTTGGGGAACGTAGTTATTTCTTTTAATTTAAAATTCCAATATGCTGCATTGTTGTTTGTTATGTATTTCTTGTATTTTTGTACTGTTGTTTGTTTCCATGTAAGTTTTATGTAAGAAGTTATCCATTTTAATTTTAAAAAGTTGTAAAACTAACCGTTACAAACTAGCCGTTGCAATCTTAGTCTATAAATGGAATGACATACTTCATTTGTAGCAGAACTCCAACTCCAACAACTTCGCTCAATAACATCTTTTACCCCCATTTCTACCTGAAAAATGTCTTCAAACCCCCCCCCCCCCCCCACGACACAAGTAATACTGAAAATGATGCAGCAATCCACGAACATTTTGTTGATGATGCTGATGATAGCATGTTCTTGCAAATTCTAGATCAACAGAGGATGTTGTTCGATGTTGTAGAAGGCTGATCCGGCCCACCAAAAAGAAAAAGATACATGCAACGAGATCGTGAAGGAGCACACTTTCGCCTTGTGAAAGATTACTTTTATGATAGCCTAATATATAATAGCGACATCTTCCGGTTGCATTTTTGGATGAGGAGACACTCGTTCATCCGAATAGGTGATGCATTGGGAGGACATGATCCATACTTTCAGCTTAGGGAGGATGCATTAGGAAGAAAATGTTTCTCTCCACTCCAAAAATGCACATCCGTAATTTGTCAAATGACATACGGTGGTCCAACCGACGTTTTTTATGAGTATCTAAGGGTTGCAGAAACTTCAGGTATCGAATGCTTGTTTACCTTTTGTAGCTGTGTAATCGACATATTTGGTGAAAGATACTTAAGAAAAGCAACTGCTGCAGACTATCAACGTTTGATCCATATGCATGAGAAGAGACATGAGGTCCCCGGAATGTTGGTATTCTCGATTGCATGCATTGGGAATGGAAGAATTACTCAGTTGCCTGGAAAGGTCAATTCACCAGAGGTGATCATGGAGTTCCAACTATCATGCTTGAAGCAGTTGCATCTGTAGACTTGTGAATATGGCATGCCTTTTTTGGAGTTGCAGGTTCGAATAAAGACATCAATGTGCTCAACCAATCACCTCTGTTCAATGACGTTTTGCGAGGACAAGCCCCGGAGCTAAATTTCATAGCAAATGGTACGCCCTATAATAGAGGATGCTATCTAATTGATGGAATATATCCTGAATGAGCATCTTTCGTCAAGAGCTTCTAATGTCTAACTGATCCAAAAAGAAGTCATTTCAAGCAAATGCAAGAAGCTGCAAGGAAGGATGTCAAACGAGCGTTTGGGGTATTGCAAGCTCGTTGGGCAATAATTAAAGGTTCGACATATTTTTTGTACAAGACTAATTTGAAAGATATCATGTATACTTGCATTATTTTACATAACATGATAGTTGAAGACGAGGAGGAATCAACAGTCAATTGGATGGACGAACCTAACATCGACAGCAACACAACTACTCAATTCTTCCAAGGTTCCATCAGAGGTTTCAATGAATACATACAAAGAGGTGCCGATCTACGGGATAAGGAAAAACATCATCAACTTCGAGCCGACTTGATTGAGCACATATGGGCACGATGCAACACTAACTAGTTATATTCTAGAATTACATAAGCACGTTTATTATTTATAATTCCGATCTCGAGTTGTATTGTTCGTTCCTTTTTTTTTTTTTTTTAATTTCATCATTTTTAATAATAGTTTGTGGAAAAAAAAAAAGCGAATCAATTTTTTTTATTGATGTTACAATATTTAGAAAAATTAATTAATTACATTTTTTAAAAAGAAAAAATTTATTTTTCCCGAAATTTTAAATCAATTAAAAAGAGAATTATGAATATTAATTAAATTAATTGTAACAAGATTTTAATAAATTGTAGATATGAAAATAATATGGTAGTTTGCATGTGAGATCCGCAAATAGTGTCATGCGTACCTAGGAGAATTGGGAGAAATAGGTACAATTTGAGTGAGTATCAACTTTTGAGGTGACAGTGATATGACACGAATATGACAAGTACAAATGAAGGGTGCATTGTGGATGCCCTAAAGATGCCATGTGTTGCCTACATTCCGTCTAAACAAAGTAAATTTCGAACGAAAAAATCTAAACCAAAAGAAATAAAAAACAAAAAGAAGAGCAATAAAATCGAAAAGAAAATCTAAACAAGCAATAAAAAAAAAAAAAAAAAAAAAAGAACAAAAAAAAATCGAAAAAAATAATAATAAAAGGGAGACAGTCCAACAGGCCTTCTTTCCGTCTGCAGCCCACTCTCTCTCCTCCCCCACTCTCCCCCACCCAAAATACCTAGGTAGCAATATTGCTACCTCACGAAAATACCCAACCCTCCAAACTTCCTCTCCATTGATAAAATACCCTACTATGAGTATTTTCACCTATGCCATGTCCACAAAAATCTCTGGAAAGGCCTTAATCATCTTTATTCTTTTGGCCCATTTAAATTGCAGAAATAATTAATTACTGTATCTTTTAATCAATAAACGGTGTTCATATTCAATTTGTTCTTTTCGCAAGACACAATGGTTTACTAGAAAGATGTTTTATCCAATTGTTTCAGATTAATGCCCAAGCCCAAGTCTTATCTCTAATTTCCAATTCATTTATATTTTGGAAGACTTCAAAATAAACGCAGAGTTGTTCTTCTAATGAGCTTTCTATAGTGCAATTTTCTATATGATAATGGGCTGATTTAGATGACACCGGGAGAACAGATAGATTACCACATGTTTCTTAATAAAAGAGTGCTAGCATATTTCTAGATGGGAAATTTTGATCCTTTTGTCCCAGCCAATATATTTAATTTGATTTTTTGGAGGAAGATGTGTAGTTTGGAAATTAGTGTCCAAACTCCCTACCAATATCTCAATATTTAAGCCATTTCATATATAACATAATTAATTTGCTGATTAAGTGAAAAAGAGAGGGTTCCCATACAGCCCCGTGCTAGTCTTATCTAGTTTATTTGAGTAAGTGGTGAATCGTGTGTACTAATTAACAACAACAAAATTGAAATCTACCAAAATGAAGATATCCGATGCTTACCAACTACCAGGGTCATCTTATACAAAAGAAGACAGGGCAGAAGAAAATACACAAGGCAAAGAACATCGTTACTTTTAGATAATTTACATGGGCATGTCCAGAGTGGCATTCCAACTACGCATCGCTCAAGCTTGGTTCGGTTGTTTGCTAACTGGAAGCCCCTAAACCCAAACAATTGTAATGTCAGAACTTATTTTGTATTTCTACTAAAGACACAAAGCAGATTAAATCACAATCAATTTTCTCAATGTTCATACATTAGAAGAAAAGAACGAACGAGGATATAATTTTCCCAAGTGTAAATGTAATCACTGACGTCAGAGACTGTGGTTATGTCTACCAGCAGTTGTAAATGTAATACCAGATGAAAAAATATTTTAACTAGCACACAAAGAGCAACCATGAAAAGCCTGAGAGAGGAGAGTGAGACAAGTATATGCTACTAGAAATTTGTAGGATGTCGAAAATATGAGCATAAAAGCAGGAGTCAGCCCTTCCATGACATTTTTAAATATTACAGGAAAATTATACAAAATACCCTTGAGCTTTGAACTACTTATACAAAAAATTGTATCATATTTTCAATTATGATTTTCTCCTTTAGGATCGTATTTTTCTAACAAATGCCCCTCCTATGGAGAAAATATCAACTGTGAAGGGTGGTGCCTGTCAGTTCCTCTACAGCTGAATTTTATTTTTAACTTTTAGATTAGACTGAACCTTAGAGGTAGTTTTTCAATTATCGCAATATGCTTATAAGTTACAAGTATGTTTGGACAGCTGCATATTAAATCCACAATTCTTGTACTAGGCAATTAATCATCCTGCTAATCCTCGAGCATAGCATGAAATGTACTTATAATAGTTACCTGAAGTTTTAGGGGTTGCCAACTCCTCACGTGTTTTCGTTTGGCTCCTCTTGTCCTCCCTAGAAACCCTCAACGATTTTAGCTTGGATGATGCTCTGATTGAGTGTATCAGTGGTGCATCCTCTTCTTGCTTTTCTTGATCAGAACCACTGATTGAATCCTCCTCTTCACTTGAACTTCGCTCATCAAAAAGCCTTTTTCCTTGTAAATTCTGTTGCTTGCGTGGACGACCACGCTGTCTCACAGATGTGCCTTCTTTACCATCAGCAACTTTGCGTGCATCGACTATGGGAGAAAGCATGGGACGGATGAACAAAGTTAAAATGAAATAAACAAAAACAAAGTAATAATCAGAAGTGCAGCACAAAATAAAATCTTATAGAAGTAAGTCATCTCCAGTAATAAACCCAAAAAAGTTAAAAAAAAAAAAAAAAAAAAAAAAACCCACTGTCATAATCCCTGAACAATTTTCTGTGGGCACCATTGTTTAATTCTATCATTTTCCAATGAATTCATTCTTCATGTGATTTCATTGCAATATAAATAAATTTTATTTCAGATTTGTAATTACATAAGCATTTTAAATTAAATTATAATTATTGCGATATAAGTATTTACTATTTGCAATGACATGAACATTTTAGATTAAATTACAATTATTTATTGTTTTTTTCAACTCATTGTGTTTCGTTTTAGAAAAAAAAATCGATAATTAAATTTACACAACTTGAACAAAATATTTTTTTAAAAATTGTTAAAGAAAATGCAATGGATATTTGAAAATAAAGTAAAAATTATGAAAGCGCATTCGCTCCAGCTCATAGTTTAAAAAAGAAGTGACGCCACAAAACAAGTGAAAGTGGGGGCTGCTGAAAGTTGCTTTTATTTGTTCCTTTTTTTCTTAAATAAGGCCATAAAGCAGGTTGGAGATATTGAAACTTGCCACTGCACTCATGTTTACACCTCAAACCTCTTTTACAATACAGTTAGGATTTTCGGGGTGGATTTGCACCATAAACACGAGGATGAACCCCCATTAGGATGATCACATACACTACATACTATGGGAAGGGGTACATTATAGAAAGAGGGAGAACCAGAAAAGGCAAAAACCAGAGTTACCTTTGATAGCCTCATTTTTCAGATATTTCTCTCGAATGGTGTCTAGAAACGTGTAACAGGCACGCCATCCACTGGGATCTTCATCTGTCCTCACATTTTCAGTTCGTCTCTCGACGCTTCCCATACTAGTCAAAAGAACAAACCAAAATTAAAAAAACTATTGAAGAGAAGGCAAAAAACACTTAAAGTATGACACCTTCAGTATGTGCATCAAATGCATGTGCTATAGGTCAACAGTCCAAAGTAAGATGATTTATGGGATTCCACAAGCAGTTTTATGCATCTGGTACACATTTTTTAAAATTAAGTTGATGGATAAGTATATAACTACTACATTTGGGGAAGATTTTTGTTTAACTGGAATCTTTTATAAGTTAAATATAGTAATGACATGTATAATCTGAGGCACGCTGGTAAAATTCTTCCTCCAATTATGATTCATTATTATTAATAGAAGGCAACATTTGTGGGGCATGAATAACAGGTGCCTGGGTTGGGGGGGGGGGGGGGGGGGTTGACAGGTATATCATACAATCATGAAGAAATCAGCCAATATCTTCTGGTGCATTACATAAAGATTACGAGGACAATAATAATACCCGTAACCTTGGTCAAGCACATACGTATAGTTATTGGTTAGAGATTTCAGTCTGTGACCTGGATACATGTCAGGTACAAGTGTAATGTTCTAAAGAAAACATGATTTATAATATCCTAGAATTAAGCATTCAATTTGTTCATGCATATTTTCATAATGTAATAATTACTACTTAATAATGAGGATAAAATTGGAAGTAGGGGCTCTTACATGTCAAGTATGTCGGGAGCAGGAAGTTTGGAAACAAAATGCAACACCACACCATCAAGGAATGTCAGCTGCTTTGGAGCATGTGAAAATGCATAACTGACACCTTCTTTAACTATATTCAGAATTTCATCTCTATACTTGTTTCGAGTAACACCAACGTACGAGCCAGACAATCGAGTAGCAAGATCTTTACATTCCTTAAATGTCTTGCTTGACTGTTCGTCGTTGCCAGAGGAAACTGCTACCAGATGCCTTTGGTAAGCCTAGTTGACCAACATAAATATTGTCAGATGGCTTTATTACAGAAGATTGATGAAGCAAGTCTCTTCAATTTTGTTATCGTGCATCTTAACTGGCCCATATAGTAATCCTATTAATCCACTTACACCCCCACCCAAAAGTAAAAAGGAAAAAAAAACTATTCATTTTAAGATTGTACTGCATAAGCATTATTATCACATCGTCAGAAGGAAATAAATCAAGAGAGACTAAGAGGGTGTTTGGCTAAGCTTATAAACTCCTCAAAACATCTTATAAGATGTTTGAGAGCTTAAAAGCTCTTGGAATGTGTTTGGCAAAATAAGATGTTAGACAACTTATAAGATGTAAAAATAAGCTCTCAGAGCTTATAAGCTAAAAAAAAATTTCTCTAGTTCATCATATTTTTTAAAATCTTATTAAGTTACAATCAAATTTCACAGACTAACACACACTACACACATTTCACACACTACACACACTTCACACAATTCACACACTTCACACACTACACACTTCATAGCTTAAATCACTTTATTAAGTTGCAAGCTTATAAACTCTTTTATCCAAACACTTTATTAACTCATAAACTCTTGAGAATTACATCTTATAAGCTCTTTGAACAACTTATAAGATGTTGGAGCTTATAAGATGTTTCAAATAAGTTTATCCAAACACCCTCTACATGGATAATAAGTGGACTTACTCTTTTCAGCGCTTCTAAAAGAATATTTGACGCATCTCCCTTTTTCTTTAAGGCGGTGAGAAGATGCTTAACTATCTCACCAACACTCGCACCATACTTCACCAAATGAGAAATGATTTCTGGTGCAAGATGCTCCTGCAGTCAAAGCACCAACATGAATTTCGAGGTTACAGAACAAAGTAACCCAAAACAATTTTTATCTTTAACATTACTTTTGCATTTCCCTAATAATTGACAAATTTTCAGGAACTAACACCCAACAACAAAAAATAATAAATATAAGCAAAAACATTTTAAAGCATACAAATCAAGCTTACAGATTCACATAAATTAATATACTAAAATTTACAAATAATTTTTATAAGGAAAAAAACTAAAGGTCAAGCTACCTTAGGAACTGAGTCAGTAGCGACTAATTTCGCCAGAGCAAACATGACAGTGTCTGCATTAGTCTCCTCCACATATTCTTTGTTTTCTTCTTCATCTTCTGCATCATCTGCACCGAATCAGAGGTTTTAAAAAAATCTCCAAAAGATCATTCATCAAAAATCAAATATGCACACAAATAGTCTACTAAAACAAGTATGTGAATGTATCTGAAACATTAGATGAGTAAAGTCTAAAGGTAAAACAATATGAATACTAGAGAAAAAATTAAAAACATGAAAATAATGGTCCAAGCCACCTCAACATCTGTCCCGCAGGCAGTTCTAAAGACTTGGGCCCACCGTGTTGAGGTGGGAAACTGAGAGAAAAAAAGGCAAGCAGAATTATGTTGCGGAGGGATCTCTCATTAGTACTAAAAAATTGTTTTTATTTATTTCTTTTGTTTGGTGTGTATGGGCCTATAAATAAGACTTATATAAAGTACATGGATCATCAGCATAGGCTGAGGGGCAAGAGTGAATCTCTATGGGGATTTCGCTCCTGTATTCTATATTTCTATTGTATTTGTACCTTCTTTTATTTGTATTACACTCACCTTCCCTATTTTCAGCAGTACCAGACTCATTGCGACAAATTGGTCTGGACCTGCCATCCTACAACCAGGTTCACACAAATAGAGGCACTAAGTCGAGGAATAGTCAGGCCACCATGGGAGGAGATTGCTGGATTGCGAATGAGATGCCAACATACAACAAAAACAGAAGCAGCAATAATAAGGATTACCGAGCTTTTATCACTATGCATAATGTCAACCATATGACAGAGCGCAGCGGAAACACCATGACAGATGCTCGAGAAGACTGGTCTATAATTGTTCAACAACTTCAAATCCATCTTTCACATAGTAGCACCAGAAGATTTGCAACCCAAAACCAAAAACTAGAACTTCACAACTTTCACAAGATTAAACTGAACACAGCCAACCAATGACCTTGCAACAGTATCTACCCAGTGAAGTGGTAGCCCAATCAAAAACCCCACATGAGATTGCCAGATTTTAGTTCAGGGGAAAGGACACTCAAAGGAAAATGCAACTTGAGTTCATCTTCAGTCTTCAGAGGCCACTTTCCTACCCCCTAGCCTTCTATACATATATAGCTGGGGAGTTCCACTCATGTATTCTATTTTATTCATTCATCTTTTATATTACACATACTTCCCTTACTTTTTGCACTACCCAACTCGCTACTCTAACAGAAACAACCAAGGTGAGAACCTACAAAGCTATAAAGTTAAGAAACCATTTGAAGTATCTTGATCAAGTTAATAATTCTTAAAGGACGCTGACTAAGTTCTTCATATCATTTGCTTTCAATTAAAATCGCTCTAAAGCTTAAATTTCTCCAAATTAATAGTCTTTTTCCCAGATCTCCAGTCAGCTAATCCAGTATCCTGCGGTCTACGTCTTAGAGCTTTCTCCCTTTTTATTTCTTTTTAATATGTGCTTTTGTCAATTGAAATTTAAAGATGCAAAAATATCAGTACCACAAGAAGAGGGATCATAAAATGTAATATAAGCAATCATACGCATGGAATCAAACTGTTCAAAAACAAAAGCAAAAGTTCAAATATGAACTGTCATGCTTGCAGTAATCAATGCGATCCCAGAGAAAGAACTCAAGAATGTTGGAGTGTTGGCAGGGGTGTTCAATTTCTTAAGTCAAAGAAAGAACATTACATAAATCCAAAATTGTCAGATTTTACGCGAGAATACAAAATAATAACTTTAAAAAACATACTGGCGCCCTTACAGGGCCTGAAGATGGAATGGGCAGATTCCATTCTCCACACAGCCATATATGAAACATGCTTTATGGAATTGTCCCCATAGAAAGAAGTCCACATCTGAGAACATTAATATAACTCAAGAACTTAAGACTCTAAACAGTTCATTTCATCAAATAAGTTGCTGCAATACGATTTGCAGATCATATTCCGAGAAAAAAAACTAGAGAGTACGACCCAGAAAAGGTGAGACTTGAACTACAGACTTCTATGGTAACCAGAACTCACAGAGAAGAATTCAAAATTTTCAACAATCATATGATGTTGTATGAATGTGCCTGCATCTCCCTCTCAGGCTATTGACTGAACACAGAAATGTAGTATGAAACTGACTACAAGAGATTCAGTAGGTCACCTGAAACATCAAGCAGTGGCTCACACACTCCCCAGTACTTCTCAATGCCTGATTCATGTGGACAATACCCTAACGTTTCCAGCTTTGTCCCAGCAAATTTGTTCCTTTTGAACAAACACCAAATATCTGCAAGCATACCACAGACCTACCAAAAAATATGCACATATAGAGTCACACTAAGTAGTTTTCTATAAAATGGCATAACTCACCAAAAAGGGGGTAGGTACACAAAGAAGTCAAGGTCGATACGAGCAAGAATCATTAAAATGAATACCCGATACGCAAGCTGATTTTTAGATCTACCATCGCCATAAAGTTTAAATGGATTATGAATGAAGTACTCTAGTTCTTCCAGCAACGCATCACGCTTTCCCAGCAGCGAAGATAAAGATGTTTCTGACACTGTTTCGCTTGATAAAATGGAGTGCAGACACCAGCAAACATGAAGGAACATATTGAGCAGCAGAAAACCGATAACCTGAATTGAAACACACAGCTGACTATCAGCATTAGGAACATAATGATTCTAAAATGACAACATTTACAATGCAGACCTCGTCATCTATGTTTCTGAAACTACGTAGAATATGTACAAGATCTTGATACAAGCTGTCGAGAGGGACTTTGTGTGATAACTGAAGTTCATATAACCTTTTCAGATTTACCAGCAGTGCATATTCATCACCGCCATTCTGTGCACCAAAAGCAAGTTTATCCTCACATCGCCATACTAATAAAGAGAATGTAAAGATTTCTAGACTCATACCACAACATCTTTTATAGCCAATTTTAATTTGGCAACCAACTCATCCTCAAGCTCCTTGACCTGGGTTTGGGCGAAGTCTTGCAATTCTCCTTGGCTCTCAGTGGAACAGAACTTAATTGCTTTCACACAGGCCCTCAAATTATCCTTCTCCCCATGCTTAAAGAAGGCCTCTGTCATAAGTTTAAGAGTGGCCCTAAAATTCTGCAAAAGAGAAAACCCAATATTACCATATGTAATGTGCGTCCAAGTTATTTAATCCACAAGTTAAGCATTTATAATGCATCCACCTGTTCTTGTCTCTTAAGAGAATAAAGCTCAAGATTCATGTGGATAATAATCTCAACCAGAGGTGCTACTTTGTCCTTGTCAGGCATAAATTTGCGTAGAAGAAGAGGATAAGTCTTCATCATGGCAACTGTTATGTTGCGCTTACTGTTTTCAAACATTTCCTGGTAGTTATAGGAAAAAATGGTCAGTTTGATTAATAGAATTAACAACTAATATATTGCAAGGGAAATGATAAGTATATTTCTGGACAAACAAAACAGAAGCCGATTAAGCATAAAATAAAACTGATCAATGAGAAATCACGAATGACAATCCTAAATCTTAAAATTGACCAAAAAAGAAATGGCAACTGAAAACTTAGTAACCTTTTGGGCTTTGGTATGATGGGGATTTCTGTTGTCAGTCACAGGAACTATCCGCTCTCCTACAGCCTTTCTAGTTGATGCAAGGAGAAGCCTAATCAAGTTTGTAGCATCTACATCATCAAGCTCAGCAGATGGGTTATCCGCCAGAAGCATACGAGTGATGCACTTCCAGTCCTGCATGTATTGTACTCTATTAGACAGAATACACGTATTAAAAGTATCAGCCAGTTTAAGAACATATCAAACACCCATCAACAGTCCATCTGGTCCAAATAAACTATGGGCTACCCGTATCTCGAATTGTTGCAGTTCTTCTTTGCACCAGTAAAGCATTTACTTATATGACATAAGAACAAATTTTGAATAAAGTGATAAGACTTAGGAGACAATCATGCTTCCAGTAAGTTATGAGCGTGAAAAGCAAAAAAGCTATAGATGTTAATGTAAGTCATGAAAAATGTGAACTCACTACTTAATACATAGCATAACGTACGCATTGATATTATCATGATCTTCATGAACATTAATGACCTAAGGATGAAGAACAAGAACCTACAGGGCTTTTATTTACTATGAAATCATTTTCAAAAGAAAAGGTAACATGCAATTGGTAGGGAAGAGTGATAAATGTTGCTAGTAAGAAGCTATCTTCATTTCTGTCGTTCCTTCTTTTATGAAACTAGGAAAGGGATAGTATTTTGAAGCATACCAAATTAATATCTTGGAAACCACGATAAATTTTTCCCATCATCTACAGCTACAACTCTCAGAAACATCAAATAAATCGCAATCACCCATATCAATATCATATGTTATCTGTTGAAAATTACAAACCTTCATCGCCACCATGTAATCCCAGACATCATCAATGACGTATGAACTCAGGATGGGGTCAGCTGAAAATTCTTTTAATATTTGCAACATTCTACTGATATGCACCTCTGAAGAATCACCGTCACTGCCTGAAAAAAAGAACAAGAAAGGGCATCCCTATCAAATTGAGGGGAAAAGGAGGAAAAAGAAGACAAAGAAGCATCAGAAAACAGCAGACAGTAACCTGTTGAGCGAGATTGTGAATCGTTAAATTTCTGAGCAATCAAATGATCATATACTAGTGCTCCAATGGCACGTCGAATCTCCGGTGGATCGTCAATTAATAAGTCGTACAAAGAACCTAGTTCTTCATCAGGCACAAGTTGGTGTCTGCAATATATCACAGGACCCTTCCTCAGGACAGTTTCAAAATCTGTCACCATGCACTATACTTGGTTGAAAATCTAAAAAAAATATTAAATAAATAAAAAGGTATACACCCAAACGTCACCACCACAAGATCACAAGATGCCTTGATAGTGATTCATATATATATAATATATGTGTGTGCGTGTGTTTACCTCAATAGTTGTTTTACAAGCCCTATTGCACATACTGCAACAGAAATGTCAATGTCATCAGCAAGCTCAAGCATCCGTTTGTAAAATCTATCCGTGAAGAGGTTAAGAGATGGCACATTATCATCCACCTCATAAAGATTTTGCAATGCGAGAACAGAAGCCTTCCTAACACCAGCACTCTTCAAAGCAGATAAAAATATTCAGCACATGCACAATCAAGACTCATACCCCTAGATTAATTGAACTTGTGACTTACTTTGTCATTCAATGTCCATCCAAGGTACTTTAAGTACGAATCCTGCAAGAAAAGTGAGGGATATGACAGCACCCACATGCCAAGTGACTCTATACATGACATTCGGACCTCTGGATCAATGTCTCGGTACCGATGCACAAATAACCTTCAACGTAAAGTATTCCAGATGAGCTTATAAATCCTTAAAGAACAATAGAACTAAATAACAAGACCTCATCGCTAATAATAGAAATAACTACAGAGATCGTACCCTGTAAAAACTTTCCTCATCATCTCTTCCATAGTAGTTATCTTTTCATGTGTGGTTGATAGTCTTTTAGTAAGTAATTCCACTCGAGGTCCTTCAGTATTTTTATTCTTTTCGGCATCTAACTGCCTCTGAGTGGTATCTCTCCGGGAACCAAGCATTTTAGTGACATTGATGAAAGATGTGACAAGTTGAAGTCCCATGAGTGAGGCAATCTGACGATAAAACCTAGGAGGAGTGCTGTGAAACACAAAGGAACGAGATTCAAGAAAGCTCCTTTACTTAATCTTCCTGGAAACTTAAAATCAAATACTCACCATGATAAGGCAATAATGTAGTCCAAACACCTATCGAACAATGACTGATCAAAAAGCGGTCCATTTTGACATTCGCTGACCAAATTGTCCCAGAAGTATAAAAGATTGTCTTTGAAATTCTTAAATTCCCTTTTCGAACTGTGGAAATCCTCAACTTCCCCCTAAATCGCGTGTTGTTAAGAGAAAATCTCAGTGTCCTTGGTTTTCCTATATATTATTTCTCATATGAAAGTGGTGGTGCTTGTCCGTGGCAGGCAGCCAGCGACAATAAAAATGGCATATTGGAAAAACATAAACCTCTTTAAAGTACCAGACGAGCATTCCATTAAGATGTTAATGATATTCCAATTAACTAAATGATAGCATAGGATAGGATACTTTTTTTGCCATGTTCACGAGAGCAACTACCACGTCATCAACATCGGTCTCATCTACGTCCTCCTCTAAAATGCGGTATTTTGCTCCACATGCCTGGGCATGATAATAAAATAAAACAAAATTACTAAGTGATCAAATCTGATAGCAACTTCTGATTAAGAACAGTTAACAATAACCTCAAAAAGCAAAGTTAGGAGTTCAGCCATTGCGGCTTTTTGGTTCCTCTCATATTGTTCAACCCATCTTTTGACTACATCAGGAATTTCTTTCCCATTTCCTTTAATAACCTCTGAAAACAAGACATAGTAAATTATCATGTAAACACATCGAAATCTATTATCATACACATAAAAAGTAAACGAATAAGACGACTGCCTCACATAAATTAAATGGTTAAGAGCTAAGAAGAACCAAGATCACCCAAAAAGCTGCATCAGTACATTATTCTGAAACTCACTTAGACTAGGCAGAACATCTAACCCCAGAGAGCAAAACAGAATCAGGTAATGAATCACAAACTGGCAGATCAAACAATCAAGTATACCCTGCCTCAAATGAATGATTATAAAAACATACAATAAAACAACTCATAGTAACAATATAATATTGCACGAAGAGAAAGACCGTTCAATAGTGGCTAGCCAATAAATGGAGCCTCGTAACTGAAATAAACTGGTTTGAATTTTGATAGATTTCCCCTAAAATATATTTCCGTGGTCAATCACAACATATCGAAGCATCTCATTCACATATATACTCTAAGGTTGGGGAGTGCAGAGCCAAACTTGACAGAGGGAGTTAATGAGTGTGCTTTATTGGGGTTTGGTCCCCTCAATGCATTGAGGGAAACCATAAGCAAACACACCCTAATAGAACTCAAATTACAAAATATTGCGACAGAGGGTACCAATTAAACTGAGGCCTGCTTTGCGCACGGCTGCAGCCGAAGTTGAAGCACCTTCAGCAGCTTTATTTTTCTTAACTTTCCTGCGAGGTTCTTGAAAATCATCCGAAGATTCTTCCCTCTCCCCATCCAGTTCATCCAGAATTTTGTCTGAGCGTGTGAAACCGGCAGGCCTGACCTCAGCCCTAGGCCTTTTCTACTCGAGCATCAATTATAGCAAAAGCATAAAAATCAAAATAAGGACTTAGGGTTTAGGACACGGTTAAATCAGCATGAGGCCAGAAAATTGAAGCTAATTAACTAACCGAACGGCGAGTCCCTAATTCCGGCGCTGCTGGTTCTTCTTCCATTAGCCACAGGTAAAGCTACTGCACCGTAAATATAGTGTCACCGATTTGGATGCGGAAATGGAGATGTGACTGTGTCTGTAACTCCGCGTGAGGAATTGCTCCAAATCACTGAGGAGATCTTCCCGCCACTGCCAGGTATACGTGATGCTGGAAGCGAAGAAAAAGTGAAGCGGGAAGCCAAAATGGGGTTTACTGGTTGTTCGGGGTATTCGACTATTCGTATTCGATTATGTACTTCCGATATTTCCCCCTTTTTTTTTCTAACCATGATCCCCATATGACAAATCAAATCAAATAATGTAATAAAATAGATTATTGTAATTTTTTTTATTAAAAAAAAAAATCCTCCTAAGAATAAGTAAAAACTAACCCAAAACAAACTGTCTAGGTAAAGGATGTTTTATCACTTAAATTATTCGATTTCGTCTAAATTATTGTAATTATACATCTTTATATTTTCTACTAATGCATTTTATTTTATTATTTAACATGTTAAAATGTAATGCTTCGTGCTACTATCAAGATAAATGATAGAGATTGGTATGGCAAGAAACTCAAAAGTCATTCGTAAGCCATATATTATTTTATGGTTACAAGTCCTCGCAGTGATCTTAGAGGATATATTATTCTTTTTATTATAGGTTTTTTAATGGTGTAAGTTGTAAGGTACATTAAAATATATTTATTTATTAAAAAAAATTAAATAGTAAAAAAGCTATATTGTATAAAAAAGTGTCTTTAATGGAGAATTTTAAATTAATGAATAACATTTAATGTCGTGGAAAAAATATTTTATTTATTTTTGTTTGCAGTCAACTTACAATTAGTTCAAAATGTTTAACCTAATAATCTGGCTATCGTGAAAGCGATGGTATCAGAAAACTTCTCACCTTGGATTACGAGTATGTGAAATGGAGCACTCAAGGGTTCACATTGTTATGTGCAAAAAATGAAATTCTCAATGAACTCTTGATGGAGTTTGATGATGCCCCAATCTAAACTACTGTATAAAACACGTATCCTGACTTCTACAATAGATTGACTGATCCTAAATATATGTAGGAAAGAACTATTTTATCTCCAACTCTTTCAGTTTCAGCTTCAGGTTTTCAGGTTCAGTTCAGTTTTTGGGTTTTCAGTTTTAGTTAGGGTTTAGGTTCTCGGTTCATATTCCAATGCAAATTAGTATCCTTTAATTATGTTGTACGTCATGACAATCAATAAAAGTCAAGGTCAATCATCGTCTCATATAGGTTTGTTTCTTGAGAAGTAAATATTTAGTTGTAACCAACTTATGTTGTCATTTCTAGTGTCACGGATCAAAAAAGGATCCAAGATACTAATCTGGGATCAAGAAAATAATAATTACGATGATGATATATTAGTCTATCATAGGTTGTCTTTTACAACCTTTGTTTGATGTATTTCCTTTGATTTATAAGGTGGTAGTTTATTGTTATTATTATTTATTGTAGGATTGAACTATTACTATAAATAGGAGCCTTATACATTGTTTTAGATGGTTGATTTAATATTTTGATATAAAAAACCACATTTTTATTTCAGTTGTGTCTCTTTCTGGGTATTAATAAAATCAACAGATTTAAACTATTGTGCATTATTTTTCTTCCACGTTTTTTATGCATCAATCATCATATCATAAAAGAACAAATATTGTTTATAAGGAAGCATTCACAAAAGTGCAAATGTTAGCATTTCAATTAATTTGTTGTAGTACAGTTATATCAAGTTTTCTATACTACATTCTATTAAATTTGTTTTTTTATATACTCGAATTTGTAGTTTGTCTGAATATAATTTAACAATAAAATACATACCTTTATAATAATAAAAAATTGTAATTAAAATTTATGTTTCCACTTATTCATATATTATTTACGAATGTAATATTTATTCAAAATTATTATATGATGTAGTAATATATATTTATAAAACATCTCATAATCGTGCATCACACGGACATATTACTAGTATGTTGTTAAGAAAAGATATTAAATTATCTAATAATTTTTTATTTCAAAATACAATTTTTTATTTATTTTACAAATCATGTCAAATATAAATTATTCAATCTGCAATAAACATTCAAAACTACGCATTAACGAACCAACAAATAATTGTTTATTTTAAATTTAATATATTATATCGAAGTATTCAACATCAGTATTAGATTAAATACTAAGAGATTTGATTTTTATCTATTGCAAGTAAAAATAAATTAAAAAGGGTTATTCGTCTCTTTAGGATATTGGAAAAATTAAAACATTTTAGAGAGGGAGAGAGAGCTAAAAAAGGAAGTAGGTCTCTAAATTTATTTATCTCCCTTACATTGGTGCATGTTTTCTTCCACTATATATTCTCTTTTTTATTTTCTTTTCTAAAAAAATTAAATATTATTTCTGCATTTAGAAACTAAAAATGTATTGGTTTTTACTATTTCTCAATCGTTGTAATATTATCAAGAAAGATAAATAGATTTGTTTATAAAAGTAAATTAAGATTTTCAAAAATAAATAAAATTAACTAATTCTAAAAATAACAATAAGTATATATAAAAAACAAATATGTTAAGAAAATATGTTGGTAAATGTTGGAGACGACTTAGAGCTTCCGTCAAATTGTCATTGATAGTTTCTAGGTGAACATTTTTAGTTGGCTTGCACGACTCACTCACTCCAATGAGAATTGCAACATTTTGGGTGAAGTTTTTTCTTGCTCACTTGAGTGGTGCTTTGTAGGCGTCTCAATTTAATCATGATTCTCAACATTTTTTTCCACCATAAGGGTTGTATCAACACAATTTTCATCAACTTTATGATCAAAATGTCTCGTTGATCATGGGTATTTCAACGTGCTTTCTAGGTATAAAGTCGTAGGAAGAATTATGCGAAACTGCATAGAATTGGTTCATTTACTCTTGTTTTATTATTTTGTGAGGATTTCACAGGTTTGTTTGTTTTGTAGTCATCTTTATATATTTTTAGTGCAAATAAAACAATTTTGGAATCTCGGTATCGAGCAAGGAAAATGGCAGAATGATAAGAAATAGAGTCAAATAGACCCAGAACACATCGTTGCATGACCCCAAGTGGATCACAAATTTGACCCCGAGCCAAAGTTCCAGAACTATTATGGAACAACGACCCGGCTAGGTTGCACGCCCAGCCAGCTAGGTTCGACCACGTGTCACAAAATCTCGTCGGGCCGCTAGTCTTTATGCACGCTCTAATCAATTTTAACAGTCCAGTTCGAGTGTAGTGTTCTCCCCATTCTTCTAGCTCTCCTTTAGGCATAGTGTTCTCCCTATTATTCTAGCTCTCCTTCGAGTGTAGTGTTTTCCCTATTCCCAATTCGACAACCTTGCTAACAACACACTGCAGAGGCCTCGACGTGGAGACTATGGTACTTAAGTTAAACGAGATATTTTAGAGTAGACGAAATATAAAAGTGACAGAAGAAGAATGTCCCTTACCTTGTAAGAAGGGTAAATACAGATGATTTATATCTGAGGATAAAATATTCAATATAGTAAGGGTAGTGTTTACTTTTGATAATGGGCCATCCTAAAGGGTGACTTGGTGGACCCGAAACCCTCGCAGATTTGAGTGCTAACCTCTGTAGTTCAGCTCGGGAGTAGAGTTGGCACGTTGAATACCGAAAAGAACTCCTCTGCAGTGCGTCAACTCTTATGAGCTTCAGAGCTGGGGCTAATCAATGGGGCAATCTGGTTGTCGAGCTCATCATCCCTGTTGTCCTCAGTAATGTGTTGTTCATGAAAGGTTGCTACTGAACAAACAATCAGTCCTTATTAATAAGGTGAGGTGCAGTGCTGACTCCTTGGGTGAGTACTAATAGTATCCTAACTTTAGCGCTAAGATCCTCCCCTAAAAGGCAATTAGGGTTGATATCTGATCTACATTAGTGGGATACGTAGGGCCCCATATCAAAGAGATAACGTTTGTTGCGGTGGTAGGCTGCCACCGGACCTTCATGGAGATCTTTTAAAAGATTCTCCCCGCGCTGGGAAAGAAAAGTTGATGGTTGACTTGCTAAAGGGAATTAATCTTGCCTTCCTCACGAGCTTTCACCTCTTGCTCCTAGTGATCGCTCTTTAATTTCTACTTCCTAAACTACAAGTGGACAGTGTAGAATTAGCTTAGTGGCAAGTAATATCGTATCCCACGAAGAGTAG
The DNA here is from genome assembly GCA_958295605.1 of Ajuga chamaepitys. Taxonomy (NCBI): domain Eukaryota; kingdom Viridiplantae; phylum Streptophyta; class Magnoliopsida; order Lamiales; family Lamiaceae; genus Ajuga; species Ajuga chamaepitys. Next base: position 48,169,486 of record OY282507.1, read on the forward strand.
TCAATATGACCTAATCGGGTTACTACGATATCCCTAATACACGAATATCTAGATGGAACAAATAGCAGTTGATTGGTGAATGTCCCATTACTATAATTAAGACCCTAAAATTATAGCAATAAGATAAGGGATAATTGCAATTAAATAATAAACATAATTCAGTAATAAGAACTTATCTTATGATATTCGATTTCAGAATCAAATACTGTGTAATCATAGACAATTGCACATGCAGACATGGATACCTATCCCTAAGTCATACGTTTATATTGTTATAAGGTTTCACGATTTGGTATCACAAACCCTCATTCCGGAGTGCTTGAGGTGTAGTCATATACAACATACCAACCTCAAGGTCACGCCATGTACATAACTCCTAACAATGCCTAAGAATTACCTCTATAATATATTCTCACCCTTTTGGTTTATTTGACATATTATGTTGTGTGTTGCTTAATATTGGTGCATGGGTGCTAGACTAGGTGATCAAGTTACCCTATCATCAACCGTAACATAACACATCAAATAACAATCGAATGCATATAAAGTATGGATAAACCATACATACATTGTAACTGAAACCTACTTTTTAAACCTAAGATATAAAACGTGTACTCCATAACACATATTATAAAAACAATAAACATAATTGAAAATTTTGTTCGAAACAATATAATAAGAAATAAAGTAGAAATATTATAAATCACCAGAGAAGATGACTTTACGAGTGCGTGCTCTAAATGGATGCCGACCAATCTATTCATTCCTCGGGTCTCTAAATTACGCTACTCTCTAAAACCTCTCAAAAGTACTCTATAGTATCCAGTATATCGTCTTGTAAAAAGTAATGCATAATGATAAAACTAAGTCTACATATATATAGGAGTACACAACGTTAGGTTAAAGTAGGGATCCAATTGGATAAAGCATCTTCACGTTCGTTTCGAAGACTGGCAACTACATTTTGCTCGGACGGACAAGATTTCTGCTTGAGTGTGTAATTGCTCCACGATAGCATTGTTTTTTCCACTGACATGTTTCCTTGGCCGAGCAAATTCTTGGATGGTCGTGCAAATGCTCCTATTGTTTATTACTTTTTTGTCTTTCTGTTTTGGGTCAATCCAACTCCATTATGGACCAATCCAACATCTTTTTAGCCTAATTGCTTGTTCTCGTTCATCAAGCGTTTATTTTACTGGATTTGCACATCACAATTACTCCAAATATGTGTTATTTTGTACCAAAATCACCACAAATTCAAGAAACAAGTCAAATCCGCCAAGCATATGAAAACGAGGGTTATAAAGTACTATTTCACGTATTTTTGTAATGTTTTAGCTAAGAATATATGCCTAAAAATCACATAAAATATGGAGTGAATACCTGGCAATAAGAAGCTAGATGTTATAGGCTCTTTTCAGCGGCCTCAGTTCGTGCTTGGGATGCCGCATCCTCCTCATCCAAAGTTGCTATCTGCTTTTAAACTTTGTTCACCTCAACATCTTTCTTCTTATGTAGAGCTATTAAGTCCCCCTCCAATTTCTTTAGCGTTTCATTCTTGAACTCCAATTATTTGGTGAGCTCTTGGATGCGAGTGCCGAATTTTCCCTATTGTACCATGTCGTTGTAAACTAAGAAACAAAATGAGAAGCAGGCTAGTTAGGTTGACATGGGTTATATTGAGAAAAAAGCTTAAGTGAAAAAAAAAGCTTACCCACGTCAGCAGATCCATGGCGTTCAATCATGTTTCATAGTTAGGAGTAGCCAGCAAGGTTAAACAATCGTCAGATGTCAGCACGGTCTTGATCAAATCGTTGGCCCCCTCTTTCTCCAATGTATAGGATGGACTTTGATCAAGGGACACGCTTCCATCCTTAACATTGACGATGACACCGGTGGTAGCCATGAAAGATCGACCAAAAATTATGGGAGACTTGGGGTCCTCATCCATGTCAAGAACAACAAAGTCAACCGGAATATCAATTCCATTGATTCGGACGAGAATATCCTCAAGAACTCCCATAGGTTTTTTGATTGGCGTATCGGCCAATAGAAGGGATATGGAAGTTGCCTTAAGCTTGTAATCCTTGAGTTGCCACATAATAGAAGAAGACAACAAGCTAACACTAGCACCCAAGTCAAGTAAAGCCTATCTATTTGTACATAAAAAATGAAACACGCGATAGTAAAACTACCCAGATCCCTGAGCTTAACATAGGCTTTATTTTGGATTATTGCGCTAATTTCTTCGGTTAAGTAAACCTTTTCTAATTTTCCCCACTTCTTCTTGTTATTAATGATCCCTATTGAAAAAAATTCAAAGTGAGGGACGGTAGTAACCGTTTGGACGAGCGGCATCGTGAGAGTAGCTCGATTTATGGTATCAAGAAAATTTTAAAATTTACGATTAACTTTACGTGCCCGCTCACATTTTGGAAATGGTAAGCGAAGTTGAGCATTAATAGGATAAGGTTGGCTTTTCATGGTAGGAGGGTCATCCCTTTCCTCCATTAGTTCCTTGGTTACCTTTTCTTTTCTTTTACCGTTGGAAACCCTTTTCAAGAGTTCTATGATCAAGTTCTCGATGTGGTTTACCATTCTTTAGTGCAATAGTATTGCCGCTTTCTAAGGGGTTAGCGTACGAGTTCTCTTGAGTTAGAATCCTCTCTTCCTCAAGGTTATTAAACACATCATGTAGGTTTTCCAACGCTAAGGCGTAACCCCTTTCTCTTCCACTCCTCTTCCTAGACAAATTTTCCACTAATTTAAGTATTTGTTCCTTAGTGAAAATTATGTGGGAGTCATCCTCAACTAAATCCCTAGGAACCACCGGAACACGGGGCTCTAACAACATAGATGACTCTCTAACACAAGAGTAGTTCACATTATTCTTAGCCTCACATCCCGAGCAAAAAGTAGGCCGGTACTTACCTTGAATCCTTGATGCATATTGTTTTGTAGAAATGATTCACCTTGTTCAACGGATTCAAGCTTTTCCCTCTTTGTACTTCTTCCTAGCTTAGCCTGTTTCTCTTCTTATCTTCCTTAGCCCATTGGTTTTGATTTGATGTCATTTCCCTTAGCCAAGCGAGGGCACGTCTACCTCCTTATTAAGGATGCACCTCCCGAAGCTACATCCAAGAAAGTACATTCATTAGGAGTTAGACCGGCATAAAAATGTTGAAAATAAAAGCGTCATCAAAACCATGATGTGGGCATGATCTACAAAGATCTAGGAGTCTTTTCCAAGCTTTGAACCAACGTTCGTCACTCCGTTGGTCGAAACTTGTGATGTTAAGCCTAATCCTTGCACCCTTGCTATCTGGAAAAAAATTGATGAAAGAAAGATGTAGAAACTGTTTCCCATAGAGATGAGGAATCGAATAACTTGTCATGAAACCATTGATTCCACGCTCCTTCAAGTGTGAATTGAAAGAGCTTGATAGTGTATTTGTTTAGAAGTTCGTTTGTGGTTTAACACACTCACAAATTTGCAAGATTTTCTCAAGATGCTCATATGGGTCTTCATCTTCTTTCTCATGAAACTGCATTCCTCGGGCTAAATTCATCATGGCCGGAGTAACTTTTACTCCTGTGTAAGCCTTTGCAGGCTCGGTAAGTCAGGAATAGGAAGTGGTAACTCTGGTATAATGAAACTTACCCTTTCCTCTATTCATCTTTTGTTTAAATTAAAACAAAGACAACATGTAGAGTAGATAAAAAAACAAACAAGCAAATAAAACAAGCCTAATCTTGACACGTGATTGGCCCTACAATGGCTTTACGAGGAGGAAATCCTCCCCGGAAACGGCACCATGAACTTGTCTCGATATCCCTCTGAACGATTAGGTTAGTGAAAGGTCTTCTTAGCCCGCAAGCGAACAGGTTAAGACAAAGGTAGTAAAAGTTGAACCACAAGGAGGATATCCCGTGGAGCACACCAAAGGTCTCTCGCAATAAATTAGGCACGATTAAAGTTTGATGATCACTACGAAAACATAAAACTAGTAATTAAGCAAATTAAAGGGTTACTTTTTACTACAATGGGTTTCTAAATGGTTTCACCCTACCTAGGATTAAATTCTAGTGATTACCAACTAACTTAAGGGTTGTGACAGAAGGTCATTTTACAAGTAAGAAATCCAAGTGGGCAAACAAAAGGGATTCACCAAACTAACCGAATACATCATAATTCACCCTAATTCCAATTACTAGAGACCTATAACGGAATTACTAGACCAAAGGCAAGAAAAATCAAGAGTGTAATCTAATTAATATTAAACTCCCTACCCTAAGTGAATATTTCCCAGGGAGCAAGGCCCTAGGACATCCATCTAGATCGATAATTGCTATTTGGGTTCTCCCATCGTCCTTATGGACCCTCGAGGAGAACCAATATATCCTACGTTAGCTATGCCTAAGATATAACTCATACAATGCCTCAATATCGATTCCAACCACAAAATCTCCCTTAAATTAACCACATAATCAATAAGAAGGCAAACCCTAGCTAGGGTTGGCCTACTCCCAATCCTAAAAACCTCAACAAACTACTCACAATCCATAAATTCCATCAATCTAAAATCATTAATACAAGACATAAGTATTAAACGAACAAGAAAATAGGAGATAATGAAAGAGAATAAATGAAGAGAGAAAGTGAGAAAAGTTAATCTTCAATAAATATGGTGATGATAATCTTTGGTTCTTGCTTGTAGTTCCTCCAATTGAATCTCCCAGCAAAAGCCCAAATAGTTCTTCAAGAAATACTCAAGAACCCTAGTTGGATTCTTCAAGAATACTTAAGAACCCTAGTTCTTACTAGAGAGAGAGAGAGAGAGAGAGAGAGAGAGGAGAGAATTGTAGAGAGAGTAAATAGAAATCCTATTTTTTACAAATGAGATGAGATATTCTACAAAATGGGTGAAGAGGCTCTAATATAGGAGACATTTTCACTCCTCACCCTTAGAAAGTCTTCAGAAAACCAACAAGAAAGTAAGGGTAGGATAGTAAAAACACAATTAAATAGCTTGGGGCCCTTAAATGTTGAGTCGGAGCCTTCGAATATGTATAACTCAGCATTCTCTTCAATTCTATGAAAATAAGAATTTTCGCGTTCATCGTGGGGGCATACCAACCTCCTTGGGGAGGAAGCACTTCCTAGAGTACTTTCATGTCTGACGAGGTCCACTAGCCCCTAGTAACCGTATTTCTTCTCATAATCATTCTATTCTTGAACTACCTTCATGTTCAACTCTAAAAACCCACTCTTCGTCCACTAGGGAAGCTTTAGGGTAGAGTATATCCAACACTTGCAAGGAAAATCCTAGTAGGTGTTCTCGGGCGGAGTGATAGAGAAGTATTGTGCTTTCCACTCTTTGTCAACACTGGGGGGGAGAAGGGTTGCCTATAAATTGGATAAGACCTTTACACCTATTTCATAATATACACACACAAAATCCCAAGCCTTTAAGTTAGTATCCCACTAATCTGGATTATCCCTGTGATTGATGTAACTGTTCGACAGATTAGTTATGAAACCCCCATCCCAAGGATTAACAACAAGCTCTGCTAATCTTATTACCTCTTAAGTGTAGTTAACCAAGACAAACTCTTTAATTAATCTACTCGATTGGTTTCACTATTTGTTACTTGTGGACATAAAATTCGTAACGATTATGTATTACGACAATGACCTAACAACAAATATGTGATTACTACCTAGGTGATCAAGCCAAATAACAATTACACATAAGAGATAAAATATAAACAAATAACATAAATTGTCTCAAAACCTAATCCAATCGAACAATCATCGTAAGAATCACAAGAATATCCAACTAGGGTTCAACATCGATTAAAGAATGAAAATAAACGACTAGCCACTCATAGATATAACTAAAGACATAATTGTATTTTTAAACATTAAACTAAAACCACTGTAAAATAAACCGATAATTTTCGAATCTTGATTTGCTTGTCTTCTCTAGTAATCCTCCAAAGTCCAAGTTCCAATTCCCTTTTTCAGAATTAGGACCTCTTATTTATAGATGGGATCGAATTGAGGGTGAATTGGGCTGTAAAGAGGAAACCTTCACCCAAGGATTTAAAACCGCCTTAAGTGCCGCGACCGCAAAAGGTGTGTCGCGGCCGTGTTCGTGGGTGCAAACCTTCTTCAAACGGAGACTTTTGTCGCAGTTGCGTTCACTCTCCAGGGTAAAATAATGCTTTCTAGCACGTTTTTGTCGCGACCGCATTGTAGATAACGCGACCACGACCGGTTCTCCGCCGGTCCAACTCGGTTCTTCATCCTTAGCTTGGTTTTCTCTTGTTTTGGCCCTCATAGACTTGTTTCTTCGTCCAACCTTAGTCGAATGCCGACTTTATGGCTTAAAACCACCTAAATATCTCTAAAATAAGTCCAACACGTTAAATGGCCCAATAATGGGAATATGAACAAATAACTACCATTTATACATGCAAATGATATTAACAAAACACTTAAGTTGTCCTATTATGCATGCATAAAACACGTGTAACCTCTAGTGCGCTTACAACTCTCTTGCCTTTTTCCACTAAAAAAATACACTTTCAAGCCCCTTTGAACAAAAGAACAATAAGAAAGTCACCAAAAACTCAGACTACACGATTTTTCTTCGAAATTGGAATTTTAGCATCAAACTTTTCAACGGAAAGAAAAGAGCAATGGGGTGATCTGATTTTTGGATTCTTTGGAACCATACGATCAGGGTAAGATAAGAAAAGTGTAGATTTATTTTATTTATTTATTATTTCTTCTGTTGCTTCTAGTTCGGGTTTATCTAAGGAAATTCAAAATTTTGAGAGAGAGAAGAAAAGAAAAAGATTATGATAGAAACCTTGGCTCTGGTGCCAACTGATATGATCCTCGATCACAATTTAGCGTGTAATGAGAATCTGAAGTGGAAAGTGTGTAGATACGAACGAAACGGAATGGATAAATCCTCAACCCCTGATTCAGCAACCACGAACTTCAATATAGAAACCTCAAATCGATGCAAGTAAGCGAAGCAAGAAACTCATAACGAAGACGCCACAAACGGAATGGAAAGTTGTTTGATAAGTCAATATAGAACGCCATGGGAAGAATTTTCGATAAGTTCGAAAAACTAGAGAGAGATAAACTCACAAAGTATTTTTGATAAATGGTGTGCTAGTTTCAAAAATAAGGGAGCCTATTTATAGGCTAAAAACTTGAGATCTTCTCCTAACATGATCAGGAAAGATCTCAAAAATCTAAACTAATAAGGTATCCTGGAGATCTTCTCCTTACAGGATCAGGAGAGATCTTATAGATCTAAACTAATAAGATAACTAACTAAACTTGGCATGCCAGACAAAACTACTCCTAAAAATAGCTAAAAAAATTGTGATTTCAAAACTTGGTCTCCAAGTTTTCGAAGATACTAACTATCATAATGATAATAATAATATTAATTATTGAATTAATATTCAGCCTTTTAGAAACTTTAACAAATTAACAGGCCTTGGATTAGCAAATCCTTCATCTCCGATGGGCCTCCTAATATTCTCTTGAGCCTAAACTTCTTGAATTAGTTCGTTGTATTTCTTTGAACCTCTTAGCTCGTGATCTTGTAATCGTTCCGGTTGGAACTTGAACAGGATCTTGTGGATTCGTATCTTGATTTGCATCAGGGAAGCCTCTGAACACCCAAGGGTACTAACGATGGATCTAACTCCTCCAATTGCGTATGTTCAGAGCTTTCTCTATCATCAGAATCCAGCGAGGGTGTAGGCGATGTTACTGGATCATCCACTAGGCACCAGCTAACGCATCCGCCGAGGGATCAGGATGGTTGGGGGCTCGTGAGGAGAAGGAGAAGTAGTACGAGTCATGGAGAAGAGAGCAACCGAGAAAATGAATAAGAAGGTATATACTTGATGATTAAGGGAGTATATGGAGAAAAACTGGATCATTAAGGGAGGAGGATGAGCAGTTACGATGCCTGAAAAAATTATTGCTGGATCGAAGGATGGGTAGTTTGTGGAAAGAGGAAAAGGAATGAAATGAAGTTTTTAAAAATTATTTCCCTTCTTAAAAGAGAATGAGCGACATCACCCACCAACACAAGCGGAACACGTGTAGGGCTATGGGGATGAGTATTTTTGTATTATGCAGTGATCAGACAGTTCAAAATCAAGCACTAGTCAATGGGACGGTTGACGTAAGAGATATGGCTAAGGATGTAGGGATTATATCACCAAAAGATTTAAATTCAAAGGGACGAACGGAAAGTGTATTGTTGGCACAACCCTGAATGCGATAAGCTACCACACTCAGAGTTTGAGGAGTAGCTAGTGTGGGTGGTTGTAGAGCAACATTAGAAGAATCTTAACTATGAATGTAGTGAGCTCACACATTCAGAGTTAGGGGGAGTAGCTGATATGAGGGTTGTAGAGTAGCATTGGTAGAATCTTAACTCTGAATGGAGTAAGCTCACACATTCAGAGTTGGGGGAGTAGGTGATGTGGGGGGCTACGGATAACACTCGCCCAGAAGTGAGGAGATGACACAGTGATAGAGAATGAGATAAGCAAATAGCACTGATCAACACTTGTTGTCTCACCATCGTTAGCGCTGAATGGACATATGAACGTGTTAGTTCGATCTCCGTCGCCAACGCTGACATAAGATTCGTAAGCACACCTTTAATTTAGCCTTATCTCCACCTGGACCGAGATATGACATTGGGGTTTTGACCGTGCTCGGCCCAATCCCTCCAGAGTTATCTTGGAAGACAAGAAACTAGGATTTGAAAAGTGTGTATAAGAGGAGTTTAGAATTACGAATATGCCCCTAGGATCTATCTGGACGTATAAATAAGTTCTCCTTCTATATAAAGAACATAATCACACTCTCTTTCTCTGTAAAATACCTTTGCTTATTGCATTACTAACTTAAGCTTCAAAGTGTCTACCCACTTGAACTCCCCTTTCAGTGAATTGTAGGTACAACATGGAAGCTTTTCATCCATTTCCCTTTTATGTTATTGAATTAGTGCACCTAGATGGTGTTATTTATGATTATTGTACATCTTTTAGGTGTTGATTATTATTTTTAAACTATGTTCGTATTTCTGAATGAGAATCGGGTTAACTGGTTCTCATTAGTTTAGATTTGCTACTAGCCAATCAAGATGCCAAATGTGCTCAATTAAATTCCATGTTTAGAAAAATACAACCTAACCAACCCAATTGTTGAGCTATGTGTTGGCTCTAGAGAAAAGTATGTTCACCCAGCTGGTTCGGGCAATCTCTTAAAACCCGGTCTTGGACCATTACTAAAAAATACTGCGCCGAGCATCCCTATATAATTAGGCCCATTTTGTTTATCGATATTTATACAGTTCTCAATCTCCCAATCTTATAAATCAATCATCTAGTACTGTTGTTAGTACTAGTACTTTGAGATTTTCACATTTCATTTTGAGGTTTAAGTACGATTGTGTTTTAATAAGGTTGGAGAAGGTTGTGTGATAATCAAATGTGATAAGTTGGGCTATAACAACTTCCAGTAAGTAAAAAATGGTTTTTGTTTTGGGTTGTGGTTGTGTAGGCTATGATAATTTATTGTAGAAGGTGATAGGGACTATGATGTAGTTGTTATTGGAGAATGTAATCGATTGATGATTAATGTGTATATACATATATATATATATAGATTAAATATAGAATATTTATGATTCATTTAATATTAAAATATAAAAAATAGGTAAATTATTTACGGTCATTTATAAATTCAAAATCATTTTATTTTTTTATAAAATTCTTTTTTGTTTTAATTTTTTCTAAATTCGGTATATATTTCAAACTTGTTCGTGAAAATTATAATAAAAGAATATCAAGTTTGAAATAATTAATAAATTTTGAAAAATATTTATAATACTTATTGAGTCCATTTTGTAAGGATTAGACATTTCTGAAACAAAGCATATATATATATATATATATATACACACACATATATTTTTTTTTATATAAATATTTACATTTTTATATAATTTCTTAGAGTAGTTTTTTTTAAAGGTTACTTATATTTTGATACAATCTTATTATTTTTAAAATATTATATATGATTTAATAACGAATTTAATAACAAATTTATTAGAATATTTTTCAATATTAGAAATTGATGAAAAACGGACATTGATGTTGTCAAATAAAGTAGATAAGTGAGAGTGAGAAAAGAGGAGGATATTGTCACGTCAATTAAAAGGCAAAGAGTATAAGAAAATGAAAAGAGTGTTTTCACATCAGTTAGAGAAGATGGAGAGAGAGAAGGTGTTGTTAGTGAAGTAGTGGATCTTGACAACCTTAGCTCCAACCTTCTTTGCGAAAAAGGGGCTAAGTTAGCTCAACTCGCGACTGTTGGTTAGAAATCAATTCAAACAAATCCTAAGACCATTTTTATCAATCACCTCCAGAACTCAAACTACCAATAAAATATTTATTTTTCTCTCATCCACATACACAACCTATTCAACAATTCAACTCCAAGTTTTTTACACTTTATCAACAACCCAACACAACCTAACATTTTGTAAATATTAATTTCTTTCATCCACATACAAAACTTATTTCTCAATCAAACCAATATTTTTTAGCTACAATTTAATAATTGCATATTACTTCCTCCGTCCCGGCTTATTTTGCACAGGTGACCGGGCACGGATGTTAAGAAAAAACAGATTTTGTTTTTTCTTTGACTTTTTCAAATGTGGAGATTGAGTGGTGAGATTTTGAGGGTGGAGATTGTGGAAGAAGTTTTCTTTTTTGGGGTGTGCAAAATAAGGTGGGACGGCCGAAAAGGGAAAGTGTGCAAAATAAGCCGGGACGGAGGTAGTATTTATGAAGTCTTTTTAATATATTTAAAAGAAAAAAAATAATATTCTAATTCTGCAATTATAATAAGGTGATTTTTTTACATGCACTTAAAATAACATATTACACAAAAATGATATAAATTAATTGAGAAAAAAATATGTCAAAATTAGGGTCTATTTATATAGAAAAAAAGGAATTTTGGTAATTTTTTTAAATAAATATATCTCATTCATTTATCATTTAAATTATATACAATAAAAAAATTAATACGACCAATAAAAAGATGACGTGTAACAGGTTGTAGAAATGTTTTGGGTTGTGAAGTAGGTTAGTCAACCAACCCAACCCTCGATTGTCAAGATTAATTTTATTTATTTATTTATTTTTTTCATGACCCAAATCATGGAGTGATGAATAAAGATGATTTAACTATAAATTTGAGTATTACGGATGCTAGTTTTGAGGGAATAAATGAAGGCTGACTTGACTGACCAGTGACCACCTAGTAAATCTATTTTCACAGGAATAGGAATAGTAATCAATATTATTAACACTAAATTTGCATGCTATTTTGAAAATATTCATTGAATTAATTTATCCATACAAACGAAACAGAATAACACATCCGTGTTGGAAATACCAAGGTTTAAATGCCCCTTTACCCAACGGTCTTCTCCCATTCAAAGGGACTGCAAATTGACCGTTTTGCCCACATTCTCTGGAAATTAGGACATGTTGTTGCGTGTAAGTAATAATACAACATACAATATTGCAATTGACTATGAGGGATAATACGGAGTGCATTATTGCGTGAATATCTGAAGGAAAATCTATTCCTATTTAAAAATGTACAAATTTTATTTTTATTTTATCGGAAGGAGTATCAATTATTACTTGTATGACTTATTTTATTTTGACTTGACATATTTACTCATATATAAACAACTCGTAAAATAAAAAATTTAAATGTTTCAGTTGGATTAAGAAAACGAGACATTGAAATATTTGAAGTATGACCCTCATTTAAGATGGTAATTTTTTTAACATAACTATTTTTATGGAATGGATGAGTAATAAAATGGTATATCAAACTAAATACAACTTCTCCTTACTGCAACCTGGAAAGTTAGATCTCCCCTCAGATGAATCAAAAGATTGAATTACTATTTGTGTAAATTCTCCATCATGCAACCTCAGAATTTATTTTGTACATTTAGAAGAAAATGGTAAGAATTGTATTTAATATTTGGTGTGCGTAATACTGTAACATCTAAAATTAATTCATTGATTTTTAATTGATGTGTTGACAATACATTGATAATCCCAAGTAATAAATGAAGGCTGACTACTGACTGGCAAACCTATATTTTGTTTGGCGGCAATACGTTGAAACTACAGGAATTAACAACAAAAATTCAACGCTTTTATTTATTTATTTATACCCCTTAAGGTTGCTTAAAAATGTTGCATCACTTTTGATTTTATTTAATTTGTGTTTACTTTCTTTGATAATATAGTACTTTTAACGTTACTTGCCATGGAAACAACTCGACCGCCACATTAGCAAACTTGACTATTTTTTAAGAATCGAGAACAAATATGATAAACAAAATTTATGTGGTATATTTTTATTTTTTTTATATCTAGCAGATATAAATTGATCATAATTTTTTCTTTGTTTTCCCTAAAAGAGCACCTCTTTTGTTGGAGATATTAAAATGAAAATCGTAAAGAAAGGAGATGTGGCTTTGGTTCGTTACAAAATTACTCACTACTATTTACTCCATTGATGTTTGTATGTTAAGTTGTTAACACGTACTACGCTGATTTTTTTAGTTGTAATAATTTTAAGTTTTGTTATTTGTTGATAAATAGATGACTTGTTAGCTTATTTTGTGCATGTCTTGTAATATCATCCCTATAAAATAATGAAAAGAGTAGTATAAATAAATTAGTTAAGAGAAAGAGAATTTAGACGAATGTTTATTCGTCGATACTTCCTACTCTTTAATTCTCTTATTCTAAGTTAAAATAATATCTAATAAAAAGAATGTAGGATCATTTTTGTCGAGTGGGTTTATAAAAAAAATAATTCAAATTCAAAAACATAAGCTAAATAAGCAAATATTGGCCTCACATGGTTCAGTTGATAAGCCTATAAATTTGTGGTGTCCATCTACTTTTTTTGGTATATCCTGCCAAAAATAGGCAATCTTGAGACAAAATCCAAAAAACAATATAATTATTTTTTATTGATATCAGACTAGTGGCAAAATTGAAATATACCCTAAAAACAAAACCTGAAAATAGAAAATGGGCACAAGAAAAAGATACCCAACCAAAAGTGGACAAAGAAGAATTTGAAATAAGTGGCCGTTTGAACAACAGTAATAACATCACTTCAAACTTCAAAAAACCCACCCCCTTGCTTCAATGCACCACCACATTAATAAACAAACAAAACCCCCCATTTCTTCCCCATCTAGAGAGAGAAACACAAATTCTAGAGAGAGAAACGGTAATTAGTCATGACGGGGATGGTTATGGTGACTCGGGGCGGCGGCTGCGGCGGCAAGAGCTCGAAATCCGCTGCGGCGGAGGAGCAGGATAAGATGGAAGAGTCGCAGCAGCAGCAGCTCTCTCTGCTGGATTTTATTTTATCGGCTTTGAGAAAATCCATGGTTTCTACATGCCGTGTGGACAGGGATGACCAGGAGGTGATCTCGGCCGTTCATCACATGGAAATCGGATGGCCTACGAATGTTCAACACATAGCTCATGTCACATTCGATAGATTCCACGGGTTTTTGGGGCTTCCTGTTGAATTTGAGGTTGAAGTTCCTTGCAGAGCACCCAGTGCTAGGTATTTCTTAACTTTCGTTTCCTTTTTGTATAATTTTTCCCTTATATATTTTTGAGTTTTTTTGTTTAGTGTAAAATAAATGTTTAGAAATCTTAGCTTTTTGGGTGTTAAAATTCTCGCTTTTGATCTTCTTTTTCAAAAAATTAATTTCTGGAGTTGTTAAAAGGGACCTTTTAAAAGTTTTCTTTTTCATGTGTTGAGATCTGATGCCTTATATACCAGAATCTGTTACCCTGTTCCTAAATACTAATCGTTTTAGACTTTATAACAGAAATTAAGAATTTGATATTAACAAATATACCCACGCTAGATAATCTTTTTCAATCATTCTAAGTGCTTTTTTTTCATCATAAAAATCTTCTTTTACATCTAATTTTGATTTGTTCATAATACTGAAAGAAATATGTTTTTTTTTTCCTTTTTCTAAAATGACATTTTTTAAGAATAAAATGATTTTTCTAAAAGGACTAAAATTTAAGAAGGGACGAGTATTAATTTTCATTGCAGTTTGAAGAAATATTCGGATTTTATGTTTAAAGTAAGTATTTATTTTGGGGAGTCAATTCAGAATCCGTATTTTGGATATTTGACTCTAGCCTTTAATTTCCTTCTCCATAAAGTATAGCACCTGTAAGATTTTAATTATCTAGGAAGATGTAATTAGGACATTAATGAAGAGGTTATTGATCGTTTTCTTCAGCTGTTTTTCCAGCTCGTTGTACAACTTTAATAAAGATAAGACTAGTCATATTTATTACACATTGTATAAAAGTAGATGTAACTGAAAACTCAAGGGCCCATGAAGATGCTGTCAATTCTTTAAGATTTATTTATTGGACCCCAAAAGATATTATTTCAACATTTAAGTTGATGTAATACTATCAATCAAGGGACTAGAAAGCTACTTCCACTTTGATCCTCTATTCATGGTAACCCCCATTAATTGGCGGCTCAACATTTTAGGGAGCACTAGGCGAATCATAAAAGTGAGGCCTTTTAATTGTAAAAAGTTATTAAATTAAAATATGAACTATAAATATAATTGTGTAAATGAAAAGTCATTGACTTAAAACTTTTATCTGCAAGATTAGCTTATAAATCACTTCTAATATTAAAATTACTATAACCTTTACTCAATCCTGCAACAAAGTTGTTCATAAATAATCATTTTTTTAAGTATATATTTTCTTGAAACCATCTTTTTAAGATTATATTCTTATTTCTTTTCTTGAAAATTGTAACTCCAAAAGTAAATTAAAACCACCAATGCAGAGTTCATTTCATGCTTAATATGATGATTTACGTCTAATTTTGCATTTAACCCCAAATTAATTTTATAATTAGAAGATATGTTTTTTTCAAAATTTTGAATAGCTTTTAGGAGCCTCAAGGCAATTGGTTGCCTAGCCCTCTGAGACGCCCTTGTTCGCATTGCATTGTTCGTTCGTTAACATCGAATGAACTGTTTAAAACTTTAAATCCTTAGCTGATGGATTGTTGTTCTCTGCAGAAAACTACTATTTCAGATGATAGAATTGTGCTTTTAAATGAAAGAAAAAGATAACATGAGAAGTTTATAACAAATGGTGTTAACTCCGTGATTTTGATAATGCAGTATCACCGTATTCGGGGTCTCTCCGGAATCCATGCAGTGCTCCTATGACACTCGAGGGAATAGCGTCCCGACTATTCTGTTACTAATGCAAGAGAGATTGTATTCTCAAGGGGGTCTCAAGGTTAGCAAGCAAACATAAATCTTCATGTGATGTAACAAAGTTTTAGGAGCTGATCTGTTTGTCTTAATAATTTTGTAGTCGGAAGGAATTTTTCGGATAAATCCAGAGAATAGCAAAGAGGAACATGTTAGGGACCAGCTTAACAGAGGCATCGTGCCCCAAGACATCGACGTCCATTGTTTGGCAGGCTTGATCAAGGCCTGGTTTCGTGAGCTCCCGTCTGGTGTGCTTGACGGGCTTTCTCCCGAACAGGTTTTGCAGTGCAATACGGAGGAGGAATCTGTGGAGCTTATTACACAGCTAAAGCCGACTGAGACTGCACTCCTCAACTGGGCTGTTGATCTAATGGCTGATGTTGTTGAGCACGAAGAATCCAACAAGATGAATGCTAGAAATATTGCTATGGTTTTTGCTCCCAACATGACCCAGGTGATTCAAACAGCTTACCCGATTTTTTCTTTTTAGCTTATGGGAGTGTATAAACCTCTATCATTGGCACTTTTAAGCACTAACGAATGTTTCGAAGTGAGTCAACGCGTATTAGAGTATGTTAAACAGTGGTTAATTAAAGAATTAACCAAATTGCTCGTTAGACGTTAGTTAGAGTATGTTAAAAGAGGTTAATTAAAGAATTAACCAAATTGCTAGTTAAATCCCTTAGCTGATACAGTTTAACAACTTAACTGCTCTTCCTAACCACAATTAACCTCTAACTAATATCTAACTAACATTTTGGTTATTTATTTAATTAACAGCTGTTTAACATACTCTAGTGACACGAGTTGGGATAAGGTTGCCATGAGGTTGACAAATCCAACATCTTTTTATTGCAAACATCAATGAGTATGATCTTTATCATTGATGAGATATGTTAGATAATTTTAAAACAAAAAAAATTAGTTGTGTGGATCTTGGTGAAACTGATTCTTGAAAAACTTAATTCAAATGTCAAAAAAAATTCATATTATATGGTCTCATGAATGCAAACAACTATCTTTGTAGCACATTAAATATATAAATTCTCTTAGGTTGCGTTTGGATCAATGGATTTGACCTCTAAATAAATGGTTTTCTTTAACTTGTTGGACTAAAATCCCACAATAATTTCGACATCAAGAAAAATCAGTCTCGATAATCTGCGCTGACACTGTAGCCTCTTTGTGCAGATGTCGGATCCATTAACAGCTCTAATGCACGCTGTTCAAGTGATGAACTTGTTGAAGACACTGATCACACGAACACTACGAGAGCGAGATGAGGCAGGTGAGGGCGGCTACTCTCCCTTGTCTTCACGTTCATCCGAAAGGCAGACAGATGAGGAATACGATAGCCAACATGACATGGACACTAGCTGTGAATCATCGCGGCCCGCCTCAGACAACGAGGGTGATGACGAGCAAGCTCAATACAGCCCTTGCAGCAAAGATAAAGATGAAGTCGAGTCATTGAGTGATATAGAAGAGTGCTTCTTAAAACAACTTAACGAGAACGAGAATGCCAAAAACGGATTCCGTAAGCAACTCGAGGGGATTCTGTGCCATGTGAGTCCATCGAACGGTTCTCCATACAATGCCGACTCTTGCCTTACGTTATCTGATAGTAGAGTTGGGAGCTCTTTCCTTAGCACCAGCGATGGAGAGGAGTCGAGAATGATGGGCTCAGAGAACGGTCCTGGGATACGAGCATTCGCAGGCGACGTGGATATGGTCGACAACATCGTGGAATCGGTAATATCGAAGCAGGTGTGTGTGGTGAATGCATCTGTTTGATGATGAGCCATTCTTTTAGTTAGTGTTATGTTGTTTAGGAGTTAGATCCACAGGTATGCTTGGTTTTCTGTAAATTAATTTCTGTGGTACGTTTTAGGCACATTGATAAGACATAGATTGGATTGGGTTTTAATTGATTGTAATTTGAAAGTCACTGTTTTCAGTTTAGGGCTGAAATAGTGTTGCATTTCTCCCTTTGCTCCATCAGCAAAGATTCTAGATGCTTCTGATTTCCAGAAAAAAGATCTATTGTAACTTTATCTCATTTTCTGACTGTAACAAAATAATTGTCTTAACATTTACATTTTGTCGCACAATAATTGTTGTCTTAGGAATTCAAGATATGATTTCACTAATTTCCCAAAAGCCCATGTTATAAATGAAGCTTTAACTTTGTGCTCTCTGTAGAATGGATCATTTGGTAAAATATTATCCATAGAAAACATACTCAGTGACTGTGGGTGACTGAATTTGTTTTGGGGAAGAGAAACGTATGAAATATATAAAGACAAAAAGGAAAAACGGATTAACGCACTAACACAACATCGGAAGTGGTGATGTGGTAGTGGTGTGTTACAGTCTATTGATTTTAATAAATGAGAGATCAAGAGAAATTCACCAAATTAACAGATTCTCAAGTGGAGAGGATCCTATCATCCATATCCTCATATTACATTATGCAGTAACCACTTTCTTGCATTACCTTTAATTGTCATTAATCAACACCTATATAAGTGTGTTTGATCATAATTATTACCAGATATTGTATATGAACAAACTGGAAGAAGCTCCTTCACACAAACCCAACCACTTCCAACATGGTGGGGGCACGACATTCCCTTTATTCGCCCTATCAAGACTGGCCTTAACAGTACTCCAGAGCAGGGGGTTGGGTCATAATAGGCGTCAATCTCCACATTAGTATATTATTATCTTCTTGGAATTTTTAAACTTATCTCAACAGATCTTGTACCAAATATAATAATGCTCGATTACACTAGTCGAACATTTTAAAAAAAAAAAAAAATTTGAAAGTGTTTTGCTATTATTAATGATTTTTTAAAAGGTATATTTAGAGGAACCAGGAAATAGCTGCGTCCCATAATATATATTCATGCAAAATGAAATAATACTGTTGGATTGATTATACGGATTAAGTTTTATTTACAGGCATAAGATTGTCGATTTAACTTTTGTTGACGTGAACTGTTATATTTGTTCTTTGCACAAGGATGTTAACGACCTGAACCCAGTAACCTTAAGGCCCATTGTGCTACTAGAGCTGTCAGTATAGATTGGATTTTGTGGTTCGGGACATGCCTACAAAATAGGTGGATTGAATTATATATAGTATAACTTGTTGGATAATTATATAATTAAAGTGAGTAAGTAGTCACTTTAATTAAATAATTAAGTGGTGGAAAGTATTATTTTGTAGGAATTAAACTTTATATGATTAATTTACGTGTGGAGTAGATAATCGTAGGATTTTGAATTTTTCAAAACCGACTTTTGGTGAGTGATAAATTAATTCATAAAGTGAGCCACTTGATTATGGGTTAATGTAGGATGAGAGATTAAATACAATTAATATCCCACATCCCACATTGGAACTAGAACTTCTTGATTACAACTATAAATATAAGAGCACCTTGAAGTACCAGGACAAGAGAAAAAGGTATGCAGACTCGTAAGGTCATTATATGGTCTCAAACAAGCGCCTAAACAATGACACTTGAAATTTGACAACACCATGCTGTCAAATGGTTTCAAAATCAATGAGTGTGACAAGTGTATGTACATAAAAGGTACATCGGAAGCATTTGTCATGGTGTGTCTATACATAGACGACATGTTGATCATGGGTGGTAACCATGAAATCATCATTGATATGAAAGAAATGTTGAAACGAAACTTCGACATGAAGGATATGGACTTGACTGATTCTAGGAATCAAGATTATCAGGACATCTGCGAAATGAATGTTGAAATGAAACTTCGACATGAAGGATATGGACTTGGCTGATGTGATTCTAGGAATCAAGATTATCAGGACATCTGAGAGAATTATTCTGTCCCAATCTCATTATGTAGAGAAAGTACTCGAAAATTCAACGCTTATGATGATCCACCTGCCAAGACACCATTGGAATTGAATGTTCATCTGATAAAGAACATGGGTAAACCAAAAGTAATTGGAAGTTTGATGTACATTACAAACTGTACTAGACCTGACCTTGCATGTTCGGTGAACAAAATGAGCAGGTTCACAAGCAATCCAAGTCAAGAACATTGGAAAGTTTTTACAAGGATTTTGAGATACTTAAAGTATACTCTTAATCATGGGCTACACTACACGAGATATCCTCCTGTGCTTGAAGGGTACAATGATGCAAATTAAATTTTTGGCACGAAGGTCTCATTCTCCACGAGTGGATATGTTTTCACGATTCGAGGTGGGCAGTTTCGTGGAAATCAACTAAACAAACATGTATAGCCCGATCCACCATGGAATTAGAAATCTAATTCATTTTTGGATAAAACTGGTGAAGAAGCTGAATGACTTCGTAACTTCTTAGAAGATATTCCATGCCGGAGCAAGCCAGTGCCAGCTGTTATGGTTCATTGTGACTGTCAAGCCACAATTGAAAGGGCCACTGAATAACATGTATAATGGTAAGTCTAGGCACACACGCCGTAGACATAATATCGTGAGACAATTGATCTCTAGTGGGATTATCTCAATAGACTATATAAGGTCTAAGGATAACATAGCGGATCCTTTAACCAGAGGTTTAAACTGAGATCAATTGATCAAGTTGCGAGAGGGAATGAGAGTAAAACCCACCAATAAGAGAAACGTTTAAAACGGATACCCAACCATGATAAGTGGAGATCCCACAAGCTTGGTTCAATGGGAAAAGTTTGAAAGTTCGAGAGAAACACTTGGAAGACTATGTCTTCAAAATCCATCCCTAGAACGCAAGACAAGTGTGAAAGACCTGTAGCTGTGGTGAGGATAAGTGTTATGACTTTTAATGATTCCGAGATACCTTGAGAAAAATTGAGTAGTGCAGGATACTCGATAAAGAAATCACCTATGTAAGTGTGAAGTAAGGGCCGCTTCGATGAAACACCCATGGATTCAAAGTGTGTCTATGGCCGAAACGGACAAAAACTTGAGAACAAGTATGTTTTGATCAGTATGGTGCAAACACTGTTGACTAGGTGCATACTAAGGGGGAGCTGTTCATACATCTGCCAAGCCATCGGTGCATCCGATAGTGTGTTGCTATGGAAGGTTCAAAGCCACAAACTACCTATCCTTAGGCTATTCTAGTCAAAAGAGACTGGACTGGAATCTGCATTCATGCATGTATTAACTTTTCACTCATGTGGGAGATTGTTGGATAATTATATAATTAAAGTGAGTAAGTAGTAATTAAATAATTAAGTGGTGGAAAGTTTAATTTTGTGGAATTAAACTTTATATGATTAATCTATGTGCGGAGTAGATAATCATAGGATTTTGAATTTCTCAAAACCGACTTTTGGTGAGTGAGAAATTAATTCATAAAGTGAGCCACTTGATTATGGGTTAATATGGGATGGGAGATTAAATACAATTAATATCCCACATGACATTGGAACTTGAACTTCTTGATTACAACTATAAATATAAGAGCACCTTGAAGTATGTTAATTATGCTTGTGAGGGAGTCCTATTGGAAGCCCACACACGCGCGCGCGCTCGGCTCGGCACGTCATGCCACGGTCACGGGCTCGGGCCGGGTCTGGGCTTGGACCTTGGTCCTTGGGAAGGCCTCGGCCTCGACCCTTGGGCTTTGGGTATGGGACTATCTCTTATCTTTTTGGAAGCCCAAAACAGCTGGGCTTTGCCAGATGGACTCATAAGCTCAAAACGGTTGGGCCTGAGGATGTGTTTAAATTTGAAAATTTTAACATGTAACAGCCAGTATAATGGCTAAATAAAGACAATTAAAACTGGTTGTCCCCCAGCATGCCTACACACACAATAATTTTCCACCTGAAATATATCATTCTCAATATTTGCATTTTATAGCATTCCAGTTTAGACGAACATACTGAGTTCACCGGTGCTTTTCTGATAGTGGTGCTACTTCAGAAAAGATGTAATCGTTTTACCTTGGAGGCACTTATGTATTCCGAGAGCACTAGCCGGGACGTAATTTGTCTTAAGGGGGGTGGTTTTCCACGACTTGATTTCTTCTTCTACCTCGTTCTACTTCCATTGTCCAGAATTATACACACGATTTTAACATAATTCGTTAAGTGGAGTGTCACAACGGGCTAGGACCGAGCCCGTGGGTTAGCCCAATCCACCCTTAAAATAGGTAGGTTAGGTCATGAACATAAACATATCATTTTCAAAGAAAAAAGAAATTCCTTCTCACTCAACGGTGCTAATAGAGACGGTCGACAAGAAGTAAGAGTGGCAGACAACTTCTTAGTTCACTCATTACCAATATTTTTTAAGGGAATTCCACTATCAATGATAGGATGAAGGTAGCATTATTATAGTAATTTTTCCATTGGCTATTTTGGTTCCATAACTTGCCTACAATCATAATTTTTAAAGATTATTTTGATATGTATTAATAGATGAATGATGTATTGAATTATAACTTTTATTTGTTGAGTTATGTAACAAATACATATATATATATACACATATGTATTAGAATTTTTTATTTTAGTTTAACATCGTATAGATAATTAATAATTTCTCAAGAAATAATTACTGTTGGTTTATTAGGCCCAATTCTGATAGCCCAATTTATCCCCAAGCCCAACCCAATGGCAGCCCCACCCCTTTAACTCCTCTCCTGCAGATTCATTCCCCCTCTTGGTCTTTGTCCCTTTGATTCACGTAATGTCAATCAATGCCTCATGGTTTTCTGCTCCATTCTTCCCTATAAGAATGGAGCACCCTCTTCTTTGTGAAGGGTGTAGCAGATATAGAGTGATACATTTTTGTGTGTGTGAGAGTCTCTCTGCCACCATTAACGTCCCTTTCTTCGTCTACGTCTTCCTTGTTCCCTTTTGTGGGTCGGGTGGGTTGAGTGTTAGAGAAGAGTGTGGGAGTTACCGGGGTTAAGGGTTGGGATTTCTACTTTGTGTGGAAATCACCCTTTGGGCTCCAAATTCGCTGCTGTCACTATTCGATCGGAAACGGGCTCAAGGATTTCCTGAGCCATACTCGAACCAGGACCACGGTTCGATTCCTAACAGTGGTATCAGAGCCACGGTTGTCAAACCGTGGTCTCTTCGGTGTGCATAAATCCCTCCGTGGGATTGAAGGGTTTTTTTCCGGCGAATATCGAGGTCTGTTCGCCTCCACTGAATTCCTGACGAAAACTCAATCTCGGCCGAGATTCACTCTATTATCGGCCGAGACGGGCGTCCAGCGAATCAAGTCTTTGTGACTGAATCTCAATCTCGGCCGAGACTCATCTTTTTTCTCGGCCGAGACGGGCTTGCCGCGCCTGCTCACTGTTTGTGCAGTCTAAAGATCTCGGCCGAGACTCCCAACATTCTCGGCCGAGACGGGCCTGAGTGCCAGATCCCTGTTTTTGCTGAGTAACAATCTCGGCCGAGACTTCTTCCTCTTCTCGGCCGAGACGTGTCTCGGGGTTCCAGGAACAGAATTTGCTGTGAAGTTTTCTCGGCCGAAACCACTCTCCTTCTCGGCCGAGATCTGCTGGCCGAGGTCCAGAACCCAAAATCCAGCTACCCAGCCCCCTTGGCTGTCCTCCCGTCGCGCCTTTGCCCGACGTGAGCCGAGTCCCTCTCCAGTACAGGTAAGTCGGGTTCTCCTCCCGGTGAGGACCCGCTCGGGTAAATTGGCTTGATCCCTTAGCTACCGTTTGGGAACGGATAGGTCTTTTACTGCTTTCGTAGCTGCCGTTTGTGAACGGATAGGATTGACTTTACGTGCTGGTAGCTTAGGATTATCTTTGTGATTAATTGCTTCCGCTTTCTTTCTGATTGTGATCTTTCTTTGCACTTTGTGTGTTCGCATTCTCTTGTTTTCTTCCTGGAGATTGTCAAGTGACCCCCTGCTCCACTGATAAATCAGTGTTGAGAACTGGGAAATCCTTGATTGTTATATTCTCCGTAAAAACTTGTGTGTTTTTTGTGATGGGTTCTATGTCGGGGTACAGTCTGGCTCCGTTTGACGGACGTTCAGACTTTGGTATTTGGCAACAGAAAATGAAGGGTATTCTTGTACAACAGCGTGTGTACAAGTGTATCAGTCTGCAATTTTCTGAATCTGATTCTGACGAGAAAAAGGCTGAAATGGATGAGCTGGCATACTCATCCATTATCCTTAACCTTTCTGACTCGGTGTTAAGAAAGGTGAGTGATCAGGATTCTGCCAAAGGGTTGTGGGAAAAATTGCAAGAATTATATACTGAGACTTCATTGCCTAGTAAAATGTTTTTGCTTGAAAAAATTTTCCGGTTCAAACTTGATTTGAATAAAGATATAGAAGAGAATCTTGATGTTTTTACAAAACTGATTCAAGATATTAAGAAAACGGGAGATAAAAACATTGATGACTACTCTCCGATTGTGCTCTTAAATGCCATCCCTGATACATATAGTGATGTAAAATCTGCTATTAAATATGGTTGAGATCAGGTTACCCTTGACACTGTGATAAGTGGCTTAAAAAGTAAGGAGATGGATTTAAGAACTAATTCGGGTAGGGAAAATCATGGTGAGGTTATGTTTGTGAGAGGGAGAGATAAAGAAAATGGTCAATCTCACAATAACCAAAACTATGATAAAAAGAAGAAGAACCGCAGTAGGTCTAAGTCTAGGCCTAAAATTAGAAAATGTTTTAACTGTGGTGAAACTGGTCATTTTATTAAAGAATGTCCTGAGAAACAGAAAGAACAAGCTAATAAGGTTTCGGGGGATGAGACAAACGGTGTTGTCTTTATGGTAACCGAGTCTATGCCTGTGCCTGACACTGCTCCTTTTGAGGTGGAGCAATCAGATTTATCTGTTTTTTGACGTACATGAGAATATGGAAGTAGTGCCTAATTATGATGTTGTCTCGCTAGGGTCAGACCTAGGAGAAATATTAGGTCACCTGCTTGGTTTGATAACTTCCATATTGATACTCATGTTGTCACACCCTTGACTGTGTGTCATATTTGACTTTGTGTCATATCTTTGACTGTGTGTCATACTTGACTTTGTGTCATTCTCGACTTTGTGTCATCCTTGACCTTGTGTCATTTTAGACTTTGTGTCTATCCTTATGCTTTGTGCATGTTTGACTTTGTGTCTATCCTATGCTTTGTGCATGTTGACTTTTGTGTCAACGTTATGCTTTGTGCATGTTGACTTTGTGTCTATCTTATGCTTTGTGCATTCGACTTTGTGTCAACTTAATGCTTTTGTGCATGTGACTTTGTGTCAACCTTATGCTTTGTGCATTCGACTTTGTGTCAACTTAATGCTTTTGTGCATGTGACTTTGTGTCAACCTTATGCTTTGTGCATTCGACTTTGTGTCAACTTAATGCTTTGTGCATTTGACTTTGTGTCAACCGTATGCTTTGTGCATTTGACTTTGTGTCTACCGTATGCTTTGTGCATTTGACTTTGTGTCAACCGTATGCTTTGTGCATTAGACTTTGTGTCTGCCTCATGCTTTTGTGCATGTGACTTTGTGTCAACCGTATGCTTTGTGC
Organism: Ajuga chamaepitys; assembly: GCA_958295605.1. Classification (NCBI taxonomy): domain Eukaryota; kingdom Viridiplantae; phylum Streptophyta; class Magnoliopsida; order Lamiales; family Lamiaceae; genus Ajuga; species Ajuga chamaepitys. Next base: position 48,194,488 of record OY282507.1, read on the forward strand.
ATTAGACTTTGTGTCTGCCTCATGCTTTTGTGCATGTGACTTTGTGTCAACCTTATGCTTTGTGCATTCGACTTTGTGTCAACTTAATGCTTTTGTGCATTTGACTTTGTGTCTACCGTATGCTTTGTGCATTTGACTTTGTGTCTACCGTATGCTTTGTGCGCTTGACTTTGTGTCACATTCGACTTTGTGTCGATCGACTTTGTGTCTTTCCTTGGTGAAAAATAACATGCTTTGTGCATGTTATCTCCTGTACTTTGTGTACGGGAGTTTGGCGATGATGATTCCTCCGTTTTCGTGATCGATCGACAGCGTAAGTGAATTGGGCCCAAGGTGGAGATTGTTGGTTTATTAGGCCCAATTCTGATAGCCCAATTTATCCCCAAGCCCAACCCAATGGCAGCCCCACCCCTTTAACTCCTCTCCTGCAGATTCATTCCCCCTCTTGGTCTTTGTCCCTTTGATTCACGTAATGTCAATCAATGCCTCATGGTTTTCTGCTCCATTCTTCCCTATAAGAATGGAGCACCCTCTTCTTTGTGAAGGGTGTAGCAGATATAGAGTGATACACTTTTGTGTGTGTGAGAGTCTCTCTGCCACCATTAACGTCCCTTTCTTCGTCTACGTCTTCCTTGTTCCCTTTTGTGGGTCGGGTGGGTTGAGTGTTAGAGAAGAGTGTGGGAGTTACCGGGGTTAAGGGTTGGGATTTCTACTTTGTGTGGAAATCACCCTTTGGGCTCCAAATTCGCTGCTGTCACTATTCGATCGGAAACGGGCTCAAGGATTTCCTGAGCCATACTCGAACCAGGACCACGGTTCGATTCCTAACAATTACCCCACATAATATTTTCATATATGTGTAGGTATATACATGCATATATAGAGGTGGGTTTCTCCCCTCCCCCCCTCCCCCGACCGCCCTCCCACCACACAAGTCTGTAGTCCTGGTGGATTGAACTGGGTTGAGATGAGGTTTTAATAGTCCGTCAATTTTGCAGTTTGCAATTATAAATGTTGGACTCTGAGTGAATTTTAATTCGCTACCTACAACCTATATATCTATAGATGAGGTGAATTAAATCTTAAGGTATGTTTGTTTATGGTTTAGTCCAATAGATGTAGGGGACCAAAATTTAATAAAACACATTTATTAATTTTCTCAGGCAAATTTGATCTAGTATTCTCCAACCTTAAACAAACATATCCTTGCAATTTTTTGTTTGTTGTGTATTAGGAATATGCCTTGCAAATTAACCTGGAACTTCCCAACTACTCTAGAACCTTAAAAACTAAAGTGAAGTTTTGACTTTTAGCATCCTAGTATCTTCTGCTTGATAAGACAGGTGTTGTTGAGTGTATCATTAAATACATGCTAATGCATTTCTAAAAAAGTTTTACCCTTTAGTTTTATGAACAAATAGACTTTGTAGGCCAATAGTATTTCATGACTTTCTTGAGCTTAACTTGATTTAAACAAAGACTATAAAAGTCTGAGGTATGAATTAGTCCAAAGCTGCATACTAGTAGTAAAGTATGTTGTGAATCAAAGAATTTGAGTTTTAGATATGTCTAAACAAAAGTCTTTGCTTGGTTCAAAATCATAACTAGTAATGGTAAGAATATGAATGAGAGATCAATCATATTATGGAATAATGTGGAGGAATTGTTAATAAAATGAAGGTATGATTAATTTATCATATTTATCAAGCATAAGAAATGAGAATGAAGCTTATTATACTCCCGTTATCCATCCCACTCTCCCGTACTAAGCGACCCTTACATCAATACAACCGGGTCCAAATTCATCATGAGAGTGGAGCAGAAGATCGAGTTGTCAACACCTTTTTTTTAATCTAAATTTTAATTAAGGCAAAGTAAAGTGTTTGAGACCCCACTAATTTATGGTTCAAAGTTGTTTGAAGCAACTGCCAAATTTTGATGCAAATGGCATATTGCTTTCCATCCCTGGCATCTTGGACAAATAAAGTTTTGACACTAAACATAACCTATAATTGTGTTTAAGTTAGTCAACTAATCTTTAATCAAAAGTCTAATAATAAATAATTAATATGTACGGTTACAGTCCATATACTACTTATTGAAGAGAAATTGACACAGACCGTTACTGGAAATTTAGACTTAAAACCGTACAATTAGTATGCATTTCAATATAATGTAGGTTGAATACAACATTAAGGAATTGATAAAAAAAATATTTGTCCCATCTAAAAATATTAAGGGCCCCTTGGTTGGGGAGTTTAGGGGTAAGAAATGAGAATGAATGGGGACTCATTCACATTTATGGGGCTTGGTACATAATAAATATGTTAATCATTACCTCGATTCCCCCAATTTCATTTCATAGTATGATTAACTCTTCATTCATACTCATTATCATTGTCATTGATGATTTGCAACCAAGCGGACTCTAAAATATATTTTTTATCCTCGAAAAACCTAACATTTTTCCACATGATGAGAAAGAAATTTGTGATTGTTATAATCAAACCGCAAAGAGGCGATTGAAGTGTTAAAAACTGCACAGGATAGATATGTCAAAAGGAGTTCACAATGGTATTTACTTTTAATATCTTGATTACACATAATTTGAATGTACTGAAATATACTCCCTCCATTTCAAAAAGAATGTCATTTTATACACTTTGAAAAGTTTCACAATAAGCGTCAATTTACCAAAAAAACTACAATTCCTCTAATATTATCTTAAACAACCTACTTAATTTAGTTGATTATTTCCTTATTTCACAAAACATACTAATTAAATATGAATCCTTAATTTCTCCAAAAATAACTAAAATAACATTCTTTTTTAAACAGAGGGAGTAGTGAAATTAATGTACCATACATACCTCTGTACTCGGAACATAATTTGTTTGGGTAAAAAGTGATTTTTTTTCAAAATTTAATTCCCGATAAAAGATTATGTTTACAAAAAATACAGTACTCCCTACGTCCCACTTAATTTTGCGAGGCTGATCGGACAAGGATGTTAAAAAAAACAATTAACTTCAACATTAAATGCATTTACACACTACAAAATCAATTTTACACAAGAAAAACAGAAAATAACCAACACCAGGAAGGGGTCACATCTTACTCCATCAGATCGACGCATTATAGCTCAAACTCTTTTAGCAAACAACACTGAAGGAATTTTGAATAATGACAAGACGAAGAAAGTCGGAGCACCATTTGAAGTTTCCGTCCGAACGATTCAACTTATATGGAAATCTGCAAAGAAGCAGATTTTAGAAGTTCAACCAGTTACCTTTCCAGAGATAAGGGGTAGATCAGCTTCAAAACATCAAATAGCATTAGATGAAGATGCAATGAGAGCCTTACCATTTTCCAAAAGAGGAACAATCAGAAGACTCACAAAGGAGCTCAGTGTAAGCAAAAGCAAAGTGGCCAGGTGGATTAGAAAAGAGGCCATCAAGCCTCACATTAATGTAGTAAAGCCCCAGTTAACAGACGCAAACAAGCTTTAAAGGCTTAAGTACAGCCTCGCAAATAAGCTTTAAAGGCTTAAGTACAGCCTCAGTTTCTTGCATAAGGACACAATCCAGAACAAAATCAGGTATGAAAGCATGCATAACATAGCCCACATTGATGAGAAATGGTTTTACTTGCAACAAACTAGTGAGAGAGCATATAAGCTAGCAGTCGAAGAAGACCCATACAGGGCATGTAAGAGCAAACGTTTCATTTCCAAGGTGATGTTTATGTGTGATGTGGCAAGGCCACAATACACATTAGATGGGAAATTGTTGTTTGATGGGAAAATTGAATTTTTTCCATTCACAACATTGGAGTCTGCCCTCAGAAACAATGCAAACAGACCTAGAGGGAATTTGGTCACCAAATCAATTGAGTCGATTACCAAACATGTCATAAAAGAATGCCTACTGGACAAGGTGACTCTATAACCTATCAAAATAATATCTTCATCTAGTTTATTGCTTATTGTAAGTCTCCAAAATTAGACCTCACAGTTTATTTGTTTGTTTGGAAAAATTGGTGACATTACAAGCATATTTTACTCTAAAAGAAAATTGTTTCATCATTGGACCTGTATAGATTATACCGACAATCAAGTCAAAATGGCCAGTTCTTTCCAGTAAATAAATCATCATTCAACAGGATAATGTAAGGCCACATTTAAGCAACTTTGAGAATGCAACAACAAGTGATGGATTTCAGATTCAGCTGATGTGCCAACCACCAAATTTACCGGACACTAATGTTCTAGATTTAGGCTATTTCAGGGTATCCAATCTCTACAAGTAGAAACAAGAAGCTACAATATACAAGATTTGGTGACAAATGTTCTTCAATCCTTTGAAGAACTTGAACCTTCTAAGCTCAACTATGTGTTTTTGAGTTTGCAAGCATGCACGGTGGAGGTGATGAAAGACAAAGGGGGAAACAATTATAGACTACAACACATTGCAAAATCAACTCAAGTAAGACAAGATACACTTCCAATAGTTGGAAATGGAAGAACAGATTGTCAGAAAAGCAATTGAATGTCTAATGACACAAGAACAGTCTGAAGATAACTATGAAATTAATTTCATATCTTGGGTATATGTGAATTAACTAAGATAAGTGGGGTTCCTTTTGTTATATTGTTTACAGTATAAACACAATAGAAATGTTTGTTTTGCTTAGACTGTAAACAGTAAGATCAAATGCAGTAAAAAAAAAAATGATCCAAATCGATTTCAATCTGTATATATATATATATATTTTTTTTTTGGTTAGTTATCCTCAGAAAATTATCATCATAGAGTATAATACATCAGCCCCAATTAGTATTGGTGGCAACATTAAAATTGACATAACTTACCAACTTAAGCAGCCATAACCAACACCTAAGCATGCAATATCTTAAATTAACAGCATCACACACATTATTTGTTGGACAACACAAACACTCAATTATGAACACATCCTGCAGTTTGGCCACAACACAAAAAGTAATTTTTGAAGTATTATTATTACTTTCAGACAATGTAATACATTTTCCAGGAAAAAGTATGGGAAAATTGATAAAAATGCCCTGTAAGTTTGTTCTAATTAAGAAAATATCCTTTAAGTTTGACACTTTTTAAAAATGTCTTCTAACTTACAAAAAATTGATAAAAATGCCCGGTGACCGGCTACTGCAGGTTACCCATCAGGTCATTCATGAGCTGGCTGTTTTTTGCTTATGTGACACTTAATTTTTTGATTTTTTTTTGTGAATTTCGTGCTTAGTCACTTATTAGAATGGTAAAGAAATTAAAAACAAGTATATATATATATATATAAATTAATATAATATTAAAATTTAGATATAAATGACAATTAAATTTATATAATATTTAAAAATTCATAGTTTTAAATTCTAATCTGAGAAATTATTTTAATAAATCTTTAATATATTATTTTGAATTAATCTAGATTGTAAAATATATACAATATTCAAAATAAATTATAGAATGATTTAAAAAAAAATATGATTACTAAAATCTTTAAAATTAAATTAAAGTTTTTAATTTTATCTATAAAATCAGTAAAATTATTTTAGTAAATCTTAAAGTAAATTGAAAATTTTTAAAATTAATTTTTAAAAGTAAAATTAATTTTTAGAAGAGTCTTAAATCTTAAATTATTTTATTTATCTAAAAATAAAATAAAAAATTTATGTCATTGGTTAGAGTGGGGTTATGTGGGGTAGGGTAGATTGGGGTGGAGATTGGATAAGTAACATACTCCCTCCGTCCCGGCCCAATTTGCCTACCTTGGCCGGGCACGGAGGTTAAGAAAAAGCAGATTTTGTGGAATCTTTGACTTTTCCAAAAGTGGAGATTGAATGTGGAGATTTTGAGGGTGGAGATTGTGAGAGAAATTTGCCATTTATGGATTGACAAATTAGATTGGGACAAACCAAAGAGGAAAGTAGGCAAATTAGAGCGGGACAGAGGGAGTAGATTTTAGGGAAAATTGGCAAAAATGTCCCGTAACTTTGCCATAATTAAGAAAATATCTTTTGTGTTTGGCACATAATGAAAATGCCCTCTAACTTTCAAAAGATTCGTAAAAATGCCCCGCCACTGGCTACAGCCAGTTACCCATCCGGTGAGGGGCTTATGTGACGTTTTTTATCTGATGTGTCTTTTAATATTTTGTTTTTATTACTGGCTTGGCTTAATAAATAAATTTTAATATATTTTAAAATAAATTTATTAAAAATATATTAAAAAACAAAAAAAAAAAAAAAAAAAAAAGAGGAAAAACCTAGAACTGTAGTTCATCTTCTCCCCCTCCCCCTCCCCTGTCTATATTTTTCTTCTTCTCAAAATATGGTCGCGTGGATCCGGCGACGGATCAATGACCGTCGGCTGCTCCACCACCGTTTTCCGCGCCGCCAGCCGCCACCGTCTTACTGATACATATATATATACACACATATATATTATAGATTCATATGTGTATATGGGTGTATAAATTTATATGTATATATATTACAGATTCATGTGTATATGCGTGTATAAAGTTGAATTTGTGTATATGTGTGTATAAATATATATATATATATATATATGTATCTATATATTGTGAATGACGAAGAAGAAGAAGGGGTTAAGGGTTTGGGGATGGGGGTTGGGGGGGGAGGGGAGGGGGCCGGGTTGGGGAGCGGGTGGGGGTGGGGGGTGGTTCTGAGAGCTGGGAATAGTATAAATTTTTTATAATAATATTATATATTTTTATATTAATATATTTATTTATAAATATCAATACTAAATATTTTAAAATTTATATGATAATTTTAGAATCTATTTTTGAATTTTCTGTCTATTTTATAATGTAGATTATAACTTAAAATAATATATTAAGAACACATAAGAAAAAAAGTCGCCACATCACTCTTTAACCGCCACATCAGCCTTTGACCGTTGACTTACTTGCTATAGCCGGTCACGGGATATTTTTACCAATTTTTTGAAAATTAGGAGGCATTTTCATTAATTGCCAAACTTAACGAATATTTCTTAAATAGAGCAAACTTACGGGATATTTTTACTAATTTTCCCTATTACTAATGTCATATTTTCCACAAATTTGAATAATTCCCTTGCGCCATTTATTACTCCCACGTCCCAATTATATAGCTTTCACTGAATATCCCAAACATATGTAGTCTAGTTTCTCTATACAGTAATATTTATTTAACTCATTTATTAATATACCTTTATTCATATGAGCATTAAATAATATATTAAATAGTATGATACTCATTAAATTTGAGGATATTAGAAAATTGATTACATATTTTTTTTTCCAATGACCTTTCTTAATTCTTATGTAAAAGACAATAAGTCTATATAATTGGGACGTAAGGAGTGGTTAATTATGAGAGAAAGCGACTTTTGTTACACTCCCGGTACAGTGTGAATAATCCGTCCCCAATTCCTTGTGTGATATGCGACCTTATATATTTATAATTGTTATCAAATGATATATATATATATATATATATATTTTTTTTTTTTTTGTTTTTTTCTTCTTCAAGTGTTGTCAATTGACATGCGCATATATATATATATATATATGAATAGTTTGAGAATAAAATACGAAATATTGTTGAAAGTAAAAGATTCAAAGTCAAATTAGTTGTGCAGTTAGATGTTAAGAGCTTAGCCAATCAAGGCATGTTTCTCACCGGTATGTTATTACGTATCTATACTAGCGCTACTTCAACTTCCTATGTATAAACACGTTTCCGAAAACAATGACACTCCCGATAAAAGTAGGTAAAATAATTTCTTTTGAACTTAATCTAAATCATTGTTTGCTCAATATTTTTAACTAAGATCGTCCTATTTAAATACTTTTTTGTTCGCATTCTTGTTCTTATCCTCTTATAAGAAAATATCTCAAACAAAAAATTATATCCAATTAGTTTGTTTCAAATTAATTTATTAAATGTGTTAGTAAATTTTTTATAAAATTAAATATCTTATTGATTCTGTAACTAATTTTTCTTTTCAAGTAGTATGAAACTTTTTTAATATTATTTTTCAATATATTTAAATTTTATGTTCTAATTCACCCCATTATTAAATTCCTGTTCTTATAAATATAATATGCATATGCATACACACAAATGTGCAGGTGTGTATGTATCTATAACGTAAAATTCGAAACAAGAATGGTAGAAAATAAATCTTTTTCCTATCTGAAACTGATTTTTCAATGGCTGAAAATAACATTTGAAATCCACAGTTGTTAAAAGTATTATGTGAAATAAATAAACAGATTGTCATCATCAAACACACGAAATCTAAAAGTAAAACTAAGCATAATTAATTTTATATGAGTTAGGCTCTTTTAAGTAAAAACTGAATAGTGTCTTCTTTATGCAATAAAAATTCAATTTATTAAAAAATAAATAAAAACACGTATGAAGTTTGACTGTACGTTTAAATAAAATACTACTATATAAAGAAAAGTGATTGTAATTGTATATACCACATGGTGGGGGAAAAGCGTCTAGAAGAAGACGGTCGTGTCATAAAGTCCATCATTGACATGCCTTCTAGAAGCAGTATACACAACATGCAAAACATACGTGACAATTCACACCCCCAATACCAATAAACAACTTTTTGTTCAAACTCGTATTACCCATTTCAATCACCGATCATGGAGATGGACCTACGGTACTAACATGGATTATCGAGTTAGATTCCTACTCAATTTTGGATCGGTTCGAATTATATACTCCCTCCGTTCCATTCTAATTTGCCTACTTTTTCTTTTTGGTTTGTCCCAATCTAATTTGCCAGCCCATAAATGAAAACTTTCTCTCACAATCTCCACCCTCAAAATCTTCACATTCAATCTCCGCCTTTAAAAAAATCAAAGATTCCACAAAATCTATTTTTTCTTAACCTCCGTGCCCGGCCAAGGTAGGCAAATTGGGCCGGGACGGAGGGAGTATAAAATATGTAATTACTATATTTTAGTATAAATATCTATTTCGATTTATTTACGATCATAATTGAGTTGAACTGGTTTCGAATTTCTCTCAATGAATTCAAGTCGAGTTAGGAAATAGGGTTAAAACATCAAATTTTAAGTTTATTTTCCTTTTATGTCCCTACATTCCATTTATTGTTTGAATTTGGTTGATATGGAGATTATTAAGCACATTAGTGAGGGGCAAATTAACATGAATATGAGCAATTAGTGATATTCTAATATAGTAAGTAGCGTATATTTGTGGAACGGATGAAAATGGAAAACAAGCTATCTTTGTAGGATGAAGGGTGTATTATATAGGTAATTTTGAAACAGTTTGATCGAGCCTCATCGACAAAAAAAATTATGCTGTCACCAATTACACGTACATGCAAAAATGATAATACATTAATACTAAATAAAATATCAATAGAACATATACTGATTATGTTATTTTATAAATATGGAATACACATCCTAATGGAAAATATTATTTGGTAGATCATCTTTCCTCACTCTGTGTCTTTGCAACAGCCTCCAACTGCTTGTGCTTCAACGTTTAGCTTCTTTTAAGAGAGTGTTTGCCGTTGTTTTTACCTTTAAAACCGATCGTCAAAAGTTTGATATTAATTAAAAGTATGTAACATTTACGGAAATTAAAAAAATACCCTAAAGTAGAAAAAAACATGTAATATCATACTACTAAATTTTACTTAAAATTATTTATTTTATGCCAGGCAGCATTTGCAAGCATTCAAATTTATTTTCTTAAGCCAAAAGTCCAAAAATATTTTTTCAAGCAATGACAAATACCGTCTTTAAGTGCTTTTTAGATGGTTTATTGGTACTAATTTCGTTTAAAATGTAAAACTAATAAAAATGTACTTTTTGAGTGATTATAACAATTTTATAGATATTTGCATGTTCTTTTGTTTCATTTAATCTGAAAAGAGACATTCTTGCGTATATGAAACGTTCTAACTTTTGATTCTTTAGAAGTCACTTGACTCGCTTATCTCAAATACTGCCGTCTACCTATTTTTACTATGTGTATATATATATATATATATTTTGTTTTGTTAACCAACAATTCTGATTGCATCCTTGTAACAAGCAATTGCAAACACCATCTCTAGATCAATTAAATTGCTACATGATTAGAGGAGGTATTTTGTGCACCAATTACATAAGTTTTAGATTCATATAATTTGGATCATGATTAAAGTATTTGTATTAAAGATAATACGTGTTTTGAAAAATATATATGGTATGTTTATGCTTATAATATTACTTGTTTTGGGTAAGCTATATGTGATATCTTTCGTGCAACTGATGAATATAAGACATTATCACATTATAAATGACTTCCCGATAAAATTTCTGGATCCGTTACTAAAAATAAAAAATATCAAGACTAGAACCCGACCCACCCATAGTCACTCTTACATTATAAAAATAAATGAAAAGAATTAAAGAGGGAGAGATGGAGGTGTCGGCCCGCAAAGATTGCCCAACCCACACAGTAAACGCATCACAGCTAATCACCTATCATCTGTCAAACAAGACAGCACACCTCATCCATTTCTTTACTATCTTAATTCATTTCCCCAATTCATTTTCCCTATACACATACATATATATACTTTCATTCTCTTACTATTTTTCAAAAGCCATCCCACAAATTTCTCCTACTACTCATAATGGACAACGGGGGAGTCTGGTTTGATGTATCTGCTTACATGTTATTCGAGGCCACCGGCGATTCTGAAGCCGAGTGTTTCAACGCCGCATTCGAGCTCGAGTCCGATTCGGCGCCGCCGTCGGAGGATGACGCGCAGTCGTGCAGCTACGGATCGGTGTATGATAGCCGCCGGTTGCGTGAGGCTGTCGATGAATATCGCGGCGCGGATTTTGATGATTATAGCGGGGATGAGGACGACGACAGTGACATGGAGGACGGTGTAGTGGATCAATGCCGCCGTCGTGGACATGCGGCGGTGGAGAAGCCGGCGAAATCTAGGGCTTGTGAGGATTCCAATTTGAAGATGATAAATAAGAGAGAGGATGATAGGCAGTTTTGGGAGGCTTGTTTGGCATCGTAGTTATTTAAATATTTTTTCTCTCTTTTTTTTTTTAATTATTTTGGGAGCGTTTAGAATTTGGGAATTTCTGGATCAATCAAAAGTAAGAAATTGATTCCAGGATGGATTCAAAGAAATATACATATCGATATTTGCCGAAAACAGAAAAAAAATGGCAAAGGAAATAAGTTACTGAATTTGATGATGAAAGTATTTTCCTTTATTGCAAATTTAGTTTTTAGTTTTGTATAGTTTTCATAGTGTTGATTATACTGACAATTGTAAATTGCGTTTGCTTGAATAAAAAGTAAATAATAGACCTGTTATTCTATTTGAGTTTAGATTGTGGCACCTTCTGGTATGTGATTGACAAAAGTGGATGTTATTCATCTCTAAGTGCGGTTTCAACAAAAAGGGGTATATTAGTATATAGTATATTGATAGATATAGATTCTGTATGGAATTCACCACTTATTTTATTGACATCAAGAAAATTAGCCATATTAAATTTTATACATTTTTCAAATATACAATGGATTGTCCACTTGAATACTATCCAAGTGAATAACATATAGCTAATCCGAATTTTATCATTATATCCACCGACATACACCAATTTATAGGCCAACCGCTCCCAACTTAATTTAATATATTTTTCTTCTTGTACCACACAAACATAGTCCTATGATTTCTCCATTATGGTGGGTATATAAATTGCAATTCGGATTTCCTGTTACAGTAGGTGTTTCATCCTCTATTACACTCAATTCACTAGGTGACACATATTAATTTGTAACATCATACTATACACGTGTCGGTTAATGAATGAGTGAAACACAAGATGTAACATCAAAGTGTAACAGATGATCTCATGGGTATAAATTGAGCATCAATGAAATCAATTATATATGTTTATATATTCATTCAAACTCATGTGTAATGCACGAAAATATGTTAATAGATAATATTTAAATAAAATTAGATATCATACGATTTTATTATTTAAAAGTGTAAACACTATAATTAAGAAAATAAATGTTTCAACTTTTTGAATTATATACGGTAAACATAAACATACATTTCTCCTATGCAAAGCTTGAATTCAACATATACTAATTATTTATAATAAATTGTTGTTATAGAACAAAGTTAAAAGAAATATTAAATATAACAAATGAAAAAACCTATTTTAAGATTGTTTTTTTTTTTTTTTCAAAACTCAAAGTTAGTGGCCTGTATCATTCTTAACTTATATGAATTACAATAGTTTAATTAATTACATATGTTGAAACAAACACAAATATATTAGCACCCAACTTATAAGAAAACTAATAATCAATTGGTTCATTTTTATATAATTTATCATATATTTTTTATTTATATGAGTGCATCTATGTGTGTGCGTGTCAGCGTGTGTATGCTATATATATGTGTGTGTGTAAAATATTGAGATTAAAAAATAAATAATTTGATTAAGCCTAATATAAATAGTTTAATCCGCAAAAGAATTAGTTCAATTTAAAGAAGGTGAAGATAGTTTAATCCGCAAAAGAATTAGTTCAATTTAAAGAAGGTGAAGAGATGGTTGATATGATGGAGTATATTTAAAAATAGATTAGAAATAAAGTATTTGATTGCATTTAAAAAATTGAAAAGAATTGTTGATAAAGAAACAAACTGATAGAATGTTTAACAATACAACAATTTGGTTTTAAGGACACGTATATTAATAAAATTCTTGGAAATGTTTGATTCACTATTGGACTATAAAAATAATTTTTTTCTTGTTACATATTTGGCTTCATTTTGTCCTACTACACATATATATTTATAGGGAGATAACATGAAATAGCCTTTTGTGCAACTTTTATTATAATTTTGTCATCTTTGTAACTATAGTATAATTTTAGCATTTCTTGTAACTATACTATAATTTTAGTCTATCCTTATCCATTTGAATAACCAACAAAGTAAACTCCTTATACTCACCATATCCCTTATAAAATCTATGTCACTTATCCAATCTCCTTACCCTAAATTACAACCCCAATATACCCTACCCCACATAACCCAACTCTAACCAATGACATAAATTTTTTATTTTATTTTTAGATATATAAAATAATTTAAGATTCAAGACTCTTATAAAAATTAATTTTACTTTTAAAAATTAATTTTAAAATTTTTTAAGTTACTTTAAGATTTACTAAAATAATTTTACTGATTTTATATATAAAATTAAAAAGTTTAATTTAATATTAAAGATTTTAGTAATCATATATCTATATTTATTTTTGTTTTTAAATCATTCTATAATTTATTTTGAATATTGTATATATTTTACAATCTAGATTAATTCAAAATAATATATTAAAGATTTATTAAAATAATTTTCTCAGATTGGAATTTAAAGCTATGAATTTTTAAATATTATATAAATTTAATTGTTATTTATATCTAAATTTTAATATTATATTAATTTATATATATATATATATATATATATTTGTTTTTAATTTCTTTACCATTCTAATAAGTGACGAAGCAGGAAAAACACAAAAAAAGTCAAAAAATTAAGTGCCACATAAGCAAAAAACAGTCAGCTCATGGATGACCTGATGGGTAACCTGCAGTAGCCGGTCACGGGACATTTTTATCAATTTTTTGTAAGTTAGAAGACATTTTTAAAAAGTGTCAAACTTAAAGGATATTTTCTTAATTAGAACAAACTTACGGGACATTTTTATCAATTTTCCCATACTTTTTCCTGGAAAATGTATTACATTGTCTGAAAGTAATAATAATACTTCAAAAATTACTTTTTGTGTTGTGGCCAAACTGCAGGATGTATTCATAATTGAGTGTTTGTGTTGTCCAACAAATAATGTGTGTAATGCTGTTAATTTAAGATATTGCATGCTTAGGTGTTGGTTATGGCTGCTTAAGTTGGTCAGTTATGTTAATTTTAATGTTGCCACCAATAGTAATTGGGGCTAATGTATTATACCCTATGATGATAATTTTCTGAGGATAAATAACCAAAAAAAAAAAAAAAACAAAAAATACAGATTGAAATCGATTTGGATCATTTTTTGTTTACTGCATTTGATCTTATTGTTTACAGTCTAAGCAAAACAAACATTTTTATTGTGTTTATACTATAAACAGTAGAACAAAAGGAACCCTACTTACCTTAGTTAATTCACATATACCCAAGTTATGTCATTATCCCCCTAATTTCATAGTTATCTTCAGACTGTTCTTGTGTCATTAGACACTCAATTGCTTCTCTGACAATCTGTTCTTCCACTTCCAGTGCTATTGGAAGTGTACCTTGTCTTGCTTGAGCTAATTTTGCAATGTGTTGTAGTCTATAATTATTTCCCCCTTTTTCTTTCATCACTTCCACTATCCATGCTTGCAAACTAAAAAATACGTAGTTGAGCAAAATATATTGCATGACACTGGTTATGTGATAATCGTATATTTGTGATATTTAAATAATATACTAATGCAATTACATATTCGTATAAGGCGAAACAATGACAAAAGTCACATATATTATATTTCGTATTTAGTAATATTAGCATGAGATTGCGCAATGGTATTAGTTTATTAATCAATGGTGCTAAAGTATATAACATTGTGAAGTATTTTAAAAAAAAATCAATCTATTATATTTGTAGCATCATTTTTCTTTTCACAAAAGAGGCACTAATTCAATCATCAAATCATTTTAACTATTATATCTAAGCTTTTGAAGGTAAATTGTAACTTTAACTAATCGACCCATTTTTTATCAAATTTCTGTAGAACAAAATGATTCATCAAAATTATTATAATAGGACAAATTAAAATAAAAGAAATTAATCTTCTAGAAAAGAGTAGATAATTTTGATAATATTTGAAATTTCTATTTTATATACAAAAAAAATAATTCAAATTGAAATGTATCATAATAATCATAAAAAAAGTAAGTTACACTTAGAAATTAATATTTAATATGCATAATGGATGTCAAAACGAAAATTGTGAAATTAATTCAGTATATTTCTTACAAAAAACGAAGTTGAATCGAAAAAGTTATACGACTTTTAAATATTAAGGGGAAAAGTAAAAAAATGTGATTGATTGGCATTTAACCAACTCCCTCATACTTCTCTCTTTTCCATTCTTCTTTTCTTTTTTATGCTAAAGAAATTAAATTATCAATAAATTAGAGTTTAAAAAAACTCAAAAAGCTAAGAAAAAGACACATAAGCAGTTTCACTTTTCAAAGATTTTACTTTTAAGAATAAGGTAGATAAGGTAGATAACTATATTTCCGTGGGTCAGATTAGTTTTAAAAAAGTTGTTGGAGAAAAGAAAGAAGATCTGAAATAAAAAGTTGGAAACTGCAGTCACGCAGACGAATAATCCAATCTCATTGTTGCTCGGACACGGATCCGGTGCTGTGGGATAAAAAACAACAAATTGTACTGTTGGACAAAGCGGTGCCGTTTCGGCATCTTATTCCATTCTCTTCTCTCTTTTCCATTTCGTCTCTTCTTATTTCTTATCTCCTTTTTTTTTTCTTCCTATCTCATTCCTAAAAATGTATTCCATTTCTCTTCTTTTTCTTTTTTCTTCTTGATTTTCTTTCATGTTTCTCTCCAACTCTTTAAATCTGATTTCCTAATTTAGATAAATTTGAAAAGCTAAAAATTATGATTTACAATTTTATTGGGCACAGTGACAGACGGACCCAGAAATTTTATTGAGAGTGATCTATTTATAGACAGATTTAGGAGTTTATTTCCCGGGATACCTTTTTAATTATTATATGATTAGGAGACAAGCCTTATACCAAATAGGGAGCAAACTGAGGAGTTTAAACATAAACTCTTCTTTATTAGACTATATACATAAAATATTGAATAAATCACATTAAGAATATTTTTTTTTTAAATATAAATGAGAGGACATTGCCCCCCTATATCTGTCTATAGTAGTCAGTGACATTCAACTCTATAAATAAAGCTAAAAGTACTAATAATATTGATGATATTAATAAATTAGTTTAATTAAAAAAATGAACAATAAAGAAATGTTTCTATTCATTTCATTTTTTTTTTAAATCATTACCCTGTTACTTACACTTAAAGTTACATCATTGATTATTATTAAATAATTATATATGTTTCTTTTAATTAAGTTATATCGAAATTGACTAAAATACACATACATAGTATATAATAGCAAATTTTCATGGGGTCAAGGGGCCAGTGCCCCCCTTGGCCCCTATATAAGTCCGCCTCTGGTTGGGTTGATTACGGTTCAAAATAATAATTTGATTTGGTTTATGGTTTCAAATAATATAAAATCAATCCAAACCAACTGTATGTAGAAAAAAACTAGACTATGTTAAATACACAATGGAAAAACTTTATGCACGATAATGATGTTCTATCTATGGTTGTACGCGAGTTGTTTTGAGCGGTTTATTAGATATATGCTAAACCAAACAAATTCTTCTGTCTGTAAAATTTTGACATCCAAACAAGACCAATAGTTCATGAAATTAAAATGGTTTTGGATTGGTTTAATATGATTAAAACTAATTTAGTTTCGGTATAAACTATGATTTTTTGTTAAATTTTATTTCTTCAAGAATTCAATAGATGTTATATTTTCAACATAATATATGTTATGTAAATATTTTTTTTTCTGAATTTACATACTCTAATATTTTGAACAAACTATAAATTCATATCACTAGTAAATATAAGCATACTATAAATGAGAGGACAATGGCCCTCATGAAAAATTTCTATTATATACTATGTATGTGTATTTTAGTCAATTTTGATACAACCTAATTAAAATATATATATATATATATATATATATAATTATTTAATAATAACCAATTATGTAACTTTATGTGTAAGTAATAGGGTAATGATTTAAAAAAAAAAAATAGAATGAAATGAATAGAAACATTTCTATTGTTCATTTTTTTAATTAAAATAATTTATTGATATCATCAATATTATTAGTACTTTTAGTTTTATTTATTGAGTTGAATGTGACTATGTACTATAGTCAAATTTAGGGGGCTAATGTCCTCTCATTTATATTTAAAAAAAAAAAAATCTTAATGTGATTTATTCAATATTTTATGTATATAGTGTAATAAAGAAGAGTTTATGTTTAACCTCCTCAGTTTGTTCCCTATTTGGTATAAAACTTGTCTCCTAATCATATAATAATTAAAAAAGTATCCCCGGAAATAAACTCCTAAATCCGTCTATAAATAGATCCCCCTCAATAAAATTCCTGGGTCCGTTCGTCACTGTGCCCAATAAAATTGTAAATCATAAATTTTTAGCTTTTCAACGTTTATCTAAATTAGGAAATCAGATTTAAGGAGTTGGAGAGAATGAAAGAAAATCAAGAAGAAAAAAGAGAAAGAAGAGAAATGGAATACATTTTTAGGAATGAGATAGGAAGAAAAAAAAAAAAGAAAAAATGAGATAGGAAATATGAAGAGACTAAATGGAAAAGAGAGAAGAGAATGGGATAAAATGCCGAAATGGCACCGCTTCGTCCAACAACACAATTTTCTGTTTTTTATCCCACAGCACCGGATCCGTGTCCGCCGTATGAATTGAACGAACAGAAGAGTGAGTAATTTCTTTCTTTCTTTCTTCCTTCCTTTTAATTATTTTTATTTCTGCAATGGTGGTTTATGTCTTTAGTTTTCTGGTAAAATTGTTGGGTGGATTTGTTAGGTATAAGCAACGCAAAATATCCATCAAAATGTAAGATTTGTTCTGGTTCAGTTTTGGATATTCTCGTAAACTCTCATCAATCAAGCGGACTGATTTAAGCCCTGACTTTCCGAGTTTAAGCTTATAAGCGCATAGCATTTCAGAAATACTAAAATCGAATGAATATAAAATCTTGGTGTTGCAAAGATGATTCCACTCGTTTCTATAGACATGAGACTGAAGTAAATCTGAATTTTATTTTTTATTGTAGTTAAGTCAGGCTGTTGAGTTTAAGGAGGCTTCAGATTAGAAAGAATGTCGCGTTGGTTGATCTTGTTGCTATTAACCAAATTAGGGCCAAATTTACTGCAAAATGATGAAATTGAGAGGATTCATGAATCATGAGCCTTTGTCTGCTACAAAATCACAGTCTTGTTGCAAGTGCTTAGAGCATATCGAAGGTGGATAATGTTAGCATGTGCCAAACAGTAAAAGTATTGAAAGAACAATTGCAGTTACTCATTCAGTTCCCAAATTAGAGGCCCCGTTTGCTTTAAGATTGGAGCAACCCATTTAGGATTGGGCTAATCAGCCCATGTTTGCTTTTAGATTTAACCCAATATATTGTGGATTTAGGGTTCAGGAGCTGTCTCACTCACATAAAACGCCGCGCCTCACCTCACTTTCACCTCTCTCCTCTCTCCTGTTACACTGACAAACGAACGGACTCTTCACTCTCTCTCTCATCTGCAATTGAAGACTTCATCAGTCTTCTATCTTCTTCTTATTTCTCAATCTTATAATCCCCCTTATTCAATTTTTTTTTTTTTTTTTTTTTTTCTGTAAAGTCTCTCGACTTTATTGCATCGTTGATTCTGGGTTAATTTTTGGATGGATATAGATGGATTTGGTGGAGGTTTTAAGTCATCTGGGCTTGCAGAGGGTGTAATGACCTCTGTCAGTACCCACCCACCTTGGAGCTTCGCTTAATGGCGGTCTTACCCTCTAGAACTCATTTTCCCTCTTTTGACAGACGAATCTTCTGAAAAAAGGTTGGCATGTTAGCCCGGTTTTGAGGGCTTTGATTTCGTCTCTGTTACCAGATCTGAGCCCGTGACCTATTTACCGTTTTCTCTGTTTAATTTAAGTTTTGTACTTGTTTTTGTTTATTTCTCGTGTGTAAATGCATGTGTATTTATAATCTCCCCTCTCCCCTCTCGCCATGGAAAACCTCCACTCTGTCACTAAGCACACACCCTCTGAAAGAACCTATAATCTTCGATCTGTGAAGCACAAACTATTTTTACCCTACACACGGCACACACTTTGCACTAGACGACCTTTACATTCTTATTTTCTGAGATCCCATAGTATCCAAAAAACTGTTGCTGCTGTAACTGCTCACCGTCGGAATTTGTCGGAAGTTGCAATTCTGTGCTCTTTGCTGAAAAAAAGGTGCATTTTTCTGATGTTAATTTTTTTTTTTTTTTAATTTTTCCAGAATGGTTGGATGTTTTATTTAAGAAGAATGTTATATGCTCTGTATTATATGTTCAGTAACCTGGGTATGTGCCATCTTATTAATAGCTGTATTTGTGATTTGGTGCTTCTACGTTGCTTTGAATGGTGAATATTGCAGTTAATTTGATTATTGTTCCAATATTATTGTGTGTTCAAGTTATGGTGCAACTTGGATGTTGCATTTTATTGAATTTAGGAGGTTTTAGTTGCTGCATCTAGTAGGGGTGCCTCCACCCTCTGAGTGGAGGCGTAAGTCAATCCCCCTAGATGTATATGATTGTTTATTGTTTCATGTAATCAGTTTTGTATGAATTGATCTTGATTTGGCATTATGTAGTGGTACCTTACGTATACACAATTCCTCTGTAGTGTTTTTCCCGTTTTGATCGCATGTTTAGTTGTTCTTGTTTGCCTTAGCTTCTGTGTGGATGTTAAAATTCATTCCATCCGTATTTTGTTAGTGATCTATTAATTGACAATATATCTCCTGTTTGATTTTGCTTAGGATTAGGGTGGTAGAGGGATTGTTTAGTAAGGTACCTAACAGTGATTTAACCGTTTTTTTTTTTTTTTTTTTTTTTTTTTTTTTTCTACCGAGCAAAATAATTGCTTTGTGGTCCGAAGCCGTTACAATATTTCCTTTATAAAATTGTGACCTTCTTTCCAGCCAAATTACAAAATTGAAACCTATCCGAGCTTTTTATATTTGTTTTAGAGAGTTCTTAGCTTTTTATATTTGTTTCAGAGAGTTCTTTTCATAGTAGGGGAGAAAAAAAAAAGCATAGATTTTGTTGTAGGTGGTGTTTCTTACCTCTTTTTTTTATTATTATTCACACGGACGTATGTACAAATTTTTGAAGTTCTATTTTGTTCCATTGTAATATTATTATCCACATTATTGTAATGCTAATGTTATTATTTTGATTTCCTCTTGTTTGGTCTTTATTTAGTACAAAACGAAATTTCAGCCGACTATATAATAAATATACAAAACCGGATTTTTTAAAGTTTATACACACCACGATATCCCATGCAGAAATAATTTTTCAAACAAAAAATTAACTCTTGTAATTATTTCGTATTAATACCTTCGCATTTTGATTATAGGTATTTTTTGGGAATACAAAAAAATGAAAATAAAGACACTAGTTTAGAAAGAATAAGGAGAAAAAATTAACAATTAATCCTTACTTTAGTCTGAGTTAAATGTTCCAATTCACTCTAAAGTTACAAATTTCCACCCCAAATTAATTTGCACAAAGAACCACAAAGAAGTTTTTTGGCAAAAACAACACGAATTATGGATTTTCATTATTGAAGTAATAAAGCTAGGACAAATTTGAGCGCTATATATATTTTACAAAAAATACAGGCATACTCTAATTCGGTAAATTACTAGTATTAAAATTATTCATGCTTATAATTCATTAGACGTCTTTAAAATAATTTTTAATGCAAAGAGTTAATTTTATTTGGCCTTTACCTTTCTACGGAATATTCTACAACTAGATGACAAGACCCGGAGCTCGAGCAAATCATGCCAGGGCTAGGGCATCCGCAGGGGCGGATCGAGCTATTTGGACCCGTATTACCGAGAGGGAATTCATAAACGTATGCCACAATGAATGGCACGCTGGTGGTATGCTTTCGGGGCGGTTCTCCCCACACATCATGGAACGAATCGCCAATAACCTGAATAGTCGATTTGAGGGCTCCACGTACACAACGAATTCAGTTGATAATAAAATAAAAAATTACAAGCGTTGTTGCCGTATGATGCGGAAGAACTGCTACAATTCTGGAGTGGAATGGGACTACGAAAATGAGACGCTCATTGCATACAAGGAGTATCTTGACGACTTGGCCCTAGTAATATCTCTAAAACATACCTCAACTCAACTGGTTTAACTAACTATAACTCCGTTTATTTTTATATTTTTCGAATAGTTCCCTGTCTAATTAAACGAAACCCTAATCTCGTGTAGCAAGCCAAAGACTACTCGGGCTTCATCGAAAATGGATGTCCCAACTACGATAAGTGTGATGAAATGTGGCAGTCAACAGTTGAGCTTGGGGAGGAGGCAATTTCACCCGGGGTCGGGCAAGGACGTGGTCGAGGCACTACTGGGGCCCATTATGACGCCTTCGCATTTATGGGAGACCAGATGAATACAGGTGGGGAGGGTACCTCGCAAGTACGTCCTAGAATACCTACAGCGGGTGAGGATCGGGCTGCAAGGGTCGAGGCTTGTGAGAGCTTCAAGTCTTGGTCTTCCGGGAAGCGTGGGTCCGTGGGTAGGAAGGAGGACATAGCTTATTGCATGGACGAAATTAAGAAGTTGGCTCCCACGATCTCAGCCCGCGTGAAGGGGTACAAAGCTGTTTCTTTAGAGTCCACCCGCCACATATGGATAACATGGACGATGAAGAGAAAATTTATTTTCTGTCAGGCCTGTAGACGATTTGTGTGAGACTATCTAATTTCTTTAAAAAATTGTTTGACAATCAAGTACTTGGAGTATTTTTAATGTTCGCTTGGGTTGGATTAAATCGTACTCGTTTCCATTTGATCCATAATTTATGTCCACCACTTCTTGTTGTTCAATTTATGCACCTAACACCATATCGAATACACGTGATAAATTAGAAGACCAACAATTTTAAATACAAAAATACATGCATATGACCTTATCGTTTTACACGTGATAAATTGCCCTATTTCATTTAGTCTATTTTTGAACTATAGCCCCTATGTCAAGCTCAAATTCCGAGGCGTTATTCTCAAACTCGGACAACTCCAAAGATGAAAGAGTCGCACATTTTGCGTTGAATGTCCTCATGTATAATCCTGCCTCTGGGCCACAACCACAAAACAATTCCATACTCCAAGGTGCCGACTGGGTTGCTGAACTTCTGTTCGGTCATCCGGACTGGTTTTACTATCAGGCACGTATGACAAAAGAGGTTTTTAGGGAACTGGTCAACACATTAGTTAGACGTGGCCTACTTCACACCTTATCGCGCTCGCGCGTCTCCCCAATCGAGTCTGTCATGATCTTTGTACGCATGGTATGTATGCATCATCGTCATCGGGATGATTTAGAGCGTGTTCAGCACTCCACAGAGACAATTAACAACCATTTTCACATGGTATTGGATGCAATGCTTGCCCTGGGTAGTGATTGGATAAAGCCTCCCGACTACATATGGGTTCCGCACAAGATTCTCATGGACGGAAGATTCTTTCCCTTTTTCGAGGTAAATAGGTCGCTAATATGGTCGATTGATCGAACACCAAATGTAGTATTTTTTGTTCTTAACACTACCATTTCTTCGAAGGGTGCTGTCGATGCAATAGACGGAACCTTAATTCCCGCTCGTCCACCACCACAACGTTCTACATCATAGATAACGCGCAAGGGAACCAAGTGCCAAAACATATGTGCAATTGTAGATTTCTACATGTACTTCACATACGTATACGCCGGTTGGGAAGGCAGTGCCCACGATGCTCGTGTACTATTGAAAGCATTACAAACGGATAACACTTTTCCTTACCCACCTGTTGGTACGTTAGATTTCTTAATAATTCTATAATAACCTAAACATAACTCCCTGTTTCAAATATGCTTTCGTTTGAATATTTCCATCAACTTCGTTTTCAGGCAGCTACTACTTAGCTGATGTCGGCTACACGAACTATGGGGCTTTTTTGTGCCCATATCGCCAGACTAGATATAATCTCCCCGAATTCCACGGAGCACCTCCGGCGCAAAACCGACAAGAGTTATTTAATCACAGACATTCGCAGTTGCGCAATGTTGTTGAGCGTGCTTTTGGTTGTCTTAAAAGTAGGTTTCCGATCCTGTCGCATGGCATGCCATCTTATCGCATAGGGAATCAAACAAAAATTGTAATTGCATGTTGTGTACTCCACAACTTCATTAAGCAAACGAACCATCCAGACCTGATACTTGAACTTGATGCACAACACTACCATCCAGACGCACTTATCTTTTCCGAACCGGACTATTCTACGCCAGCAGCCATCCAGCAACAAAATGCCCGTAGAGAAATCATATGTAATATATTGATTAGTATTTCGAATTTGTATGCGACATTTGAACGCATCGCTTCTCTTAAATTGGTCGTTATTGTGTGTTCTAATTTATGTTACTCGGTCTTTATTTGTTACTTATAATATTAATTTGCCTCTCGTGTATTAATATATGTAAATATTTTTCGTGCAAATCTAAACAAAATTCATATTAGCAGTCGTACTATGGCGGAACTAGGTACATGGTCGATTGAGAATGAGAAATTATTCTTATATTTATGCTATTGCGAATACATGGATGGGAATGTCGTACCGGGGATGTACTTCAATGATGTGACCATAAACCCAATTTGTGGAAGCCTTAATGGCTTAGCACATGACTCCACCGTCTTCCATGTGATCAATTTGAATGCTAAGATCAAACAAGTTAAAAGGGCATGGAATTTGTTGCATAACATACGTCACCTAAGTGGAATGATATGGGATAATGAGCTAGGAACCGTAATCGGGCCACAAGACATTATTGATGATTTCTGCCAGGTACAAATTTGGTAAATTACTGATATCCATTATGAATTGAATATTCAAACTGAAAATCAAACTTATTTTCTTAGGGAAACCGATATGCCGAACCTATTATTCAGAGGGGTCTGCCTTTATTCGAACTGTGCAATGACATGATTGTTGGAAATGTTGAGCTATTTATAGATCCGGGGTTCCAGGGCAGTCTGGATATCATTCGGGAAATGGAGGGAATACCTATTGAATAGAAAGCTCGATCAATAATCCAACTACGCAACCCAATAATTACCATATGGTTTATGGATGTCTCACCTGGGATACAGGAAGCTTGGGTCCACATGAACTTCTAGTATTTATATCGTTGATGCACTTTTACGATTTTCTCTCGAACTTTCTAATTGATTAGAATTTTTAATTTGTGTGTTTACAAACAATTTGGAGATTGTATGTAATATTGACATCTTATTATTAACGTGAATTATTTACGTAAACTTGAGGATTTGTGTGAAATTTGCCCGTTTTGTTTGTGTATTACCGGCAAGGTTGAAGTTCAAATTTGCCCATTTTATTTAGTTGGTGCCTCTATTCATGCCCTATTATTTGGTAAAAGAAGCTATAATAAAAATGGAGATTTAATTAAATTTTGCACAAAAAAGTCACGCTCTTTAACTTAAAAAAATCAAAATAATATAAATTAATTTTTACTATTACTATTCCAATATTAAATTAATAAGAATTTATTTTAGGAATAATATATAATTATAATTAATTTAAAACAAATTTATGAACCAACAATAAAATATCACCTATCACGTTTTTAACTAATTCTTACACACATGTCATCAATCACACACAATTCCAAATACTAACTTTAATCAACACTCTATCATTCTCTCACTAACTCTTACACCCATCACCTCACCTTTTACCTTTTTATATTATAAACAACCCTAAATTAAATCTCCTACCAACTAAATCAAACATACCTTTATTTACCCAAATCCATCTTTTACCTTTATTTTGCAACACCAAGATTTTAAATTCATTCGATTTTAGTATTTTTGAAATGCTATGCGCTTATAAGCTTAAACTCAAAAGTCAGGGCTTAAATCAGTCCGCTTTATTGATGAGAGTTTACGAGAATATCCAAAAATGAACCAGAACAAATCTTACATTTTAATGGATATTTTGCGTTGCTTATACCAAACAACTCCACCCAACAATTTTACCAGAAAACTAAAGACATAAACCACCATTGCAGAAATAAAAATAATTAAAAGGAAGGAAGAAAGAAAGAAAGAAAGAAATTACTCACTCTTCAGTTCGTTCAATTCATACGGCGGACACGGATCCGGTGCTGTGGGATAAAAAACAGCAAATTGTGCTGTTGGACGAAGTGGTGCCATTTCGGCATTTTATCCCATTCTCTTCACTCTTTTCCATTTCGGCTCTTCTTATTTCCTATCTCATTTTATCTTTTTTTTTTTTCTTCATATCTCATTCCTAAAAATGTATTCAATTTCTCTTCTTTTTCTTTTTTCTTCTTGATTTTCTGTCATATTTCTCTCCAACTCCTTAAATCTGATTTCCTAATTTAGATAAACTTTGGAAAGCTAAAAATTTATGATTTACAATTTTATTGGGCATAGTGACGAACGGACCTAAGAATTTTATTGAGGGGGATCTATTTATAGACGGAGTTAGGAGTTTATTTTCGGGGATACTTTTTTAATTATTATATGATTAGGAGACAAGTTTTATACCAAATAGGGAACAAACCGAGGAGGTTAAACATAAACTCTTCTTTATTACACTTTATACATAAAATATTGAATAAATCACATTAAGAATATTTTTTTTTTAAATATAAATAAGAGGACATTAGCCCCCTAAATCTGTCTATAGTACTTAGTGACATTCAACTCAATAAATAAAACTAAAAGTACTAATAATATTGATGATATCAATAAATTATTTTAATTAAAAAAATGAACAATAGAAATGTTTCTATTCATTTCATTCTTTTTTTTTTTTTTAAATCATTACCCAATTACTTACACTTAAAGTTACATAATTGGTTATTATTAAATAATTATATATATATATATATATATATATATATATTTTAAATAAATTGTATCAAAATTGACTAAAATACACATACATAGTATATAATAGAAATTTTTCATGAGGGCCATTGTCCTCATTTATAGTATGCTTAATATACTTTACTAGTGATATGAATTTATAGTTTGTTCAAAATATTAGAGTATGTAAATTCAGAAAAAAAAAATATTTACATAACAGACATTATGTTGAAAATATAACATCTATTGAATTCTTGAAGAAATAAAATTTAACAAAAAATCATAGTCTATACCGAAACTAAATTAGTTTTAATCAAATTAAACCAATCCAAAACCATTTTAATTTCATGAAATATTGGTCTTGTTTGGATGTCAAAATTTTACAGACAGAAGAATTTGTTTGGTTTAGCATATATCTAATAAACCGCTCAAAACAACTCGCGTACAACCATAGATAGAACATCGTTATCGTGCATACAGTTTTTCCATTGTGTATGTAACGTAGTCTAGTTTCTTTCTACATACAGTTGGTTTGGATTGATTTTATATTATTTGAAACCATAAACCAAATCAAACTATTATTTTGAACCGTAATCAACCCAACCAGAGGCGGACTTATATTGGGGCCAAGGGGGGCACTGGCCCCTTGACCCTTTGAAAATTTGCTATTATATACTATGTATGTGTATTTTAGTCAATTTTGATATAACTTAATTAAAAGAAACATATATAATTATTTAATAATAACCAATGATGTAACTTTAAGTGTAAGTAACAGGGTAATGATTTTAAAAAAAAAAATGAAATGAATAGAAATATTTCTATTGTTCATTTTTTTAATTAAAACAATTTATTAATATCATCAATATTATTAGTACTTTTAGCTTTATTTATAGAGTTGAATGTCACTGAGTACTATAGACAGATATAGGGGGCCAATGTCCTCTCATTTATATTTAAAAAAAAATATTCTTAATGTGATTTATTCAATTATGTATATAGTCTAATAAAGAAGAGTTTATGTTTAAACTCCTCAGTTTGCTCCCTATTTGGTATAAGGCTTGTCTCCTAATCATATAATAATTAAAAAGGTATCCCGGGAAATAAACTCCTAAATCTGTCTATAAATAGATCCCTCTCAATAAAATTTATGGGTCCGTCTGTCACTGTGCCCAATAAAATTGTAAATCATAATTTTTAGCTTTTCAAATTTATCTAAATTAGGAAATCAGATTTAAAGAGTTGGAGAGAAACATGAAAGAAAATCAAGAAGAAAAAAGAAAAAGAAGAGAAATGGAATACATTTTTAGGAATGAGATAGGAAGAAAAAAAAAAGAGATAGGAAATAAGAAGAGACGAAATGGAAAAGAGATAAGAGAATGGGATAAGATGCCGAAACGGCACCGCTTCGCTCCAACAATACAATTTGCTGTTTTTTTATCCCACAGCACCGGATCCGTGTCCGAGCAATAATGAGATTGGATTATTCGTCTGCGTGACTGCAGTTTCCAACTTTTTATTTAAGAACTTCTTTCTTTTCTCCAACAGCTTTTTTAAAACTAATCTGACCCCACGGAAATATAGTTATCTACGTTATCTACCTTATTCTTAAAAGCCAACCAATCACATTTTTTTGCTTTTCCCCTTAATATTTAAAAGTCGTATAACTTTTTCGATTCAACTTCCTTTTTTGGAAGAAATATACTGAATTAATTTCACGATCTTCGTTTTGACATCCATTATGCATTTGTTAAATATTATTTTTTAAGTGTAACTTACTTTTTTTATGATTATTATGATACATTTCAATTTGAATTATTTTTTTTGTATATAAAATAGAAATTTCAAATATTATCAAAATTATCTACTCTTTTCTAGAAGATTAATTTCTTTTATTTTAATTTGTCCTATTATAATAATTTTGGTGAATCATTTTGTTATACAGAAATTTGATAAAAAATGGGTCGATTTGTTAAAGTTACAATTTACCTTCAAAAGCTTAGATATAATAGTTAATATGATTTGATGATTGAATTAGTGTCTCTTTTGTGAAAAGAAAAATGATGGTCAAATATAATAGATTGATTTTTTTTTAAATACGTCACAATGCTATATACTTTAGCACCATTGATTAATAAACTAATACCATTGCGCAATCTCATGCTAATATTACTAAATACGAAATATAATATATGTGATTTCTGTCATTGCTTTGCCTTATACGAATATGCAATTGCATTAGTATATTATTTAAATATCACAAATATACAATTATCACATAACCAGTCATGCAATATATTTTATACTCCCTACGTTCCGCCTAACTTTGCATATTTTCTCTTTTGGCTCGTCCCACATAATTTTGCACACCCTTAAAAAAGAAAAAGAAATTTCTCTCACAATCTTCACCCTTAAAAAAGAAAAAGAAATTTCTCTCACAATCTTCACCCTCAATCTCCATCTTTGGAAAAGTCAACTAAAAAGCAAAAATAACTTTTTATTCAACCGTGCAAAGTTAGGCAGGACGGAGGTAGTATCAAATTTTTACTTTTTATAGTACAACATTTCGTACAAGTCATATCTAATATATTTTATTCATTACTTATTTTAATTTTCATTATTATATATATTTACCTTTGTATTTTAATAATAATTTAATAAAAATTTTCTAACCCGTGCATCACACAGGTGGAAAACAAGTTTGTATTAATATACTATGGATATGGAAATTAGTAAAAATGATCTTTGAGTTTGCTATAGTTAACAAAATGTCCTTTAAATTTGATATTTTTTAAAATTATCCTTAAGTTATAAAAAATGAATGTAAGTACCTGTCACCGGCTATTACTTGTAATTCAACCAGTAACGAAATTAGGGTTAAACAAAACACTTGTGATCTTAGTCCAATTCAGTCGCGATCAAAATAACATGTTCCTAGACCTTCAAACCCTAGCCACAAACACTTCAAACGCAAGTCAAAATCAGTCATATTTGTTGAAGCTTGTTCGAATTTCAGGATGCATTTTAGGGATCCCAGAAAAATTGTGATCCTTGCCCCCATTACGGTAAGAATCTTCTGAGATCCTCTTAATCGGTTTAGTTTTTTCAGTAATGCCCCTTTTTTTTTTATGGATTGAGGTTGACAAGATTTAATTTCCTGTTGCGTGGGGGTGAGCGTAATTTGATTTATTTATTTGGGTGAATGTGGTGTGCACATGGATTTTCTGTTGTTCAGATTATTTAATGTGCGGGTCCTGTTTTGTTGCGTGTTTTTGTAATGGGGTACAAACTGCAATGGGTTTCAAGTATTTTATTTGTTGTTAATTTTAGGGTTTTTCTTTTGTGTTGTTTTTACGTGGATTTGGTTCCCACACGCCATTATATATTGGGGTTGAATTTTTAATTCTGTTGTCCTTTTATGGTTTGGTCCTCATTGTTGTTATGTGCTGTCCGTTTTGTGCTTTGGTCCCCAATGTTTAACCAAACCGATAGGCATTAACTCTGTTTATGGTTTGTTTTTTTTTTCTTTGCAACAGGGCCCAACAACTCCCTTTATACCTTCTGCATTCACTACGAGGGTGTTGTTGACTATTGGCCAGGGGTTTATATTGGGAGGAAGTCCATCAAATTTCACCATGTAGACACAAACTGCTACACCCTTAGGGAATTAAGTAGGTTTGTTGCACATTTAGAAAGCTCTAAGTCTGTTGAGTTGTATTCTAGGTATCAAGGGGATAAGTTCTTCAAGAATAATACTAGTGATGATGACTTGAGATTGATTATTGAGGATGCTTAGATGTTCTAGGAAAGTGAACCCATACATTGAAGAGAATGGAGGCGCAGTGTAGGGGTAGCATATAGTTTACATGAGGTTCGAGTGGAGCAGATAGTCCTAGACAGTGGGAAGGATAAGAGTGAAGTGGGGGAAAAAAAACAAGAACAACCTAGAAAATCTCGGAGGGTAGCTGCACAGAGGGAAGCTGTAAAGAGCGGAAAGAGACCAGTAGAAGTATAAGAGGAGGATGAGGATGATAGTGAGTGTAGAGACAACGACTATGAGCTTGAGGAAGAAAGCAAGAATGTCCAGGATGGTGTGGACTTTGAAAAGTTTCCATTGTTTCCCAAAGATAAGGAGTAGCCTAAGCTTCGGGGTTGATGTTTGTTGAATTGATTGTTAGATTTGATATGTGTTTTGGTAACCTAGGGTTTAGGTCTAATTAATTTGTATTGATTTCCAAGTAAATTCGTAATTAAGTTTATAGGCTTGACTAGTAGCTCGTCTTTCGGTGGCTTAAGAATGAATTATGTGATTTTGCATTTCGAAGAGGATATTTCGGCCCCTAAGCTTGAGAGTTGCTAACCATTCGAGGCTTGTCTGAACTAGATCCTAAAATGAGAATATGAATTAATAATTACGCCTTAGACTTTGCGAGTGAATGATTGATTCCGAAGAATTAAATTGGCGAAGGGGAGACCTAAATGAGAGCTTCACTGTGGAGGGGAGTATTTTCTAGGGAATTCTAATTAGGATGAGTGAACTTGGATTGGGTTCGTGTGTAAATTGGTACACCCCCACACTAGTCTTTAGTATGGGAGAATTCGGCTCAATCCATTCTAGCTTTGCGTATTGAGACCCCCGGGGCCCTGGATTGACATAGTAATTCTTATTCCCGTAGGTATTCTACAATGAATCCCGCTGACTTGCTGATTCTAGGGGGTAATGGCACCTCAACCATTACCCTAAGATTAGTCTTGGTTAGGACGCTAATTAAGTAGGAATTCAACCATAATAAACCCATGGTTATTTCTAGTAATCATCATTCAAACATCAATTTCAAATACTTAGGGTGAAACGAAGTTTTGGGGAACTATTTTCCAGCATTTGTCCTATCTTTATTGTATTGCGAGTTTAGTACTTAATCGACATTCAATTTCCAATTACCTAAACTTACTCTTTACTTATGACTTGGTTGATTCACATGAAATTCCTCCCTGTGGTTTGACATTTATTATACTACCTCTGTCCAACTCGTTAACTTGTGGTTTGAGGAAGTCCTTTCCTAATTGTATCAATTAGAAGAGATTTTTCAGACAAGTTTATGGCGCCATTTCCGAGGAGATTATCGCCCCATGTAATTATCTGAGTCATTTATATATCATGAGATTTAGCATTTAATTTCTTGTATTGTATTCATCTTATTAGTTGTTAATTGATTTCTTTTAGAAGGTACCAATCTTGCATGAGAAGGAAAAGAAGTAGATAATACATTTGTTGATCCTGACCCCGAGATACATCACACCCTTTAGAAGAGGAATCAGAAGATTTATTTCCAAGAGGGAAAGGAGACAAAGAAGTAAACATGGCCAACCGAGACCAAAATCATCATCAACCTTAAGAGGAGGTGGAGAAAGCTGTCCCTCGAGGAACCTTGTAAGATTACGTCGCTCCCAATAATCACAAGACATATTAGAGCATTGTTCGACAAGAGTCTAAGCAAATTCTTTCGAGCTCAAACCCGATCTTTTCCAAATCACTTTGAGCTAACCAATTTACGGGGCAACTGAGTAAAAACCCTCACCTACACGTGTTACCTTTCTACAAATCTGTGACACACTCAAGATGAATGGGGCACCCCTAAAGGCTTTTAGATTTGTGAGGAAGTGTTCAATCTCATCAAGTGAGCTATATTTTTAAATAGGATGTGTCTAGAATGTGGAACCGGGATCATGAAGTGAAGAACCGGGTGGATAGACCGGGTTTTAGCATGTAGAAGTGAGTCTGGGCAGAATAAACCGGGTTCAGGGTTGTTGGAGGATAACCGTCAGTTGTGACGAGTTTGTTACAGTTTGTGACGGAATAAACTGTCACATTTGTCCGGTAGCAGCAGTCATCTTCAATCAGTTAGAACTTTTCCATCAGTTACATTCGAGCTACAAGACCTATATCATTGGAAAGCTCTGTTCAAGGAGAACAACACTACGTCGAGCAATTTCCAGTTTTCATAGATTACAGAGAGAATTTGAGAGTGATAGTTTTCTGCCCTAATTTGTTCCAGAATTGGGCATATTCATTTCTGAGTGTAATTTCTGTAATTGATTGGATATCTTAGTGGATTGAGGTGTGCCTTGCCTCCGTGGATGTAGTTCATCTTGAACGAACCACGTAAAATCGATTGTGTGATTCATTTATTTTCAGTTCTGCGCGAAGCTCACTTCGGCCACAACTCTGGCCGAACAGTTGTGTATTTTTCAGAAGTTTCATTTTCGAACTCGTTCCAGTTTCTTAGTGTTGTGTGATTAGGAGTTGATTTGTCTAACAAGACTGAAGCTCTTTCCCTTTTTACTCTGAGATCGAGCCATCGAGTCTGTGTGGTTGAACTCGCTCCCCGCTGATGATCACCTGTTGGGACGACTTGTGGGAAAAGATTCTACAAAAAATCATTCCACCAAGTGAAACCGCCCAACTCCGTCACTGTATCATAACGTTTGCTCAAGAATCAGATGAATCCTTTTTTGAGGCATGGGAAAAAAAATCAAAGAAAGCTATAGGAGGTTCTCTCACAAAGGGTTAGAGCGATGGATGCTACTTGGCATATTTTACAATGGGCTCACATACCATGACCGAAGTGCCACCAAAGCTGCTTCAGGGGGGTGCCTTATGAACAAGGGTATCGAGGAAGCCTTTGAACTCATAGAGACCATGGCCACAAACCATAACCAATGGAACAAGCCACGAGGTAACCCGAGTTCATCCGCTAATGCCCCAAGGAGAATCCAAGGTATGCATCAAAGTGGAAACTCTAGATTTGGTAGCGTAAAAACTCGAAGTCCTAACTAAAAAGTTTGACACCCTGAAATCAATGAGCACTACTTCTACACTGCCCCATCCCTCAATGCTAATTCTTGTTATATTTGTGGAGTGTAGGCGAATTCAGTTAATGAGTGTACCATAGTAGCCCAAATTGAAAGTGTCAATTTGCTTGAGAGGGCAAGAGGTGAATGAATCCTTACTCTAAAACATATAATCCCCGGTTGGAGGCATAACCCAGCGTTTTCTTACACCAATGCCCAAAACACCTTGAACCCTCCTCAAAAGCAATACTATCAAAATCAAGCTTATTCATCTTTCCGAAACCCACTGGTTTTCCTCCGAAATATGGAAATTTAAATCCACCTAGAAGAAGTGAAGCCGATGTGGCTATAGTGGAAATTAAGGCACAAGCCAAGAAATATAGGGATGATACAAATGCTAAGTTTGAAACCATTATAAGCCACAAGAAAATGATTGGACAATACCTCCTGAACCAACCTAGTGGGTCGTCTAGGCAAGCAGGTTGCCTTCCGAGGAAACTCGAGTATAAATTCGAGTACAAATGCAATGAAGACCTCAAGTATGTGGGGGAGGAAAATGAATGAGAGTGAGGGAAGTTTAGCCAGGACGGGAAATATAGGCTTGAAATTGTTGAGGAATGGAAAAGTGATTTGAAAAGGAAAGAAGTTCTAGAGGAAGATGATGAGTTAGGAGGTAGAAGCCTTAAGGACAAAAATGAAACATCATTGCCACCTCCCACCCGACCCCTCATATGAATTTTTTGGAAAGTGTCATGACGTTGAGTGAGATGGATGAAACAGAAGAAACGAATGAAAGCAAAATAAGCGTGATTTGTGTAAAAAAAATCTTTGACGTACCTACAAAGGACAAGGCTCTTTTCAATGGAGGAAATTTGCAAGACATCTCTTCATTTTCAAAGGACTTGAAAGAGTTATCTTTGAAAAGTGAGGAGCTACAGGCTTTTGAAACACATTCAAATTTTGAAAGAAAATGAAAGTGTAAAAGATGAAGGGTTCACTCAAAAGCTTGGAGATCAGGGATGCTTCTCCATCTCTTGCAAAATTCGAAAGTATTTTCAAGAGTGCTTTGTGTGACCACGGAGCGAATGTCAATGTTATGAGTTTCAAGGATCTTGAAAGTCTTGGTCTAGCATGTTTGACCCCCACTAAGGTATCTCTCAAATTTGCCGAATCCCGAGAGGTAAAACCTAACAGAGTGGCAAAGGATGTAATAGTGGAAGTGGGGTGGTCAAAATTACCAGCCGATTGTATCATTCTAGACGTTAAACAATGACTAACATTCCTGGTAATACTTGGGACACCACTTCTAGCAAGTGCTAGAGCACTCATTAATAAGAAATGAGGCCCGGATGGTATTTAACACTAAAGATGAGAGCTTGAAATTTAGATGACAAAAACAAAGCATCCTAGTGTTAATATCGGCCGAAAACTCCTTCACGTGTCCAAGACATCGCCAGGAATGTAAGAGGAATTTGAGGAACTCAAAGTTTCAAACGAAAACTTTTTCAAATGAATAATGGTGGATTGAATGGAAAGAAAATGAACAAAGTTTGTGAGAAAGTTGAAACTGGAAAGGGTGAAAAGCCCATTTTTAGCCCCCATAAAAATTTCTAGTGATCGGGTCAAGCTAGTAAGCCTCAAATAAGTGCTCTTGAGAGGCATCCCAAGCATCGTTTAAATTATTTTCAATAAAAGTAGGACGCTAGTTAATTTTTTTAATTTAAATTTCTTGTGAATTCGACGTTTTTATTTGAGACTATATGTAGCATCGAAAGGCCAAATTGTGAATAAAGGACTTTATTTGGGAAAATTCGTGCTGAAGCTCGGAAATTTGTGAAACTTTCGATTTCTAATTTTTTTTAAAGTCGAATTTGGGATCTAAGAAAATTCGAAAGAAAATCGGAAAATTTAGCTCAAAGGCTTGAAGTAGCCGCCCCCTTCCTCCCTCTCTCACAACTCATTTTTAACTTTTACCTTTCTCTCTGCAAATTGGTTCTTCCCCATCTCTCTAAAAACTCCCAATGTTCACCACTTTGTTTGTCAAATTGCTCATCAAGTGCTTGGAATCAACTCGAGTCCTTCAGAGGGATTGCTACCCTGAGGGAAGGGATCGTTTTGCAGCGATCACTTTCAGGCGAAACTCGCCAGAATCCAATGCTGGATTTTCAAGAGGTAATTTCACCCTAATATAATTTGAGCTAGTTTTTATTTTCTTTTATTCCCCTTGGATTGCCACAACTAGTACACTTTGCACACAGGGCCAAACTTCCCCCTCCTGGAATCGTATTACAAACATATTTTGTTGTGCTTGTTGTTATTCCTAAAAGTGTAGGGTAATTGAAAATTGTGGGAAATAAGGATGAAAAGAGAAAAGGGAAATCAACAAAATATCATAACAAAGGAGAAGCAAGCAAGAAGGCCAAATGTAAAAAAGTTCTTCGAGAGGCTCATCTGAGGAATGGGAAGCATATGAGGATGTTACACAAAAATCTTCAATGTTATGCTTCCTAGGGAGGAAGACAAGAATAACTTCTTGATTGTGAGCAATAAGACCATCGTGAGCTCAAAGTTTATATGAGTGGATGAATTGAGAGTCTTGCCATTTGGAAAATGGAGAGTTGGTTAAAGAACTTGGGGTTGTTTGAATTGCTAACAACTGTCAGGCCAACTTATAATGTAACAATCCAATTCTTTAACACACTTCGAGCGGACAAAGTTGAAACAGGCACGGCAAGAGGAGACGTGCACTTTGTTGCAAGGGGGAGAAGATTTTCAATGAAGATAGGAGAATTCGGATGTGATCTCGGTATAAGGAACGAACATGCCGCATCTGGAGTATTCCGAGATTATAACGTCAACACCTTCTGGAAGAGTTTAACCGGGGAAAGTAAATTTAAATTGGATCGTGTCAGCTATTTACTCATCAGAGACAAGGTCGTTAGATATCTGTGTATGAGAATTTAGATCAGTATTTCGGTTTATATAGTTTTTTTTTTGTAAGAGTTTGGTATTTCGGTATATAACAGTATATTAATTTTTTTTAATATTTTAATAATTTGGTATACTAGATTTCTGCTGGTTTACTGATAAAATTCGGTATACCAAAATCAATGATAAATAACGATATATACCAATAACTACACAAAATTTGGTATATAAAAATTTTGGTACAGTATTAGTAAATATTGTTATCATACCAAAAATTACCAAATTTTAAGTACGGTAATGGTATGATTTTCCGTATATTGTACATTTTAGCACGATGATAGCAGTGGATAATTCTGTATAGTATACCATACTGAACCACCCCTAATTAAATTAGTAATATATATTAGTTAAACAAATAATATTTTTTTAGTATAATGGGACCTTTAATTTAATCAATTAAAACCTTTAATACTGTTATCTTTTAAATAAAATATAAATAATATTTTTTAGGTTTATCACTAGTACCATTTAGTTAAAGCGGCAACTATTTGCAACCCATAAAATTTCTCAACACAACACACTAATTTAATAAATAAAAATGTTGTTAATAAAAGACTACAACATCCGTAATAAAGAATTAACATAATCATTAATTATATATATATGAAACGTAACAGAATATATATTTCTCTCCTCTAGGTCCATGGCTATTAACACCAGAGCCGCCCATTTGTGGAAAGAGATGTGAAAGATGCATTTACTCATAAATCCCTTTCATAGAAAAAACTTGATACGGAAAAGCTTGGTACAAAATGCAGTATGCAAAATTTTCTTATATATTGAAACTTGGAAGAATATTGATAGATTAAGACAAATCTTCATGTGTGCAAACTAATAATCATGGGGTTTTAGTTTCATAAAAAAAGACACATTGGATTCAAAATTTCAGCAAATCATTCGTTGACATCGTAACCACCGTGACACCGCCACTGTGCTCCTTTGCCTCTCCAAAGTAATCTGTGGATGGGTCTTTCTTAATTAACTTAATGAACCGGATTTTTAATGGAGTAAATGGCTGTTACGAATTATGACCGCTTGCACAATAAACTGGACCGATCTAGCGGTCGTCCGTGGAAAGTTACAAAGTTTAGAACAAGTAGTATGTGGTGACAAAAGATAAATTTATTGAACATTTAGGATTCTTATAATTCAATTGATATACAATATTTCTTCTCTCAAGACTAATCTATGATTCTGGCTTTTTTCTCTCTATATTTCTGATGATCTATTACAATGGGGGTGTTGGGGTATTTATAAGCTTTGGAAGCTGCTCCCGCATGGTTGACACGTGTCTGCCAAGTGTCAAAGTCGGTTCCAGATGGCAAGTTGCCACGTGTTATGCTTTTGTTGAGTTGGCGCATCCTTTTACCCATGTGTTCCCCTTGTGCCATAATGATGAGCGGTCTGTGGTCAAGATCTGCGTTGTGCAGTCTATGATGTGTCCGTCGAGGGTTAGAGACAGAGGATCGATCCATGAGCGGTCCTTTTGAGGGGCAGAGAACCGGTCTGCATTTGGACGGTCACCGATCTTTTGATGGCGGTCCACCATCGAACCAATTAAGAAAAATGTATAGGGAAGTACTGTTTGGGTTTCTCGATCAAGCTTTATCATCTTGTTTATATGAATGGTATCCACAAGATCCCCCCTGAGTTAGGAGAACGGACACCATCTCAACGGTCTTCTAACTTATTGCTTCGAAAGGTTCTTCTTTTTTTTTTTTTTTTTTCTTTTTGCGGGAAAGCGGTTTATTCCAAAGTTCAAATTTCTGCCTGGGGGGAATATTGGTGACACGTCATAGATCGCCGATGACGTGGTGTGAGCTGACCTTTTACCTTTTTGGGCATGACATTTTGTATGCGCGCATGTGTTGCACGTGTTGCCACGTGTCAATTTGTAGTTGGTTCAATCTTGCGGCTGCATCGTGGCCGTTTAAGTTCTTTCAATTGTGACCGTTGATTTCGTTGAAGTTTTTCTTACTATATATAGCTTTCAATTTGACTCATTTTGAACTTTATTACTCTCAGAGAAAATTTCTTACTCCTGCTTGCATTTTCTGCTGTTGATCAAGGCGATCGTCACGATCGAGTTCTTATCCCTACGGATTATGCTTTCTGTCGCGGTACATTTGCACATATTTTCTTTGTTCTTAATTTTTGCTGATCTTACTCCCCCCCCCCCCCCCTCTCCCCCTTTTCTTTTGTTTTGTATATTGTAGCAGTTCAACGGTTCCGTCGAAGGAGTTAAGGAAAAACTTGAAGAGACTTCGTGATAAGAACCAGGACAAGCCTTACGACGTTTTGGTTTACACCACTCAAAAGAAACTCCGTGACTGCGGACTTTTGATCACTCCTCATCGAACTCTCCCTCTAGATCTCAGTATGAGATCTTCATGACTTAGTTTTTATTATTGTTTCGTATATATTGTCCCCCTCCCTTATCTCTTTTTGTTGGCCTGATGATTGCAGACTTCTATAGTCCGCCCCCAATGGCTAGTGAACCTTTGGATGTTACGAGCAATTTCCGCTGTCGCAGGAGGCAATCAATCTGGGCCTGCTATGATGACAAAGCCTGTCGTTCCTATGTCGTGGGAAGACATGACAGTGCAGGAAAGGAATTATTGGAGGGTTGAACTGAAGAAATGGAAGAAGTATTTAGCTTCTCAGGGAATTGGGTCCTCTCTCAAGGGGCCCGAGCATCGGCCGCTGCGGTCTCTGAGGATCCTTCAAAGGCTCCTCCGATCGTTGTAGAGGGCATTTCTATTACTGCCACTGAGACTCTTCAAAAGAAGAGGTCTCCTGTTGAAGGGCTAGCATATCCTACACCAAAGCGATCTCGTACAAAGGTGATCACTCGGTCGTCCAGTTCCACCCAGCTTCCGGATTCCTCTTACTTAGGATGGGATGATAGGAAGGTGACCGTACTAGAGAAACGGGGTGTTGATGGCGAGAAGCAGCCATCTTTTTTGAGGAATTATCAACGTTCCCGCTCTCTTGACCGTGCAAGCTTTGAGGCGATGCCCCCCTATTTGAGAGCTATTGCGAAAGTTTCTGCTAAGTGCTGGACAAAGAGTCTATTCGATATAGAGTCCACGCTTACCTTTGGCAGTAAAATGGAGGCCAGCTGTTCATCTTGGGCGGTCTCTTAATTTTCTGATGTCTGCTCAGGCAGAGGTATCTGGGGATCCATTGTCTAACCCAGTTGTGGCCAAGGGTTGTCAGCTGTATAATGAAGAACAAAATAAGCGAAAGGCCACTGAAGCTGAAGTTGCCCACCTTAAAGAGCTGTTGAAAGGTGCTGAAGAAGAAAAGATCGGTCCCTTACCGCTGCTGCTGCTTCTCAGATGCAGATCGCTGAGGCTGTTACTGCTAAGACTGAAATTGCGGCTGCCAAGGTCGAGCTGGAAGAAGCTCTGAAGAAACAGGAGATAGAGATGGCAGCGAAGATCGAAGAAGCCAGGTTGATGGAGCGATCTGTGAATGAGAAGGCCATTGAGGCCGCGGTCAAGGCCTACTCCCAGTCTGAGGGGGTTGCTTGGGCTAATTCTGCTTATATTCAATCTTATGTTGGAGTTGCTAAAGTGATGTCTGAGCAAGGAGTCGATGTTTCAGTTCTTAGGAGGAACCTGGCCCATTTTGCAAAGAAGAATCCTCATATGGAGAATTTAGACGAGGATGATTGGGCATTGTTTGGCGGTCCTCCAACTGCTGAAGATCTTGAGGGTCTTGAAATTCCTCATACTCCAAGTGCTCCTGAAACGTCTTAATTTTTTTTGTTCGTTTTTGTATAAGTACCTTTTTTGCCTTAATGAAATTTTCTTTTTGAATGTCTCTTTTCCGTACTTAGTTAATTTGATTAATCTTTCCGCGCTCGTTTAATGTCTTTTTGCGCACGTCTGCGGATGAGTCTTTTTGTGCTCGTCTGCGGACGAGTCTTTTTTTGCTCGTTCATAGATGAGTCTTTTTCCGCTCGTCCGTGGACGAGTCTTTTGATGATCGTCCTTTGACGAATCTTTGGAGACTTAAAGATAATTTGGAAGAAGAAAAAAAAAAACTATTCATGTATTTTCATTTTACAAAGTATTTGTACACTAGTTCCCCTATTGGTAGTACTTCTTCATGTGTAGTGCGTTCCGAGGATGAGGTAGTTTCTTGCCATTGGAGTCCTCCAGCTCGTATGCTCTGTTGGTGATGCATCTGATCACCTTGTATGGTCCTTCCCAATTTGGGCTAAACACTCCTGTTTGAGCTGGGGAGAGGACTTTCTTCATGACTAGATCGTTTACTTGGAATTTTTGGATTCTGACCTGTTTTTTATGATATCTTTCCAAGCATCGTTTGTACATTATGTTTCAACTTTCTGCCTCCAACCGCCGTTCTTCAAGGAAATCTAACTGAGTTTGCAATCTTAAAAGTGTGTGATCTTTAGGAACACATGTGACCACGTTAGGGATTGAAAGAATTTAGAGATCTACTTAATTCTTTCTTTTTTGTAGCGATCCTATCTCTTTTTCTCGCAAAATGTTTTGATTTTTCCAACATCTTACATGTACAAATAACTTTGAATCCATTTCTTTTATTTGCAATAGATAAAAAACAACAACTTATCTTAGTATTTAATCTAATATTGATATTGTATATTTTAATATAATATATTAAATGTAAAATAAACGATTGTTTGTTCGTTGATTGATTATTGTGCTTAGATTTGAATATTTATTTTGAGTTGAACTATTTACATTGGACATGAGCTGTAAAAAAAATTTAATCATAATTTTGTTTAGTGAGGAGGGGGAGCAGGTTTAAACGCGTGATCTTCACCGTAAATTGGTGAGGTGATGCCACTAGGCTATCAACGCCTAGACATAAATTAAATAATAACTATTAATGAAATGAACAGTTATTAGATAATTTAACATTTTTATTTTTAAAAAAATAAATTATTCAATTATTTAGTTCAATTATTTGACTTTGATTTTTTTTTTTTACAAATAAATATATATCAAATCATGCATCGCACGACAGGGAATTATAGTATTCTTAAAAAGATGATCCAGTAAAAATTTTGCATTATTTTCTTGTAGATTGTAATTATTTTACTGAAAAGAAGAAACAAAAAATAATGTTGGCTGTTTTTTTACTTTATCATTTGCACTATTTTCTTGTACTAAATTTGAATTTTTTACACATTTTTTACTACTTAATTACATTTAAATTTGCTTTATCCCAGTTTATGGATTTTCTATTGTCGTGATAGAGATGATTAGTTTTGCAAAGTAATTTCCTTCAATTCTAAAAATGACTATCTTTTCTTTTTATATAACAAAAAGAAAAATCGATGCCGATATTGTGTTGCTATTTCAACAAAATTCAGAGAAATCACAATAGTTATCGCCAAGGCACTAGACTCCCATTATCTGCATATACTTATTTTTCGATTTCTCCCGCCGAACTATCTCTATGCCGACCAGCTCCGACTAATTGCTACAATCCAATTCACCGCCTATAAGCGTCTAGTAACTTCTGCAACCACTATAAGTAATCATTTAATTTAGTGTGGTGTTGGCGGGGGGAGGGGGTGGAAGGAGGTAAAATTTGGAGTCTTGTTTGTAACTTGTTAAGAAGGGAGGCCGAGCGTGTCGTGACTTCTCAGAACAATTAATAGTAGTGCTAAATACCAGAAATATTCTTTGCTGTATTAATACTTTATAGTTGTATTATAACATTACTCTATACTTTATTATACTTCATAAGTGGAATCTAAAATTCGACTGAACTTGTACTCGGTAAATAATTTACTTTTTTTTTCTATAAAAAGTACATCACTAGACAAACTCAAGCTCAACAAATAACACACAATAAAAACGAAAAAAATATAGGGACTTATTGAACCCAAGTGCTCATCCAAGCTCGACTCTGTTAGATATTAATCAAAAGCAAACAAATTCTCCTATTTTATCTTATTTATACTTTTAAATTATTGAATTGTTTCAAACTATTTGCTAAATTATATGCTATGTTTGATTGGGGTAGGGTTGATTGGAACACTATTAGCTGGGAAAGTGATCGGGGTATGTGACTGGAAAAGTAAAATGTGATGTTTATTTGAGTAGTTGAAAAAATAATTATAGTGTATAATATATTATTTAATTGTAAAAAAGTAATGTGATGTGTATAAGAGGTTAATATCGATGATTGATTTAATGATTAACGCAGTATTGAAATTTGTAATTGATTGATTGTTTGGGCAGTTGTAATGTTGAATATATTAATTAATTGTAGAATGTGGTGTGTGTAAAATATTATTGATTGATGAATAGTTTAATGATTAAAGTAGTATTGAAAAGGGTTAATTACAGAATGCAACCTGTACTATTAGCCTTTTTTCCATTTCTAGTCCAAACTAAATATTTTTTCCGATTGCAACCTGTATAACGCGTTTTTCTTGCAGTTTGCAACTCCGGCCATATTTCAGGCTATATAGGCCATGTGCCATGCACATGACCTCCATGGGCCAATAATATGGCGACACGTGGACACTAATTAAAAAAAAAGAAAAAAAAAAGAAAAAAATACTTATAAATTATTTAAAAAATTCAAAATAATTCACAAAAAATATAAAAATAATTTAAATTTATAAATATTTAACATAAAAAAAAAAATTTGAAATTTTAAAATTTAGGAAATAAACAAAAAAAATCTAAAATTAATTTTAAAAATTCTTAAGTATATAAAAAAAGAAAAATCGAAAATACTTATAAATTATTTTGAAAAAGTAATTTTTTTATTAAAAATATATAAATTATATACATCTAAATAATTTTATATAAAAAAATAAAATATTTCGAAAATTTTGAAATTCAGGAAATTAACAAAAAAAAAATCTAAAATTAATTTTAAAAATTGTGAAAATAAATATAAAAAAAATCAAAAATAGTTTTATTTTGAAAAAAATCGAAAAAATTGTAAATTATTTTAAAAACATTAAATAATTTATTAAAAATATATAATTATATAAATTTTTAAATAATTTTATATACAAAATGCAAAAAAAAATTGAAAATTTTAAATTTCAGGAAATTAACAAAAAATCTAATTTTTTTTTTTTTTTTTTTGTTAATTTCCTGAATTTTAGTTTTTTTAGAATTTTAAGAATAATTTTTTTTTTTTTTATTTCCTGAATTTTAAAATTATCTCGTTGGCGGACACATTGAAGGAGATTCAGCTATCTGGTGCAGACGTCAAACTAGAAAAAAAAAAGAGAAGTCGGCCTTCCCTCTCGCAGTTCCGTCGTCATCTTGCCACTTGAATAGCTGCTGGGTTTCATAAGGCCGAGAAGCCAGGTTTATCAGAGAAGACTCAGACTTCTACTGTCCATGATCATTATTATTGTTCTATGCGCGCGTAAAGAAAATGGAGAGGAATTGGAAATTTAATTCTCAATTCCCAAATTCATTTAAAATAGTTTTCAGAAATAATTTTTTTTAATTATTGATTTTAAATGAATTTGAAAATTTCAAAATAATTATTCAAAATTTATATTTAGTTCTAGAAATTTTAAAATAAATTTTAGGTTTTTTTGTTAATTTCCTGAATTTTAAAATTTTCAAAATATATTTTTAATTTTTTAAATATAATTATTTAGAAATTTATATAATTTTATATTTTTTAATAAATTATTTTATTTTTTTAAATAATTTACAATTTTTTTCGATTTTTTTCAAAATAAAAGTATTTTCGATTTTTTTTATATTTATTTTCAGAATTTTTAAAATTAATTTTAGATTTTTTTGTTAATTTCTTGAATTTTCAAATTTTCAAAATATTTTTTATTTTTTATATGAAATATTTATAAATTTAAATTATTTTTATATTTTTTATGAATTATTTTAAAATTTTTAAATAATTTATAAGTATTTGTTTCCTTTTTTCGATTTTTTTTTTATTAGTGGCCACGTGTCGCCATATTATTGGCCCATGGAGGTCATGTGCATGGCACATGGCCTATATAGCCTGAAATATGGCCGGAGTTGCAAACTGCAATAAAAACGCGTTATACAGGTTGCAATCGAAAAAAATATTTAGTTTGGACTAGAAATGGAAAAAAGGCCAATAGTACAGGTTGCATTTCGTAATTAACCCTATTGAAAATTATAATTAATTAATTAATGTAGAAGGAATTGAGGAATTTGGAGAAACTACCACCAAACAAACATGACTTAAGTTTGTGCCATCCAACCAAACATAGCCATAATGTTTTCAGTTTTCTTTAAAGATTTACCAATATTATTGTCCCAAAGACACCTCATATTTTTCAGTTTACCATATCTAATTGATTTTTCTTCACCTTATTCTTAATATAATTTGATAGAAAATAGAGAAAACTTATACATTGAAAAGGAGAGAGATTAAAGATTTAAAGGTATATTTCATATTTGTCTATTTCATATAATTCTTATTGTTCTGATCAAATTCTAAAATAAAAAAATAAGAAAAAAGAAAAAGAGTGTACACTCACTTCTTACATCTCAAATTCTCATTCGCTTTATTTATAATAACTCTAATATGAGGCATCTTCTAGTCGACATGTTCATAGTTGAATTTAGAGCATCACATACATTAGCTGAACGCAGTTATGCCATAAATAACCAGTACTTCCAAAAACTTTATGAACTCATTGTCTCAAAAAGATTGTAAGCTCTCTGTCAGATGCACCGAATAGCTCTCA
This sequence comes from Ajuga chamaepitys, assembly GCA_958295605.1. Taxonomy (NCBI): domain Eukaryota; kingdom Viridiplantae; phylum Streptophyta; class Magnoliopsida; order Lamiales; family Lamiaceae; genus Ajuga; species Ajuga chamaepitys. Next base: position 48,239,103 of record OY282507.1, read on the forward strand.
GGAACTCTGTAGGCTCAACCAACACCCTCTTAGTGACCTCAGAAAACCCAATATCTATGAGCAGTAATCCAAGGAATGAAAGAACCATATTACTGCATGTTTCTCGCGATTTCATTAGACGTAGATCTCCATGTTGTCTATAAGCCTGACATTCCCGAACCATGCAGCAACACAAAACACAGCAGGTCTGTTAATTTCTTCTACAGCTTGCAAACTTTCTTGGTCTACAATCTGTTTTTAGCACCAACATATGCTTATCATGTTTCCTCGTGATTTATGGACATAACAAGGGTAATAATATGATAAGTTCAAGCAACTCTTTGATATGAAAATAGTATCATGATAACTTAAAACAGGGGGAATGGTTGACTGCGTATTAGGTGCAATCAGCACAAAATATCTCGTTCAATAGATCACTCATTTTGCAAAAGTAAAGAGATTCAAATTGCCAATCATTTCTCGAGAGAATAATATTATTCTTTATCTCACCTCTGCGTAATCAATGTTTCCACCAGCTTCATTTATGGTCCGGGTAACTGAATCTTTCAACTCTCTGCAAACTACTTCACCGTTTTCTGCTGCAATTTTAGCATCGAACAATGACTTACTTATTGATAATGCCTGTATTTTAAAAAAAAATGTTGGGTTAGATGTAAATCTTGATACAGCAGGCATTGTTTGTAATTTTTGTGCATATAGTATGGGACATCTCGGTTATGGTCTCAAAGAGATTTGAATTTCGATTCCATGACCATGTTAGTGAAGTGGAAGGTTAGCATCATTTATTTCTGCATCCACTAGGAAGAAGTGGCAGATAGGGCTGTGTTTAGAGCTATTACGAAGTTGTGACTATTCATGCATTGAGATATGGGGCTTAGTGTCTTTATTTATGCACACAGTCATAACCAGAGCGAAAAATATAACTCGAGTCTCTCCATTGGGGTTCTTTTAGATCTATGCAAAGTTAATTTTTTGTGTCATTCAATATGCCATCAAATTATAACTAGACAATGCATATCAAATTACACCTGTATCTAAAGACGGAACAATTAGTTAGCAATAAATTATACCTTCTCCCTTTCTTGTGGTGATAGGCGTACATTACGTGAACTTTTTGCAAGACCATCATCATCACGCACCAACTCCGCACCAATAACTTTTATGCCAAAATCAAGATCTCGCACCTGAAACATAGATTCGAGACGAGGTGAAGTAAAAGTTTTAGGGATTCTTTCAGCAACACACCTCATTGTCAGTGATTTTTCAATCAACAAACGTAAGTTCTTCATCTATCTGGGGGTTAAAGGGAAGTGCGTTCCTAATTTATTTATGAGAATTTTTCCCACTATAATTATCTTCTGAATTTTGCTATCTAAGAAGTTAGTGACTGCTGGACTGAAGATTAGGCCTAATAGATATAAATTAATCATAACCCTTTCATCCCTACGCCCAATTAAGGAGACAATTAAACAAGGAAATAACAAAAAAATGATAATGCAAACTTACTACAATTCATTCAACAGGCTCCACAGATTAAAAATTGGAATCCATATCGCGAAAACTGAAACAATTCTTACCATCCTCTGTATGATCCTCCATTGTTGATAGTCCTTCTTCCCAAACACAGCAACATCAGGGTCAACAATATTAAACAATTTGGTGACAATAGTTGCAACCCCTCTAAAGAAAACAGGTCTACTATTCCCACACAATCCCTTCTCCAATCTTTCAACTCTGACCCATGTTTCGTGACCCATTCCACTGTTTTCTACACAAGACACCAACTTTCCCTCTTGTCGATCACTTGCAAGGCCATCACTTTGTCCATAATCATACAAATTTTGTGGGTGAAAAACAGCATCAACACCGCCAGAAATATTACTCAATTTGAGAACATCACCAAGAAAATCTGAAGGGTAAGTGGAGAGGTCTTCACTGGGAGAGAATTGGCCTGGATTTACATAGATTGAGACAACAACAAGGTCTGTGTGTTTCTTGCATTCTTGGATTAGAGAAAGATGGCCTTCATGGAGATACCCCATCGTGGGAACTAAGCCGATGGTCTTGCCTTGTGCTCTCCAAGACCTAGACCATATTCTCATCTGATCCTTGTCTGTGATTATCAGTGGCTCTTTATTTACCATAGTGAAACCCCTTTCCTGAGGAATTCAAGAGTTTGCAGCAGTTACAGACATAATGATGAATCAGTAAGTTCTCTTTTTTTTTTCTTGTTCATTTTTGGCACATAGAGTGAAATAAAAGCAAACGTTCACCAGAGAACAAAAGCAGAACAATACTTAATATAATCCTACTATCTATCACGATCTCTACTAATAATCAGTGAGAATTGTCGGGGAATAGTAAAACGTTCTCCCGCCCACTCCTCCCATCTAAATTTGGTAGAAGCATTTTTAGGCATTACAAAACACATACGATGAAACAAAGAACGTTTTGGCAAGTCCAGCAAAATCTAAACGCGTAAACCATTACAAGACATGTTAAACAGTAAAACCACACTGGGATCCTACGCAAAAATACAGAATGGTTTAGCGAATCCCTTGATATCATCATGCTATTTCATAGATTTTTCGGGCAATTGTCTGAATACCTAAATGATTTCGCTTTCACGGTAAGATGAAATTTATAATGTAAGGATTTAGTTTCCCTTATAAAAAATGGGTTTCAGTTTGATGCATTGAAGCTGTTTATCTCAGAGTTTTAAAGGGTGCGACAAATTATTCAGTTCTGAAAAATCCCTACACATTGAGTGGGTTGTAACTTGGAACAAATATCTGTCTGTGTCTGTTATCATCTAGACATGGGGAACTTAATCCAGTTTAGAGCAACTAAATTACTATTTAGAAACTAGAAACATCCCCATCTCTTAATAACCTGAATTGGTCTACCACTACCTTCATAGCCCCACTACTGTCAATGGCCCAATTCGAACAAGACCCAAAATCTCACATGTCAACCGGCCAATCCGGATTCATCACCACCTGTAATTAATCGGTACAACGACCTCTAGCATAAGAACCAGTTAATCACCACTACCAAAACCGCCATCTCGGAGAAAAAAAGGAACAGGAGAAGCACCTGTCAGAGTAACCACCAGTCGTTCCGTTGCGCCGGTGTTAGTCGCCGAACTGGACCACTATTCCAGGCTACAAAACTACCAGACGCGAGCTTTCGCGCCACTGCTCCAAGCCCGCGCCGTCAATGCCCTGACTGCTGACCCACAAGTTCAAGGCTTTCAGGCTATTCCGTGCGGTGAAGAGGGACGAGGGGTGAGGGAATTGCGCAAGAGGAGAAAAGGGGAATTGGGTGGCGGCGGCTAGTAGTAGTGTCTATCACAAATAATTCCATATTTAGTAACATATGCTTGTTTATCAATTTTCCTGTTAATTTCAACCACCATTACAATTTCTTAGTCAAAAAATACATAAATTAAAATAGATTTATTCTTTTTATCTGCTTTATCATTACTTATTGACAATCGAATTATTGAACAGGGAGATGAAGAAAGATAGGAAAGGAAAATGGTTTAAGGAATATTTAAAAGGCTGCGAACAAAATTTCTCAATCCAGCCCATTTCTTAATGCAACTCACATTTATTTAAAATTGAGTATAAAGTTCTTAATACAACCCACTAAAATATCAATTATACCCTTTCTTTGCTAAATTAAATTAATTAAATTGAAATATTATTTATAAAATATTAAAACATTAAAAAGCAAACATAAAAACAAAAACAGCAAGAAAAAGAAAAAAAGAAAACGGAGGGACATCCTGAACTCGTGAATCAGATCTAGACCACATTAAATCAAATAAATAAAAATTAACAGACATAGTATAACGATAGTAAGAATAATCAATCTTAAATACGAGATCAGCTTTTGCCATGAATTAGAAGAGAAGAACTAAACTTAAACTTTGAAGAAACAAGGACACGATGAAGAAAGAGATGACGAATTACTTCAAGGAGGCAAAATTGTACTCGAATGAAGAAGCAGAATACAAGCAAAGTTGTACTCCATCATTTCAAGATCCTCTTTCTTGCACTTCCCAACATAATCAAGTGATATATGAAACAGGCAAAATTGTACTCCAATGAAGAAGCAGAATACATAATACATAATCCACCTAATTATGAGAAAATATAGCCACCTTCAATGATATTATTACTTTCAGAAACTAAGAGACTCTTGTTTCGTAATAGAGATAACGCTAAATAACAAACATACTATCACTGAGAACCTCCTTTTTGTTTAAAAGAAAATGTAAAATAGCCATGACACCAACACTCCGAGAACTGAATAAAAGTAAGAACCAACATTTTTTATACCGTTAAGACACATAAGATAGTATAAATAAAGAGTACCTTGTAGTTCCTTCAGTTTGTGAAAAGTTGTATCGTTGATCGCCAACCCAGCAAAATGGCTACACCTGTTACCCAAAGTATCTGTTGGAAAAGGCAAGAACCATAATCTGAGAATCCTTTGGGTGGGGTGGGAGGAGGGAATATCAAATTAAGGAACTGAATCAACACAAATGTCTTAAATTTCCAAGGGCTAGCAAACCTCTGTCGAAGATTAGGATTATGGCTAGAAAGGTGAAGAATAGACCAAACCCAATTAGACCTAGACCAACCTCTGCAAGTACCATTTTCATGTAGCACAATCAGATGTCAACCTTCGATTTCAGTATGGAATTAATAAGCAACAATTGCATAGGGACACAAGCAAGCCAACTGCACCAGCACAAGGGATTTAATAGATGCACAGAAAATCAAAGACTGCTACCAGCATATAAGATCCGATAAAAAGAGTCTTATTTCAAAATTATTTCTTGTCTAAAAAAAAGTTCGGTTTCAAAAGTCAGTCTTGTTTTATTATTTAAAATCAAAATTTAACGATTTTAATCTCACTGGTTCAATGCTGAAAATCTCTGGATTAAGCAAGAGGTTTCAGATCCTTTTATTGGCATCGTTCACATGATAAGCCTTACCTAGCACATCCGCTGAACTTCACATATTATTCCAGAATCTGTTGACAGATTATGCCAGAATCTGGTCGAGATATCCTTGAAAGGCATTCCTAGATGGCTTCCTTTTTTCTTCCATTTTGTTTTGATTTTTAGTGTCCATCGAGGAACCTGAATCTCTATACATTGGCAAACTTCTCTATTCTGAAAATCTATCCTATTTAATTTACCGAATGACATCTGAATATTTCATCTTACATTCAATTCTTAATATTTGATAGCTTTGGAGAAAGACCAACGCCATAATGGCAATCTTAAGGGGTTTTTGAGAAACACAAATCTATATGACACTTTGATCCTTAATATAGAATTCGTTGACCCACTGCATACTGAAATAGTGAATAGAGTATATTGACTAGTTTTATGCTAAAACACACTGTTTGAGTATCTAAATGTAATGCGGCATGTCCAAATAATAGCTCATGTTTCATGGTGTGTACTCAACATGTATCCTCCATTATATAGAGAGAGAAATAGAGCAGATGAAGCATTTAGAAGTCTTCCATATGATACACCCTGTTGGCTCTTCTGTAATTTCTGATCAATTGATTCTTCTTATAAACAGATTCATAAGTCTTTCCTAGAATGCGAATATTTTCTGCTTCTTTTTCATATTCGTTTTCCATTTTCTCTCTTTATAATCTTCTACCACTACCTCCTTGCTGATTTTTTATCCTTCATTGAACTACTTGTAAGACCGTAAGACCTATTTAATAAGCCTGCCATCTCGATTGTAACCTCTTTATGTGGCCTTCTCCAACTTTTCCAGTTTCTTTATCTCTTTTTGCCGCCCCTGTCCAATCCCTTAGGTCTCCCTTACTGCCATATGTCTTTCATGGTATTGCTAGTCTACACACTATCCCTTCTTTGTTCAGAAATATAATTACCTGATCTGTTTCATACATTAACTTTGAACTCTTATTTTCCCTACCTATTCCTGTTTCTATGCTGAAGCTAAATTTCCACGATACTACTCTAATTTAACCAATGACCATCCCCGTGTACTGTTTTTCTCAATCCTCGGCTATCTCAACTCGTCACTAAGTCAGTCTCTTATTTGCTACTCCATCTGTCCCAAAATGAGAATCATGTGTCAAAAGCATTTTGTGTCCCAAAATGAGAGTCGTGTTTCAGAATTCAAAGTCTCGTTTATCGGTCAAAGTATCATTTTCAAAAGAAAAGTTACATATGATCGAATAAGTAGGATGAGCAAATAAACAAAGCAGTATCAGCGGGAATATATGGTTTTTAGAAGGTTGTACTTGCATCTAATTGACCAAAAATAAAACATTATACAATTGGAAAACAAGAATCCCATTTTGTGAAGAAAGGAGTATTTTATGTACTTATCCCTTTTTTTTTTCCATCTCTGTTTCTCTTTATCTCCGTATTCATGCTCCGTTTTTTACTATCTCTCTTGACATTTCTTCCCATCTTCCTTCATTTACAGGCTTCCTCTACTGCAGCTGATTCATTCTTTATGAGGTTAGTTTTATTATTCTCTTTGACTCGGATTGTTTCTTCTTTATCATTTATATTTTGTTGCCTCTATTCAGCTATTTTGATAACTTGCTAATTAGAAGTGTTGTAGATAAGTTATTCCACATTCCCAGCCAAACTGCTAGGACGCATCCACCAGATACCAAACATGTAACATATTCATCATCAGCATCACCATTGATCTTCTTTATAAGCTCTACCTTCAAGCTTACTAGTTTAGGCATTTAATCTGTTGCTCTATAAAGGTTACAGCCTTACAAAAATATCTACAGACTATTATTCAACTAACTCTATCCTTAGCTTGCTTCTCTTGTTCAAAAGCATAGTATAATGATTACTCCATTACCTCATAATAAGGGTCATTTTTCAAAATTATTTTTGTCCCAACAAGAAAGTCATGTTTCAAAAGTCAATATCCCGTTTAATTGGCCAAATGTAACAATTCAAAATCTTAATTTCACAAACAAGTTACTGATTGAATAAGTAAAATCTACAAATAAATGAAGGGATACAAATGAGAAGAGCGAGTTTTTAGGTGGTGTATTTTCATCTAATAGATATCAACCAAACAAGACAGCACACCTCATCCATTTCTTTACTATCTTAATTTATTTCCCCAATTCATTTTCCCTATACACATACATATATATACTTCTTTCATTCTCTTACTATTTTTCAAAAGCCATCGCACAAGTTTCTCCTACTACTCATAATGGACAACGGGGGAATCTGGTTTGATGCATCTGCTTACATGTTATTCGAGGCCACCGGCGATTCTGAAGCGGGGTGTTTCAACGCCGCATTCGAGCCCGAGTCCGATTCGGCGCCGCCGTCGGAGGATGACGCGCAGTCGTGCAGCTACGGATCGGTGTATGATAGCCGCCGGTTGCGTGAGGTTGTCGATGAATATCGCGGCGCGGATTTTGATGATTATAGCGGGGATGAGGACGACGACAGTGACATGGAGGACGGTGTAGTGGATCAATGCCGCCGTCGTGGACATGCGGCGGTGGAGAAGCCGGCGAAATCTAGGGCTTGTGAGGATTCCAATTTGAAGATGATAAATAAGAGAGAGGATGATAGGCAGCTATGGGAGGCTTGTTTGGCATCGTAGTTATTTAAATATTTTTCCTCTCCTTTTTTTTAATTATTTTGGGAGCGTTTAGAAATTTGGGAATTTCTGGATCAATTAAAAGTAAGAAATTAATTCCAGGATAGATTCAAAGAAATATACATATCGATATTTGCCGAAAAAAGAAAAAAAATGGCAAAGGAAATAATTTACTGAATTTGATGATGAAAGTATTTTCCTTTATTGCAAATTTAGGTTTTAGTTTTGTAAAGTTTTCATAGTGTTGATTATACTGACAATTGTAAATAATTGTATCAGTTATTCTATTTGAGTTTAGATTGTGGCACCTTCTGGTATGGATTGAGGAAAGTGGATGTTATTCATCTCTAAGAGCACCCACAATGCACACACAATTACTACCTGACACATCATCGCCACGTCACTGCCACATCAAAAGTTTAAACCTCACTCAATTGCTACCTATTTTCCCCAATGCAACTCAGGTCCAATTAACACTATTTGTCACTATTTGAGGGTCCCACCTTAAAACCACCCTATTTATTTTCCCATCTTCAATTTAATTAAATATTATTTATAATTTTAACATGTATAATTAATTATTTGATATTTATAATTCGTAGATAAAAAATTTATTTCCGATTTTAAAAAAAATCTAATCTCGGAAAAAATAATATTTCGGTATTTAAAAATCCAATTTATCGACCAAGATCTTCCGGCCATTGTAGTAGTGATTCACAAAAAAATAATTTGAAGAAATAGTAGGAGAAAATTGGAGATGTTGGTGAAGAAATGAGGATTTTTTGCATGTATTTATAGGGAAGATTATTTTAAAAAAAATTGTCAACGGCCGGGAATAGTAAATTGTGCCGTTGGCAATATATTGTGTCCCAATTTACCAAAACCACTCCAAAATCAATAAAAACAAAATCTGAAATAAAAAACAAAAAAAACAAAAAAACAAAAACAGCAAATAAATGAGGGTGGCCGACAGGCCATTTATGGCGCGGGCCCCACCGCTCACGCTCTTCTGGAGCGCGTGCGGGCCACGCGCCATTTATTTCCCTTCTCTTCAGCGTGTATTTCCCACGCGCCACCCCCCCCCCCTCCCCCCAACTCCTCCATGTCCAAATAAAACACCCCCTTCCATTTAATTCACTTCCTACCCACCCCCTCCAATGCATTCCTACCCCATTTTAACCCCAAATTAATCCAATTCCTACACCCATTGTGGGTGCCCTAAGTGCGGTTTCAACAAAAGGGGTATATAGTATATTGATAGATATAGATCCTGTATGGAATTTACCACTTATTTTATTGACATCAAGAAAATTAGCTAGATTAAATTTTTATACATTTTTCAAATATACAATGGGTTGTCCACTTGAATACTATCCAAGTGAATAGCATATAACTAGTCCGAATTTTATCATTATGTCCACCGACATACACCAATTTATAGGCCAACCGCACCCAACTTAATTTAATATATTTTTCTTCTTGTAGCACACAAACATAGTCCTTTGATTTCTCCATTATGGTGGGTATATAAATTGAGCATCAATAAAATTAATTATATATGTATATATATTCATTAAAACTCATGTGTGATGCACGAAAATATGTTAATAGATAATATTTAAATAAAATTAGATATTATACGATTTTATTATTTAAAAGTGTGAACACTATAATTAAGAAAATAAATGTTTCAAATTTTTTAATTATATACGGTAAACATAAACATACATTTCTCCTGTGCAAAGCTTGAATTCAACATATACTAATTATTTATAATAAATTGTTGTTATAGAACAAAGTTAAAAGAAATATTAAACATAACAAATGAAAAAACCTATTTTAAGATTGATTTTTTTTTTTTAAACTCAAAGTTAGACGGTTTGTATCATTCTTAACTTATATGAATTACAATAATTCAATTAATAACATATATTGAAACAAACACAAATATATTAGCACCCAACTTATAAGAAAATTAATAATCAATTGGTTCATTTTTATATAATTTATTATATAGTTTTTATTTATATTAGTGCATCTATGTGTGTGCGTGTCACCGTGTGTATACTATATGTGTGTGTGTAAAATATTTAGATTAAAAAATAAATAATTTGATTAAGCCCAATATAAATAGTTTAATCCGCAAAAGAATTAGTTCAATTTAAAGAAGGTGAAGAGATGGTTGATATGATGTAGTATATTTAAAAATAGATTAGAAATGAAGTATTTGATTGCATTTAAAAAATTGAAAAGAATTGTTGATAAATAAACAGACTGATAGAATGTTTAAACAATACAACAATTTGGTTTTAAGGACACATATATTAATAAAATTATTGGAAATGTTTGATTCACTATTGGACTATAAAAATATTTTTTTTCTTATTACATATTTGGCTTCATTTTGTCCTACTACACATATATATTTATAGGGAGATAATATGAAATAGTCTTTTGTGCAACTTTTATTATAATTTTGTCATCTTTGTAACTATAGTATAATTTTAACATTTCTTGTAACTACACCATAATTTTAGTCTATCATTATCCATTTGGATAACCAACAAAGTAAACTCCTTATACTCACCATATCCCTTATAAAATCTAGGGAAAATTGGTAAAAATATCCCGTAAGCTTGCCCTAATTAAGAAAATATCCTTTAAGTTTGGCACTTAATGAAAATGCCTTCTAACTTTAAAAAAAAATTGGTAAAAATATCCGTGACCGACTATAGCAAGTAAGTCAACCGGTCAAAGGCTGATGTGACCGTTAAAGAGTGATGTGGCGACTTTTTTTCTTATGTGTTCTTAATATATTATTTTAAGTTATAATCTACATTATATAATAGACTGAAAATTCAAAAATAGATTCTAAAATTATCATATAAATTTTAAAATATTTAGAATTGATATTTATAAATAAATATATTAATATAAAAAAATATAATATTATCATAAAAAATTTATACTATTCCCAGCCCCCAGAACCACCCCCCAGCCCCACCCGTTCCCCAACCCGGCCCCCTTCCCCCCCCCCCCCCCCATCCCCAAACCCTTAACCCCTTCTTCTTCTTCGTCATTCACAATATATAGATACATACATATATGTTTATACACACATATACATAAATTCAACTTTATACACGCATATACATGAATCTGTAATATATATACATATATATTTATATACCCATATACACATATGAATCTATAATATATATGTGTATATATATATGTATATATATGTATCTGTATATATGTATTAGTAAGACGGTGGCGGCTGGCGGCGCGGAAAACGGTGGTGGAGCAGCCGACGGTCATAGATCCGTCGCCGGATCCACGCGATCGTATTTTGAGAAGAAGAAAAAGATAGACAGGGGAGGGGGAGGGGAAGAAGATGAACTATAGTTCTAGGTTTTTCCTCTTTTTTTTTTTTGGTTTTCTAATATATTTTTAATAAATTTATTTTAAAATATATTAAAATTTATTTATTAAGCCAAGTCAGCAATAAAAAGAAAATATTAAAAGACACATCAGAAAAAAAACGTCACATAAGCTCGTCACCGGATGGGTAGCTGGATGTAGCTAGTGGCGGTGCATTTTTACCAATCTTTTGAAAGTTAGGGGGCATTTTCATTAAGTGTCAAACAAATAAGATATTTTCTTAATTATGGCAAAGTTATGGGACATTTTTGTCAATTTTCCCTAAAATCTATGTCACTTATCCAATCTCCACCCCAATCTACCCTACCCCACATAACCCCACTCTAACCAATCACAGAATTTTTTTATTTTATTTTTAGATAAATAAAATAATTTAAGATTTAAGACTCTTTTAAAAATTAATTTTACTTTTAAAAATTAATTTTAAAAATTTTCAATTTACTTTAAGATTTACTAACATAATTTTACTGATTTTATAGATAAAATTAAAAAGTTTAATTTAATTATAAAGATTTTAGTAATCATATTTATTTTTGTTTTTAAATCATTTTATAATTTATTTTGAATATTGTATATATTTTACAATCTAGATTAATTCAAAATAATATATTAAAGATTTATTAAAATAATATCTCGGATTAGAATTTAAAACTATGAATTTTTAAATATTATATAAATTTAATAGTCATTTATATCTAAATTTTAATATTATATTAATTTAAATATATATATATATATATATATATATATTTTTTTTTTTTTAATTTCTTTATCAATTCTAATAAGTGACTAAGCACGAAAAACACAAAAAAAAATAAAAAAATTAAGTGTCACATAAGCAAAAAACAGCCAGCTCATAGATATGACCTGATGGGTAACCTGCAGGCTGCAGTAGCCGATTACGGGAAATTTTTATCAATTTTTTGTAAGTTAAAAAGCATTTTTAAAAAGTGACACTTAAAGGATATTTTCTTAATCAAAACAAAATTACAGGACATTTTTATCAATTTTCCCTTAGTAATATAGTAGAAATTGTGAGGCCCATTTTGGAGAGGAGTTTAAATAGGGGTTCTTAACCTTTTCTTTTGACTACTTCTCCCGTAAAAGAAGCCCATCAAGGCCCATTCTCCTATTAATACTAATTAGCTATTAATAGGGGATAATATCCTTTTATTATTAATTAAAACACATTATTTATATGAACTTATACAGAAAAAAGAAATACATAAAGGCTAATGCATAACTAAATTAACACTTAAGTATTTATATTCAAACACTACTTCTAATAAGAAGATAATATTTCTCTCCACTATACATTATAGGATATGTATGGCTACTACTGCACACAAGACTCGCTAGACTGAAAAACAATAAAACACTATGAAGTTTAGAAGTCGAATGTCAAATTGATCATGTCAGTTCACATTTTATCTGATTTGATCTTCTACAATTGTTGGTACAACATCTTATACAACAACTTAATTTACACATGACAAGTGTAAATATGTTAATACTTATGTGAAATGATTATAGGGATTGTTGTAGAAGATTTTGTACCAAAAGTAAAATGGAGGGCATTAGTGTCATTTTAGTTTTCCCTCCAAAAAATTTAGACTATAATTAGTAACTTTTCCTATTTTTGGTATGTTCATAACTTTCTTTTATTTATTTTAAATACAAATATTTTTTTCATCTTAAATCCGATTTTTATGCATAATATACCAAATTATTCATCTTTTCACGAGGTTTGATCTGACATCCATATCACATACATTGTAATGAGATATTTGATGTGAATAAACGGATTGTTTGTTTGTTAATTTTTGTGTTATAATTGATGGTCATTGTAACTTGAACTATAATATTTTGGTTTTAGTTGCAACTAAAATTAGTAAAATGATTTCTTTAAAAAAATCATGAGTATTTTTTTATAATTATTTTTAATTACCTATTTATATTTTTAATAATGTGTATTTTGTTAAGATTACTCTTTTAAGGAAACAAATTCCCCGCAGCCTAAATTATGACATTTGTTAATTTTTGCAATCTTTTTAATGTTTTTACTTTTTCTAATATTCAATTATATATGTTTAAACTTTGTAAACTAAATAATACTTTGTCGCACTAATCAACATCAACTGTCTTTTTTACTCTTAACAATCTAAATAGCTTTTTCCGCATTAATCAATTTTTTTCTTCAAATAAATAAATTATTTGTAAGAAAAATATAACATTTATATAAATAATTTACAATACCATATAAAATACGGAAATATCCAAATATTTTGAAGAGCTCATAGACTTTAATTTGTTATTTTAAATAAGCTCAAAAATTGAAATGACGATCATATTATTCAAGCAAAAAGGGCTATACAATCCATATACATGTTCGAAGAGTATTCACAATCCTAATGCACAAATGTCTCACCCAATCTCATCTCCTAGTCTACAAATATCGCATATCATAGCAGCGGAGTATTCACGGGGGGTTTGAAATTCTGGATTTTTCCTGGAAAGTTATCTAGGCCGAGATGCACTGCCCGTCTCGGCCGAGATCTTTAACTCTTCAAACCTTCAAGTTTTCCCTGGAAGGTCATCTCGGCCGAGATTTGTGACCTGTCTCGGCCGAGATCTCCCTTTAGCCATGTCCTTTGTTGCCTCGATCGATTCTTAAATAAAATTATTTAAGTATATTTGAAATCACCAAATGAAATCTCAAAAGTTGCAAATGAAAATCTAACTTTATAATTAGAATTTGAAAGTTTTTTAGATAAATTAAAAAAATATAAAATAAAAGTAAGGACATAAAGAAAAACAATATTAAACTTTACATTACATATGAACTACCCAAATAAAATAGCATTGTTCCGTTTATTATATATTTCATGGAAATTTTAATTTTTTATAGATAGAATTTAAAAATTATTTTATAAATTAAAAATCTATATATATATTTATACATATAAGCAGAGACGGACACACGCATGGGCCAAGGGGGGCACTGGGCCCCCCTGGTCCCGTCATAATGTGCTATTATATATGTTGGTCCCATCATAATGTGCTATTATATATGTATTTTTTTTAATTTTAATACAACTTAATTAAATAAAATAAATAATAATATAGTTTAATTTAAATTAGATGGATGTATTATTCTCTATAAGCAACAAAGGTAAAGATGTTAAAAAATATAGTGAATATAGAGACATTATATAATTTTTCTTCTTTTCGTAATTAAAATAATTTATTTATCTTATCTAAATTGGTAGTAATTTTCTAGTTTTATTTATAGAGTTGATAATTGTTGAGGCTCGTGGACATGTTTAGGGGGCACACAATGGTAGTCCTCCTTTTAAATTTTTTAAAATATTAATTTTTAATGTAATTTATCCAATATTTTAAGTTTAGAGCCAAATTTTAGTTTGATTTCTAGCCTGCAAAATTTGTTTTCTATTTGGTAAAATATTGGCACATAACCTTATAGCATAGTAAAAAAATTAAAAAAAATCACACCGTTAAATGAACTCCTAGATCCATTTATATATGGACCCCCCTCGACTAAATTCCTGGGTCCGTCACTGCATATAAGCCACGGTAGGGTCACTTCTGTAAGTAGCGCTTTCCAGCCTAAATTTTCAGACGGTGATTGATAAGTTGTTGTCACATTTGGTAAGAATCAAAATTAATTTTACTTTCTAAGGTGGCAAATATCTTTTTCCATTTCTCATATATTTATTATATATACTATATCAAATTAATCATCTTTTGACGATATTCGATTTGACATTCATATGTGTATATATATTAAAACAAATATAGCATTGAGTAAGATTTCAATATTTATTGTAGGTTGCAAAACAAATATAGCATTGATTCGGAACCAAATGAAAAATTATTCAAATAATTATCTTTACAAATTATATTACTTGATTATTTCATTATAACGACAACTAATCAGTTTAATTTATTTGACTTGAATTATCTCAAGTTTTCTTCATTTATTACATTGAGAGAGAAATCATTGTATATACAGTTGAACACATACTATATCGAATTAATAACGATAGTTATTATTTGATTTATAATCATCTTATTAAATTATTAAATTTGCTAATGTTTATTTGTTATAATAATTATTTTTGTTGATAAATCACAAAACTGTGACTTTCGCTCATATATATAACTTTATATATGGTAATTAATCTTAAAGAAAATATTACTTTTTATATTTTGCATATATTAATGTTACTTTTCTATAAATAATTACACTTTGCAACCTAAATCATGCTATTATACAAGTTGCAACTAAACTTCTTTTAAATTAGCAAAATTAACCAACTTAAAGTATATATATTTTTTAGACTTTGCAACCTAAACAATACTTGGTAACATCAACCAATCTCAATTATGTCCTTTTTTTTTTTTTTTTTTTTCACATTTTGCAACCTAAGCAATTTTTTTACATTAACCAATGTGTATCTTTAGATGAATCTACTATTTACAATATAAACGTATAATTGAATTGAAACTTTTCAACATATATATGAAAGTATTAAGAAATATTGAAGAACTCATATGTTTTATTTTGTCATTCGAACTATTAAAAAAAAAAACAAAAGATGCTTTATTTTGTTATTCCAACTATTGAATAACTTTTGAATCTTATTTTGTTATTTTTTTATTTTTTTATTCTTTAATTTGTATATCTAAAATACCAAGTAATGTATTAAAACTTGCAACTAAGATTTTTTTAAAGTAAATAGTTATAATTAGAATTTAAAATTTTATATAGATAAATTTAAATATTTAAAGTAGAATAGAAAAAATGAAAGAAAAATAATTTACTTATAACATTATTCAGTTTATTTTATTTAATAATATGATTGATAGTTAAATATTTATGTTTGTTTTAACATTCATAATTAATTAAGCTATAATTCACATAGGTGGAGAATGAAACAGACACACTAAATGTGTGTTTGGATTTCAAAGATAAGAAATGAACATTTTGAAAAAGATATTTATAATATACCTATATATAAAGTGAGTTATATTAAATTCATGTATAACATGCGAGAAACTTATATTCACATTGCTTATAATTTTATTTATGTTTTATTCTACATTTAAAAAAATATTTTATTAGGGTAAAACGATCACATATTTAAATATTAGACTATATCATATTTAGTTTTATTAAAATCATTACTTTTTAAATAAACTTCCGTACATCGCACGGGAGTAGTACTAGTTATTGTATAAGATCCAAACCGCATTTTATCACAAAGTATTTATGAGCAAGAATTAATTACCATACGAGCACAGGGGACCAACTCCTAGAATAATAAATTTAAATACCCTACGGAAAATCGATATTATCCTTCGTTTATCCAGTAAAAAAGTGAATATTATTCAAGGTTGTTAAACTCGCAATTTTAAACAGAATTGGTGGAGTGTCCGTAAAATCAGATCGTAAAATCGAATCGTAAAATCGTAAGATTCTACTACTTATACAAAAAACCATGTATATAAATGATTTTATATTATATTTTAATTACAACAAGTTCGAAATAGATATCTCATATAAAAATATACATATAATTATATATACAATTTATCAAAAAGAAAAAATATATACAATACGAAGAAGTGTTATAGCCGTCATGGTTCATATATATATTTAGTAAGACATTCCTAAATTATAATTATGAATACTTTAATTGTTATTTGCAAGGTTCTGGAAAATCAGGTATGATATAGAAACAAAGAAAACCGAGACGTGGAATCCCACTGTCCTTAAGATAAATTACTTCCCGGCTAGTGCTCACGGAAAGAAGTAATATACCCCAAAGATATAACGGTTTACCTCCTTTTCTGTAGTAGCACCACTAACAGAAAAGGCTCCGGCGAACTTCAGATGTTCGAGTTCAGAAGCTGGAGAAAATGAAAATGCAGAGAATAAAGTTCAGGTGAAAATGTTGTGTCTATGTTTGCATGCAGGGAGCATGTATTTATAGGGAAAACAGAATTAATTCTGTCATTGAATTGTTGGCAGTTACAGGCTTAGTAACAGCCCAATGTTTAATACTCTTTAACAGCCCATGCTGTTACAAGTTTGAATTTAAATTCAAACCCATGGGCTCCTGAAAGCTCATCCGTCAGCCCAAATCCAATTTGGACCCAAGTTGATTTTGGGCTTTCAAAAAGTTACTTGGGCCTCGGCCGAGGCATTCCCAAAGCCCAAGGCCCGAGCCCGAGCCCGAGCCCGAGGCGAGGCGTGGCCGTGCCGAGCCGAGCGAGCGAGCGCGCGTGTGGGTTTCCTTTGGATTCCCTCACATGTATAATTGATATACCTTAATAATGAGCTTTCATATATATACACTTACTTAAAGAGCATTTAAACCAATGTGGGATAATAACTACTCTTAGTTATTAATCCTACACTTAATACATAATCAAGTGGTAAACTTTATGTATTAATTTCTCACTCACCACATATCAGTTTTGAGTAAATTAAAATCCTACGATCATCTACTTTCTCCATAGATTAATCGTGTGAAGTTTAATTCCTACAAAATTAAACTTCCGACCACTTAATTATTTAATTAAAGTGTCTTATCTACACTTTAATTAATAACTAATTCCAACAATCCCCCACATGAGTGAAAATTAATGCATGCATGAATGCAATCTCCAGTCTAAACTCTTAGTGATCAGTACTGCCTAAGGAAAAGTAGTTTTTGACTTTGAACCTTCCATAGTATTTCATTTGTCGGATACACCGGTGGTTTGGTAGATTTCTTAATCTTTGAACCAATCCTCCTTAGTGTGCACCTAGTCAACAATGAATACACAATACTGACCAGAACATCTTTGTTCTCACGTTTTGGTCCGTTTCGGCCATGGACCCTCTTTGGATTCATAAGTGTTTTCAATTGAAGCGGCCCTTTACTTCACACTTACATAGGTGACTTCTTTATCGAATATCCTGTACTATTCTACCTCATAAAGGTTTTCTCGAAGTCATTAAAAGTCATAAGACTTATCCTCTACCACCGTTTACAGGCTTTACGCACTTATCTTGCGTTCTAGGGATGGATTTTGAAGACATATTCTTCCAAGTGCCTCCTCTGAACTTTCAAAACTTAGTTGTCCCATTGAACCAAGTTTGTGGGATCTCCACTCATCAAGGTTGGGTATCCATTTTGATTGTTCTTTAGTTGGTGGATTTTACTCCCATTCCCTCTCGCAATTTTAACAACTGATCTCGGTTTAAACCTTTGGTCAACGGATCCGCCAAGTTATCTTTAGACTTTATATAGTCTATTGTGATAACCCCACTAGAGATCAACTGTCTTACGGTGTTGTGTCTACGGCGTATATGCCTAGACTTACCGTTATACATATTGTTCAATGCTCTTCCTATAGCGGCTTGACAGTCACAATGAACCATTATTGCCGGTACAGGTTTGCTCCAACATGGAATGTCTTCTAAAAAGTTTCGAAGCCATTCTGCTTCCTCACCAGCTTTATCCAAAGCTATGAATTCCGATTCCATGGTGGATCTGGCTATACACGTTTGTTTCGTAGATTTCCATGACACTGCTCCACCTCCAATAGTGAATACGTATCCACTAGTGGAAAAGGAGTCTTTTGTGTCCGAAATCCAATTCGCATCACTGTATCCTTCAATAACTGGAGGATATCTCGTGTAATGAAGCCCATAATTAAGAGTATACTTTAAGTATCTCAAAATCCTTGTCAATGCTTTCCAATGCTCTTGGCTTGGATTGCTTGTAAACCTGCTCATTTTGTTAACCGAACATGCAAGATCCGGTCTTGTACAGTTTGTTATGTACATAAGACTCCCTATCACTTTTGCATATTCAACTTGAGCTACAGGTTCACCCATGTTCTTCTTAAGATGAACATTTAATTCTAATGGTGTCTTGGCAGGTGGTCCATCATAAGCATTGAATTTTCTGAGTACTTTCTCTACATAGTGAGATTGTGTCAGAACAATTCCCTCTGATGTCCTAACTATTTTGATTCCTAGAATCACATCAGCCAAACCCATATCCTTCATGTCGAAATTCCTTTTCAACATTCTTTTAGTATCCATGATTATCTCATGATTACTACCCAAGATTAACATATCGTCTACGTATAGACATACTATGACATATGATTCTGATGTACCTTTTATGTACACACATTTGTCACATTCGTTGTTCCTGAAACCATTTGACAACATTGTAGTGTCAAATTTTAAATGCCATTGTTTTGGCGCTTGTTTGAGACCATATAACGACTTTACTAGTCTACATACCTTATTTTCTTGTCCCGGTACCACAAACCCTTCAGGTTGGTGCATATAGATCTCTTCTTCTAACTCTCCATTTAAAAATGCAGTCTTCACATCCATTTGATGAATCTCAAGATTATGTATTGCAGCAATCGAGAGAAGCACTCGAATGGATGTGATCCTTGTCACAGGAGAGTAAGTATCAAAGAAGTCATCACCTTCTTTCTGTTTGAAGCCTTTAGCTACCAAACGAGCTTTGTATTTATCTATTGAACCATCTGCTTTGTACTTTTTCTTTAGGATCCATTTGCATCCTAAAGGTTTACACCCTGACGGAAGGTCAGTTAATTCCCACGTGTGATTTTGCATGATGGATTCAATTTCACTGTTGATTGCTTCTTTCCAGTATGGTGCATCTGGACTAGACAGAGCTTCTTTTATCGATCTCGGTTCATCATCTAACATATATATGATAAAATCAGGACCGAATGACTTTGCAGTCTTTGCTCTTTTGCTACGTCTCGTTTCTTCTTCTTCTAAGATCCGAGAACTACTTGTAGCTTCAACAGTTCTTTTTAGATTTGAACTACTTCCTTTTTCCAAAGTAACTCCTTGGTTTTCATTTTCTATCAATCTTTCTCTACAAGGAAAGATATTTTCAAAGAATACTGCGTTCCTTGATTCCATGACTGTTCCAACAGTCATATCTGGTATTTCAGATTTATAAATCTGAAATCTATATGCACTACTATTGAGTGCATACCCAACAAATATACAATCAATCGTTTTTGGGCCAATTCTCACTTGTTTAGGTAACGGCACTTCAACCTTAGCCAAACACCCCCACACTTTGAGATATTTGTAAGATGGTTTATGCCCTTTCCACATTTCATAAGGAGTTTTGTCAACTCTTTTTAGTGGAATTTTATTCAATATATAATTAGCTGTAAGAACAGCTTCCCCCCACATGTTCTGGGGTAATCCTGAACTAATCAACAAAGCGTTCATCATCTCCTTAAGAGTACGATTTTTGCGTTCTGCAACACCGTTTGATTGTGGAGAATACGGAGCTGTAGTTTGATGAACTATACCATTTTGAGCACATAATTCTTCAAACGGAGCCACATATTCACCACCTCTATCACTTCGGATTATCTTTATCCTAGTGCTTAGTTGATTTTCAGCTTCAGCTTTGTAGTGTTTAAACGCATCTATTGCTTCATCTTTACTTCTAAGAAGATAAAGATAGCAATATCTTGTGCAATCATCTATAAAAGTTATGAAAAACTTTTTACCCCCTCTAGTCTGCACAAATTTCAAGTCACACACATCAGTGTGTATTAATTCTAGAGGTATTGTGCTCCTTTCTACTGAATGAAAAGGTAATTTAGTCATCTTAGCTTCAACACATACCTCACATTTTCCATGTGATTTAATTTCATTCAGTTTTAGTAAATCTAAATTTACTAAGCGTTTTATAGCATTGAGATTAACATGTCCTAATCTAGAATGCCATAAAGAGGAACACTCAAGCAAGTAAGAAGAAGTTGATGCTTTTTCACTCATAGCAGAAGTTACATTATTCATCTGGCGCTTGGCCATTACATTCATTTTGAATAATCCATTCACTACAAAGCCCTTCCCTATGAACACTCCTTGCTTGCTTAGTATGAACTTGTCAGCTTCAAAAACTAGACGAAACCCATGCTTTACCAGCAAAGAACCAGAAACCAAATTTTTCCGGATGTCTGGGACATGCAGCACATCCTTCAGAGTGAGCTCTTTTCCAGAAGTTAACTTCAGAATTACGTTGCCCACTCCGGCCACCTCTGAAGAGGCTTGGTTTCCCATATGAAGCTTCCTCCCGGAAGAAGCTTTATAACTCGAGAAGACCTCTCTGTCAGAACACACATGACAAGAGGCTCCTGTATCTACAAACCATTCTCTTGGATTGTCCACAACATTGGCCTCAAAGATTACTGCAGTGAGATCCAACTCATTCTCTTCAACCACGTTAGCAGTCACTTTCTTCTTCTTCTGCTTCGGCAGATTGCAGTTTTTCGCCATGTGGTTAGGCTTCCCACAGTTGTAACAATTACCTGCAAATCTAGTCATGTTAGCAGGTTGTTTACCTTTGTTATTTGGTGCACGGTTTGCTTGACTGTTGTTGTCATTGGGGCGTTTCCTCTTGTTATCACTAGAAGAACCCCTCTCCATCAGATTTGCCCTTGCATCAACATGAGCCCGAAATCTGGACTCATTCTTACGGTTGTCCTCTTCAATCCTCAGCTTAAGGATTAAATCTTCTACCGTCATTTCCTTTCGTTTATGCTTCAAATAGTTCTTGAAGTCACTCCAACTCTGAGGTAGCTTTTCTATCAAACTTGCCACTACAAATGGCACTGGAAGTTTCATATCTTCAGCCGAAGCATCATGAACTATGAGCTGAAAGTCTTGGGCTTGTTCCACAACCGAACGGTTGTCAACCATTTTGAAGTCTAAAAACCGAGCCACCACAAATTTCTTTGTGCCAGCATCATCTGTCTTATACTTCTTTTCCAAAGCATCCCACAGCTCTTTCGTAGACTTGATATCTTGATACACGTTGTATAACGGATCAGCAAGTCCGTTCATCACATAGTTTCTACAAAGGTAGTCACCATGTGACCACGAATCAAAGGCAACTCGCCTTTGTTGATCAGTGTCTTCTTCTGCAGGAGCAGCCGGAGGATCTTCCTTCAGAAACGAAGCAAACCCTAAGGTAGTGATGTAAAACAGCATCTTTTGCTGCCACCTCTTGAAATTGTCACCAGAAAATTTTTCCGGTTTTTCAACTGAGTTAGCCGGTGGAGTAGGGATAACTCTTGCTGGAACAGGAGGAACATTCTGATTGTTTGACATTTTCCAGAAATCGAAAAAATAATTTATCTTAAGATTGTTATTTGCAAGGTTCTGGAAAATCAGGAATGATATAGAAACAAAGAAAACCGAGACGTGGAATCCCACTGTCCTTAAGATAAATTACTTCCCGACTAGTGCTCACGGAAAGAAGTAATATACCCCAAAGATATAACGGTTTACCTCCTTTTCTGTAGTAGCACCACTAACAGAAAAGGCTCCGGCGAACTTCAGATGTTCGAGTTCAGAAGCTGGAGAAAATGAAAATGCAGAGAATAAAGTTCAGGTGAAAATGTTGTGTCTATGTTTGCATGCAGGGAGCATGTATTTATAGGGAAAACAGAATTAATTCTGTCATTGAATTGTTGGCAGTTACAGGCTTAGTAACAGCCCAATGTTTAATACTCTTTAACAGCCCATGCTGTTACAAGTTTGAATTTAAATTCAAACCCATGGGCTCCTGAAAGCTCATCCGTCAGCCCAAATTCAATTTGGACCCAAGTTGATTTTGGGCTTTCAAAAAGTTACTTGGGCCTCGGCCGAGGCATTCCCAAAGCCCAAGGCCCGAGCCCGAGCCCGAGCCCGAGGCGAGGCGTGGCCGTGCCGAGCCGAGCGAGCGTGTGGGTTTCCTTTGGATTCCCTCACATGTATAATTGATATACCTTAATAATGAGCTTTCATATATATACACTTACTTAAAGAGCATTTAAACCAATGTGGGATAATAACTACTCTTAGTTATTAATCCTACACTTAATACATAATCAAGTGGTAAACTTTATGTATTAATTTCTCACTCACCACATATCGGTTTTGAGTAAATTAAAATCCTACGATCATCTACTTTCTCCATAGATTAATCGTGTGAAGTTTAATTCCTACAAAATTAAACTTCCGACCACTTAATTATTTAATTAAAGTGTCTTATCTACACTTTAATTAGTAACTAATTCCAACATTAATTTTAAGAAAAGATTAAAAAATAACCCTAGTGAAATTAAGTACTACATAAACAAAAAGATATATTTTTTATGAAACTTATATTTTAATTTAGAACTTGATAGGTAGGGGGAAAAAAGATTTTCAGCAAAATTGGCTTTCTTTGTGTATAATTTGCTCTTGAAATTTTTTAAAATCTCAATTTTTAGTTGGTATAAATTCTATAATTGGTATTGTATGTCTTTTAATTTGTAAAATAGAATAAAAAATAATATGCTATGAAACTGTTAAACTCGTGTACAAAATCGTAAAACTCGTAAAATCGCATGAGCAAACTCGAGAGTTTACTCCGATTTCATCAGATTTTGATTTTATCACAAGTTAACTCGATTAAAAAAAAATAATTCGTAAACTCGTAGAATCGTAAGTATTAACTCGAAATTTTGACAACATTGATATTATTCATATGCATTCGGGCCATTCGGGCTTCAGAAGGCCTTGGACATCTCTTGTACCTTAGTTTTAAAAGTTTCCATATAATTTTGATAAAAGGATGCCATCAAGATTTTTGTCTGACTCCTTAATACTCCATCTTTTAGGTCTCGTTCAACTTTGCCTAAACCTCGAGCAGCTAACACTTATCATCTTTTAAAACATTAATCATATTTTCACATTCATGAAATAAAATGTTAGTCCATATTGAACGAAATAACAAACTAAACCCTCTAAATGCGCTTGAATAGTTTAAACCATATATTTTGACCCATGCCATCACTAATGTTGCTTCCTAGGTAGTTAGGGATGCCAAACAAGCCAGATCTAGCGGTTTTCGGGCTTATAGGACATTAGGTTTATCGGTTCATTTTTATCAGGCCCACAATATAGTGAATCTAATTTTATCGGTTTTCAAGCTAATCTGGTCATATAGGGCTACAAGTCAGACTTTCAAAATCTATATATATATAAAAGCAAAATGAAGGGCATTAATGTAATTTTAGTTTTCCCTCCAAAAATTTTAGATCATAATTGGTAACTTTTCTTATTTTTGGTAAGTTCATAACTTTCTTTTACTTTTCTAAAATACAAATAACTTTTTCATTTTTAATCCGATTTTTATGCATAATATACCAAATTGTTCATATTTTTACGAGCTTCGATTTGACATCCATATCATATATATTATAATGAGGTATTTAATTTGAATAAACAAATTGTTTGTTGGTTAATTATTTGTGCTAGAATTGATGTTTATTGTGAATTGGACTATAATATTTTGGTTCTAGTTTCAATTAAAATTAGTAAAATAAATTCTTTATAAAAAATATAATTATTTATTTATAAAAATACAACTAATCAATTTATTTTATTTGACATGAGTTTTCAACTTTTTTAATTTAAGTCAGGGAGAAAATCCATTGTTTAAATAATGAAAGTCCTACTTTATTAAATCAAAGGCAAACACAACAATATCTATTTTATAATCAACTTATTAAATCATCAAATCTGCTAAAATATCTTTTTATCACGACTTTGAGCATACATATAATTATCTATCAAAATAAGTATTGAAATTATTTTTAATTAACTATTTATATTTTTAATAACGAGTATTTTGTTAAAATTACTCTTTTAAGGAAATTTATTCTTTGTAGCCTAAATTATGACTTTTATTACATTTGACAGTCTTTTTAATTTTTTACTTTTATTAAAACTTCAATTATATGTTTTACACTTTCTAAGCTAAATAATACTTGGTCGCACAAATCTACAACGAATGCCTTTTTTACTTTTAACAACCTAAATAAATTTGTTCGCATTAATCAATTTTTTTTTCTAATAGATAACCCATTTCTAAGAAGGCTATAACATTTATATAAATAATTTACAATACCAAATAAAATAAGAAAATATTCAAATATTTTGAAGAAACCAAAGACTTTAATTTGTTATTCGAATCATTAAATAATTTTTTTTGTTTTATTTTGTTAAAATAAGATTTTATTAAATAAAAATTATTTAAGTATATTTGAAATCACCAAATGAAATGTTACAAGTTGCAAATGAAAATTCAATCTTATAAAGAAAAAATTAAATATTTATAATTAGAACTTGAAAGTTTATTTAGATAAATTAAAATTTAAATATAAAATAAAATCAGGGACATAATGAGAAAATTATTAAACTTTACATTACATATGATCCAAATAAAATATCATTGTTCCTTTTATTATATATTTTATGGTAATTTTAATTATTTATAGTTAGAATTATATATATATATATATATATATATATATATATATAAGCCACATTAGTGACAATTCTGTAAGTAACAATTTCCAGCCTAAAATTTTAGACTGTGATTGGTAAGTTGTTTTCACATTTGGTAAGAATAAAAATTTATTTTACTTTCTAAAGTTGCAAATATCTTTTTTTTTTTTTTTTCAATTTCTAATCTATTTATTATGTATACTATTTCAAATTAATCATCTTTTGACGATGTTTGATTTGACGTCCATATGATATATATAATAATAAGATATTCTATTTAAAAATATTATATTATTTGTTTGTTGATTATTTAAGTAAGATTTCATTGTTTATTTTGGGTTGTACAAAGAATATAGTATTGGTTTGGAATACAATTAAAAATAATTCAAATAATTCTATTTTACAAATTATTTTACTTGATTATTTCATTAAAACCACGACTAATCAGTTTGTTTTATCTATTAAATTATTGAATTTACTAATACTTATTTGATATAATATTTTTTTTTTTGTTGATAAATCACAAAACTATGATTTTCGCTCATATATATAACTTTATATATGATAATTAATCTTAGATTTTTTTTAGATATACTAATGTTATTTTTCTATAAATAAATACAATTTGCAACCTATACTATGATATTATACAAGTTGCCACTAAACTTCTTTTAAATAAGCAAAATTAATCAACTAGAACTATATGTTTTTTAGACTTTGCAACATTAACAATACTGGGTCACATTAACCAAGTAAAGTACTAAAAGTTGCAAATAAGATTTTTTAAAAGGAGATTGTTATATTTAGAATTTAAAACTTTATTTAGATAAATTTAAATATTTAATGTAAAATGGAAAAAATTAAAGAAAAATAAATTTCTTATAATATTATCCAGTTTATTTTATTTAATAATATGAGTTGATAGTTAGATACTTATATTTGTTTTAACATTCATAATTAATAAAGCTATTATGCACATAGGTGAAGAATGATGCAGACACATTAAATGTGTGTTTGGATTTTAAAGATTAGAAATGATCATTTTGAAAAAGATTTTTATTTATATTGAATATCTATCTTAATTTTAATCTATAATATATATATATATATATATATATATAAAGTAAGTTATATTAAATTCATATATGACGTGCGGGAAACTTATATTTACATTACTTATAATTTTTTGTTATCCTATATTATAAAATAAAAAATTATTAGGATAAAACGATCACATATTTAAATATTAGAATATATCATATTTAGTTTATTAAAATTATGACTTTTAAATAAACTTCCGTGCATCGCACGGGAATATTACTAGTTATAACATAATAGTAACATTTAAGGTTCAAAATATCAAATAAAATCACTATTACATCACAAAATGACATAATGTTATCACGACTAAATTTCATTCATGTCCATATACAGTAGTTTAACACAAACATCAAAGAATAAAAAATACTACTAAGAGTAGGGTCATTAAGACGTAAGTAAGAGACAAGACGACGAGTGAGTGTAATGTTATACTGAAAGAGTCTAAAGTAGAGAACATGTAAAAAGTAAAATAGTTATATATTTCGGACCAGCTCGCATAGTCTGTGGGTCCAACGGTCCGTGCTAAAAATGTTAGGAATTAAGGTGCAATTATAGACAATTTAATAAGAACAAAAAACGAGGAACACAGATTTGCTAACCTAATTCGTAAAAAATGACTACGTCTGGAGGCACTACCAAATCATGAGATTTTTACTAATTTTCGATGATAATAAATACAATTAATCAGAAGATTACAAATTAGACCGTAATCCTAAAAATCCATTCATCTCGAATACTGTTTTAATGTCCAAAAGAATTTTTTTGGACGGGTTAGAGTCATTTCAGCATCCGTATAAGTAGTAATATATTACATAATTTCCATTTAGTTAAAGCTAGTAATTTGGGTCACCCGACCCGTTCGATGGCCCAACACCTAATGATGGTCAGAAGGAAGGTAGCCGAAAGTCTATCCGGTCGCTAATTATAAAATCAAAGCTAGTTCCGTGTTAGTAAAATATACTCCTATTTAGGGTCATTCTTCGGGACCTTCGATAAATTAAGTGTGATTAGGACTATTTATTTTATATAAATCAATGTTTATCTTTTTGATTTTTCAAAACAAGTTAATTTTACATACTCGAGATTATGTGTATAATTTAAAATTATTGGGTTGAGATTGTCGAAGCCATTTGCTAATCCTCTCCTCATTTTCCCTCTTTTGCTCAGTAACTATATTCGAATTCGAAGTATTCGATTCGAATATTCGATTTGTTTTTATATAATACTCCTTCCGTTCCGACTTATTTTGCATAGTTGATCGGACACGAATATTAAGAAAAAATAGGTTTTGCTTATTATTATTATTATTATTATTATTATTATTATTATTATTATTTATTTTTATTTTTTTTAAAGGTGAAGATTGAGGGTTAAGATTTTGAGGGTGAATATTGTGGGAATTAGTTTCTATTTTAGGGATATAAAAAATAAGTTGGGACGACCGAAAACAAAAAATGTGTAAAATAAGTCGTGACGAATGGAGTATTTTAAAAAATTAAATAATACATATAATATTAAATATATGTATATATAATATATTTATATAGTTATATAATTAAAATACATTTATATATATTATTAAATTTTATGAAAAAATAAAAAATAATAATAATTGAATATTTAGAAAGACAAAAAATATCTCAAAAAAAAAGAGCTTCTCGAATCTGGAATCGAATCGAAAAGTTCGAATATTTCTACAAATCGAATTCGAATGATTTTTTTCAAATTCAATTAATATTCAAATCGAATTCGAGTTCATATTTACAAATTCGAATCGAATTTCTTAATATTCAATGTGATTCGATTCGTTTATAACTCCGCATACAAACAAACCCTACCTATCAAATTGAGTTCCTTTCAATATCTTATAACTACGGTATTCAGCAAAGTGCAGGGCCCAAACAACATCAGGAAGTTTCAGATTATCAACACCACCAAAAATTTCAAATAAGTTAAAATAAAAAAATGTTAAAAAGCTGGTTCCTCGACAACAATATTACCGTAGTGAGGGACTTGTATGTTTACAAATAGTATAATTCTTAGTGCATCTAACCTATTTAAATCCATAACCAATAAATTTCACATTTAACAATTTTAGAGGTATCCATATACAACATGAGGAGTTATTTCGTTGTTATTATTACAAGAATTTCCCGTCTTGCGATACACAATTTAAAATATACTTATTTGCAAGAAAATTTAAAATCAAATAATCGCAAAGGATAATTGAATAACTTAATTTTTATTAGATAAAAGAATATGAATTCACTTTTAATTTCATTATTAATTTTGTTTTTATTTGCAACTCATATCCAGTGTAAATAGTTCGACTGACAATAAGTATTTAAATCTAAGCACAATAATCAACAAACCAATAATCTTTATTTTATATTTAATATATTATATCAAGATATTCAATATCAATATAACATTAAATACTAAGAACATATATTAGGTTTTATCTACTGTAAATAAGTGCAATGGATTAAAAAAATTACCAGTGTCTTTAGGATGTTGGAAAAATTAAAACATTTGTGAGAGAGAAAGAGCTACAAAAACAAAGCAGATCTTTAATTTTTTTCGATCTCTAACATGGACACATGTGTTCCTTCGCTATTTCTTTGTTTGTTCTTTATATATCAATATTGTAGGCAAGACATATACACGGATTTGTTCATAAAATAAAAATATTCTTTTTAAAATATAAAAAAATTAACTAATATTTGAAATTTGTAGTTAATAAGTATTTACAAAGGAATATTCTAAATATTTATTTGTATTTCAGATCCAATCAAATAATTCAACTAATATTACATAAACAAATCTAAATAATTGACAAACAATTGCATTTTTTAAAACAACTTATTTTAAAATATGCAATGTAGATGTCAAATTAAAGGTAATGAAAAATATTAATTTGCAATATCTACATTAAAATTGGAAAAAGAATAAAACAATATTTGCTTTTTACATTTTTTTAGTTATAAACTGAATTATTTAAAAGTTATCATCTATTTTTTTTTATAAAGCAATTTTCCAAGAAAAATTTAATTTGAAATTAATTTTGGAAAGATTTTACAATATATATATATATATATATATATATATATATATCTTTACCACATGTATACAAATCTCTTAATAGTATGAGTTATAATTTTAAAATTACTATTTTTAAAAGGTAAAATAAACGGGAAGATAATATAATTTCCTGCTATAGAGAATTTTGTTTTAGTATATAGTAAGAAGTAAGATTAATATTATTATACTGATTAGTATTACAAATGGCGACTTCTCGTTTGTATAATGTTAAATCATTCTAACAGGAAAAACAAATAATAATAATCTATTTTAGTTTGATATCACATGTTTCTCTACATAACTTACTGAGTCACTGTGACATAATATTATTGTTACATATTTCTCTACATAACACTATACATAATACACTCTAGAACATGCATCAGTCCCCCACCCAAAAACACTTTCTAAATATGGACTATTGTTATATATAAAACACAACATATCTGATTACAAATATCATAAAACATTTCGTCCCATTTATAGCATTATTTATAATTTTACAATATTAATTGCTAAAAAGATACCTAATTAGTTCTCTTTTACAATAGTTTAAAAGTTTGTAATATATACTAATAAGTAGATTTTCCCATTTAGCTCCATATAATATATAAACAAGAGTACTAATGTAAAAAGTTAAAAAAGAAGAGAGAGATTCTTGGACGCTGGAAGTTATACTTAGAGAGGATGTTTGGTCAAGCTTATTTCAAACATCCTATAAACTTCAACATCTTATAAGTTGTTCAAAGAACTTATAAGATGTAATTTTTTAGAGCTTATAAGTTAATAAAGTGTTTGGGTAAAAGAGTTTATAAGCTTGCAATTGAATAAAATGATTAAGCTATGAAGTATGTGTAGTGTGTGAAGTGTGTGTAGTAACTGCAAAGTGTGAAGTGTGTGAAATGTGTGTAGTGTGTGAAGTATGTAAAGTGTGTGTAATGTGTGAAATGTGTGTAGTGTGTGTAGTGTGTGAAGTTTGTGTAGTGTATGTAGAGGGTGTACTGTCTGAAACGTGTGTAGTTTGTGAAATGCGTATAGTGTGTGAAATGTGTATGTAGTGGGTGTATTGTCTGAAACGTGTGTAGTTTGTGAAATGTGTATAGTGTGTGAAATGTGTATGTAGTGTGCGAAATGCGTGTAGTGTGTGAAATGTGTGTAATGTGTGTAGTGTGTGAAATGTGTGCAGTGTGTGGAAAGTGAGGTTTTGTATGAAGTGTGTGAAATTTGTATAGTGTGTGTAATGTGTGCAGTGTGTTGTGAAATATGAGTAGTGTGTGAAGTGTGTGTAGTGTGTGAAATGTGTGTAGTGTGTGAACTATATGTAGTGTATGAAGTGTGTGAAGAATGTGAAATGTGTGTAGTGTGTGAAGCGTATGAAGTGTGTGTAGTGTATGTAGATTGTGAAATGTGTGTAGTTTGTGTAGTGTATGACATGTGTATAGTGTATGTAGTGTGTAGTATAAAATGTGTATAGAGTGTGTAGTTTTTAGTGTATAGTGTGTGGAGTGTAAAATGTGTGATGTCTGTGTAATGTCTGAAATGTGAAGTGTGTAGTGTGTGAAATATGGGTAGTGTATGTAGTGTGTGAAGTGTGTGTAGTGTAGGAAAAGTATGAAATGTGCGAAGTGTGTGAAATGTGTGTAGTGTTTGAAGTGTGTGTAGTGTGTGAAATTTTTGTAGTGTGTGAAGTGTGTGTAGTGTGTGAAACGTATGTAGCGTGTGTAGTGTGTGAAATGTGTGAAGCGTGTGTAGTATGTGAAATGTGTGTAGTGTGTGTAGTTGTGAAATGTAAAGTGTGTGTAGTGTGTGAAATGTGAAATGTGTGTAGGGTTTGTAGCGTGTGAAAAGTGTGAAATGTTTGTAGTATGTGAAATGTGTGTAGTGTGTTAAACGTATGAAGTGTGTGTAGTGTGTGAAGTGTGTGTAATGCCTGAAGTGTGTGTAGTGCGTGTAGTGTGTTTAGTTTGTGCTGTGTGTGAAATATGTGTAATGTATGTAATGTTTGAAATGTGTGTAGGGTGTACAGTGTGTGAAATATGTGTAGTGTGTGAAGTTTGTTGTGTGAAATGTGTGTAGTATGTGAAATGTGTATAGTGTGTAGTGTGAAAAATGTGAAGTGTGTGTAGTGTATATAGTGTGTGAAGTGTGTGTATAGTGGGTGTAGTGCATGAAGTGTGTGTAGTGTGTGAAGTGTGTGTAGTGTGTATAGTATGTGTAGTGTGTGAACTGCGTGTACTGTGTGTATTATGAATTGTGTTGTGTGTGAAAAGTGTGAAGTGTGTGAAGTGTGTGTAATGTCTAAAGTGTATGTGTGTAGTGTGTGTAGGGTGTGTAGTGTGTGTAGTTTGTGAAATATGCAGTTTGTGTGTAATATGTGTAGTGTGCAAAATGTGTGTAATGTGTGTAGTGTGTAAAATGTATGTAGTGTGTGCAGTTTTTGAAATGTGTGTAGTCTGTGTAGTGTGTGCAGTGCGTGTAGTATGAAATGTGTGTAGTGTGAGAAATATGTATAGTGTATGAAATATGAAGTGTGTATAGTGTGAAGTGTAGTGTGTGAAGTGTGTGTTCTGTGTCAAAAGTATAAAGTATGTGAAGTGTGCGAAATGTGTGTGCAATGTGTGTAGTGTATGAATTGTGTGAATTGTGTGTAGTGTGTGAGTTGTATGTAGTGTGTGAAACGTGTGTAATTCGTGTAGTGTGTGAACTGTGTGTTGTGTGCGTATTTTGTGAAGTGTGTGAAATGTGTGTGAACTGTGTGTAGTGTGTGAAGTGGGTGAAGTATGTGTAGTGTATGTAGTGTGTGAAATGTGTGACATGCGTGTAGTGTGTGCAGTGTGTAAAATATATGTAGTGTGTGTAGTGTGCGAAGTGTGTGTAGTATGTGAACTGTGCGTATTGTGTAAAAAGTGTGAAGTGTGTGAAATGTGTATATTGTGTAAAGTGTGTGTAGTGTGTACAGTGTATGTAGTGTGCGTAGTGTGTGTAGTGTGCGAAATATATGCAGTGTGTGTAGTATGTGAATTGTGTGTAGTGTGTGAACTGTATGTAGAGTGTCTAATGTGTATGTGTGAATTGTGTGTAGTACGTGAAGTGTGTGCAGTGTGTGACTGTGAACTATGTGTATGTGAGTAATGTGTGAATTGTGTTTAGTGTGTGAAATGTGTGTAGCGTGAGTATAGTGTGTGAAATGTAAAATGTCTGTAGGGTGTGAAATGTGTGTAGCGTTTATATTGTATATGTATAGTGTGTGAAATGTGTGTAATGTGTGTAATGTGTGTAGTGTGTAAAGTGTGATTATTGTGTGAAATGTGTGTAGTATGTGAAATGTGTATAGTGTGTGAAGTGTGTGTAGCGTTTATATTGTATATGTATAGTGTGTGAAATGTGTGTAGTGTGTGTAGATGTGAAATGTGTGTAGTGTGTGTAGTGTGTGAAATGTGAAATGTGTGTAGGGTTTGTAGTGTGTGTATTGTGTGAAAAGTGTGAAGTGTGTGTAGTATGTGAAATGTGCAGTGTGTTAAAGTGTGTGAAGTGTGGGTAGTGTGGGAAGTGTGGGTAGTGTGTGAACTGTGTAATGCTTGAACTCTGTGTAGTGTGTGAAACGTGTGTAGTGCGTGTAGTGTGTTTAGTGTGTGGAGTGTGTGAAATGTGTGTAATGTGTGTAATGTGTGTAGTGTGTAAAGTGTGATTATTGTGTGAAATGTGTGTAGTATGTGAAATGTGTATAGTGTGCAGTGTGTGAAATGTGAAGTGTATGTAGTGTGTGAAGTGTGTATAGCGGGTGTAGTGTGTGAAGTGTGTTTAGCGTGTGTAGTGTGTGAAGTGCTTGTAGCGTGTGCAGTGTGTGTAGTGTGTGACCTGCGTGTACTGTGTGTACTATGAATTGTGTTGTGTGTGAAAAGTGTGAAGTTTGTGAACTGTGTGAACCGTGTGCAGTGTGTGAAGTGTGTGTTGTGTGTGCAGTGTTTGAAATGTTTATAGTCTGTGTAGTGTGTGAAATTGTGTAGTGCGCGTAGTATGAAATGTATGTAGTGTGAGAAATATGTATAGTGTATGAAACATGAAGTGTGTGTCGTGTGTCAAAAGTATGAAGTATGCGAAGCGTGTGAAAAATGTGTGCAGTGTGTGAATTGTGTGTGTGAAGTGGGTGTAGTGTGTTCTGTTAGTGTGTGTAGTGTGTGTAGTGTGTGAACTATGTGAAATGTGTGTAGTGTGTGAAGTTGGTGAAGTGTGTGTAGTGTGTGCAACATGTGTATAGTGTGTGTAGTGTGTAAAATATGTGAAGTGTGTAGTGTGCGAAGTGTGTGTAGTGTGTGAAAGAAGAAGTGGGTGTACTGTGTGTAGTATGTGTTGTGTGTGAACTGTGTGTATTGTGTGAAAAGTGTGAAGTGTGTAAAATGTGTGTTAACTGTTGTATTGTGTGAAGTGTGTGTAGTGTGCGAAGTGTGTGTTGTGTGCGAAACATATGCAGTGTGTAAAATGTATGTAGTGTGTGAACTGTGTCTAGGGTGTGTAATGTGTAGTGTGTGAATTTGTGTAGTGTGTGTAATGTGTGAAATGTTTAGAGTGTGTAATGGATGAACTATGTGAATTGTGTGAACTGTGTAGTGTGTGAAATGTGTGAAGTGTGTAGTGTGTAATTTGTGAACTGTGTCAAGTGTATGTACTGTGGTAGTGTGTGAAATGTGTATTGTGGTAGTATGTGAAATGTGTGCATAGTGTGAAATAAAATGTGTGGAGTGAAAAATTTAAGTGTAACTTATAAAATCTTAAAAAATAAAATGGATTATTGGAAATTATTTATTATTTTTTTTTTTTGCAGCCTAAAAACTTAATTTTACATCTTATAAATTGCCTGGCATCTTATTTTGCCAAACATATTACAAGAACTTATAAGTTCTTAAACGTCTTATAAAATATTTTGATGAGCTTATAAGTTTAGCTAAACACTCTCTTAATAATTTGCTTACACGATACGAATGAGAGAAAATCAGAGTCACCAAATTAACTGAGACCAATATAAATGATTGATGATTAAGGCCTCTGGTTCTAAATGCTAGTCCGTTTTTTAATTTTTTCAATTTTATAGTTACACCAAAATCATTAACTGGCTTAAATCGGCAAAAGATTTATAACTAACTACAATTTATTTCGAAAAATAAGAGATTACGTTATATAATAACATAAAAAAGTTGCCTCCCAAGTGTATCACACTTTATTGTATCAACTTTTAATATGAACATATGAAGTACACGTTATTGCAATCAATTGAAGCACATTATGTCTTTTGACTGATACACACGTGTTCAGCTTTAAACTTTGACCAACCCTAACTTTAGAAAGAAGTTTAGAAGAAAAGGATAATTATTCTAATGAGAAATTTATTACTCCAGACATGAAATGGGTGTCCATAACACGTGAATACGTATGTATACATGCAAGTATAATTTTGAACAAGTCAAAACCGCATTTGTTTCACACTCAAGGAGACCAACGGCCAATAACACCTCTACGAACTTAACCGATGGTTAAGATCGCGTCTATGGTTACTCCATAGCCAACAAAATTCATGCTGTCCACTTTAATCTAACAGACACAAGCCCTAAATACATAATACATATTCAAGTGTATAGTTAGTAAAAAGTTGGCCATGCTTCAGGTATCGTTTGCGATTAGATAAAACTGCAGAAAGCTTAGTCAAGTAAGACGACCCTACTTCCGGTTGACAATACCGATTTCAAAGGCCTACAAACACGACAACTTGTAGACATGCAAGTAGAAACTATAGCCAAATTTGAATTGAGGAATTTGACATGCTGGTTATAATCAATGAATTTCATATTCGCTCCTAAAGGTTTAGCTCAAACTTGAGGTGATAGATTGGAATCCATATCAATCCACACAACTACTACGAGTTTCAAATTCATCTAGGTTGTGTTTGGATTGAGGGATTTGAAATGGATGGATTTAAAATCAATGAATTTGAAATCTACTCAAGTTAGAAGGGATTTGAAATCCACTCAAATCCTTCAAAAAATAGCTCAAAATGACATCATGGATTTCTAAATCCAAACAATAATAATGGATTTGAGACTAAGAATTATAAATCTATCTGCAAATCCTTCCATCCAAATGCAACCTTATATGCATCATCAGATTAAAGGTGACGCAGAACGAGAGTAAAGACAGACCAAATCAAAACTAATGTCCCCCGTTAATCAAACCTTCAAGTTTCACTGGACAACACAATATGATTGGCATAATTTACCTGTAAGCACAACAAGAAAATTTCATTCTTCATTTACTTGAGAGGATGTGTCAGAATCTTTACCTCTTCACGGAAACACAAGGTTACCTAACAAAAACATTGCCTTAAAGCCAAAGAGAGAAAACAAAGCTTTGATCATGATTAACAAAGAGTATATAAAATCAAATATAGAATCATCATGCTAAAAAGGAAGACAGGTTCAAATCCTCTATTACTAGCTCCAAAAAAAAACAAAGGATAATATAGATCCATGAAGCTAAAATCTTCAGTAAAGGCATAAACTGCTTTTAAAGCCAAATTATCATCCTTTATGGACGCAACATGAGTGATTGGTGGACAATATTGAGTGTTGCATATACTTGAGCATGTCTTGATATATCCCTATTTGTGCACTAATGAAGGTGTAGCAGTAGGAGAAGACTAGCCACTGATCTATTCGTTAAGTAGTCTTCCAACTTCAACA
Source organism: Ajuga chamaepitys (assembly GCA_958295605.1). Classification (NCBI taxonomy): domain Eukaryota; kingdom Viridiplantae; phylum Streptophyta; class Magnoliopsida; order Lamiales; family Lamiaceae; genus Ajuga; species Ajuga chamaepitys. Next base: position 48,275,528 of record OY282507.1, read on the forward strand.
CAAATTATCAAAATGCCGGTCATGCACAGAGTACAAAGGGAAATTTACCTGAAGCCCAGTATAAATAACCTGCATTGCTTTAAATTTACCACGATGAGTCATCGTATCAGAGCAAACCAAATTATTGAAACATCAGTAAATCAGCAAATACTGATGGAAACATACAGCATACACTTATGTATAGGAAGTGTCACAAAAGTTGTAAGAATAGAAAAATGCTATTGGAGAGTAGGCAAAGTTACAAAGTGAGGCGCAAAAGGAAAAAAATAAAAAGTTTCATATAATTTGACTCATAAATACATGCACAAAATCATATTATAGACATTTAGTGGTTTTTTTTTCTTTTTGGGGAGAACGTTATAGACATTTAAAGATAAATGCATCCACAAATGACAAACAACGCTCACTTAACATATTCCTAAATTTATACGTTGAAATGAAAATAAACATGTCCAATAAAAGCATAACTGAAGACTTCTTTTCCCTGCAAAATAAATACTAAAAGACTTTGTCCTACTATATAATTCCTAAAGCATGTTGTATTAGATGACTACCCATTAATGTTCTCATCTTCATCTTCATCAAAGTCTTCAACTTCCTTGTTGCACTTACAATTTCCTACAATCATGCTCTTCAAAACCACAACTTCCATAAATTTCTTCTTCTTTCATAAGCAAGGCTTTGTCTTTTATTTTTCATTTCACTAAAAAGGCTTAAAAAAGGTTATTATTGAAGAGAACCTACATACATTTGGTGCCAAACTTGAATAGTATTTTATAGTAGTGCAAGACCAATTTATAAACAACTGGAACACTTTTCGAGATGTATGATAAAGAGACCAAATATAATGAAGATACTATACTATGTTGAGATGGAAATGCATTCGCTTGATTCTACTGATCACATTCTGTTAAAGCATATATTGAAATTTGAAACAAAAAGAAATCAACACAAACATGGAAAACAGATGGATTAATCCAGTCAGGATATATACCTTGCTTAGCAAATGCTTCAGTAATTTCCATAGAGAATAGTGTAGAAAAGACATGAAGCCACAATCCAAAAGTTTGGAGCATCAATCATGAGCTTCACAACAGGACCAGAATCATGAGAAATACCAGAAAAGGCACCTTTGGGTCCTGTAATCAAACATAACAGCTCAGAGAGAAGCCACTGAAAGAAGACACTAATGCCAGCCGGCAAAGAGAGAATATTACATTTTTAACAGGGAAACAGAGTTATAACAAATCATTCATGAAAAAAATGTTACTAGTGATACAAGTAAATGAATATTCATGGTAGATGCGGTAAACCTGGAAAAATTTAGGCAAAAGCAAAAGGCTTCGCAACAAGAAATAACACTACGTTGACCTCAATAAAGCCATCATCATCAGATTCATAGTAACTACAGAAAGTTTACAACCTTGAGAGGTAATGGCACACCATTCTGAAAGCTCCAATGATGTCTGCGATAGAATATTTTCAAAACTACTACAGAGTTGAGCTATAGAAAGAAAAATCCAGAAGGTTCAAATTGAAAGGAAACAATCACCTTCTGAAAAAAATGATTTTATAATGGTATTCACAGAGAAATTGTACAGAAAATAAAGTCTTGAAACAAAGTCAATAAACTAATAATTAATTTCAAATTGATATTCATGTTACAAACTACAAAGTACAATGGCATGAAATAAATGAAGAATTACAAGTGTCTTGGACTTCAATCCACAAGGATGGAAAAAGTATTGCACGTGACTGTTGAATATCTCATATCCACCCCCATTCATTCAAACTGCAGCATTTTCCACATTTGAGTACACGTGTGACCATTCATGCTTGAGAGTTTTGCTCTCAACCAAAACTCACCTTTGAAGTTAGTAAGGTTTGTTTTGCTTATTATCTCTTTTAAGTTGAACCTTCAATTTTTTACCACCTAATTGAAAGCCATTCATCATGTTAATTGCATTTTGTGCTGCCACCGGTGAATCATAGCTGACAAATCCTGGATATAAAAGCCATTTAGAAGGTTAACATATGGTGTACTTGCATCATATCAATAACAACTCAAGAGTGATCATACCAAAACATTTGCTGGCCCCAGTTGCTTTGTCAACGAAAACCTTGGCACTCAATACTCGACCAAAACGCTGAAAGGCATTTGCAAGCTCATCGTCACCAAATTCTTGTGGAATGTGGTAAATAAACAAATTAGCACCAGGTGGACCTGCTTTCGAAGAGAATTGCTCAGGCATTAGATTTACACCTATAAAGGCATTGATAGACAAGAGTTACTGGATTAAAAATTTCAACAACCTTCAAGCTGTCCCCCTGAACTAGTGCTGACACTTGAAGATGCTGCAGATTGATTATTTGCAGTAGAAGGTGAGAGAGAGCCTGGTGAACCCCCCATTGGCCGATTACTTATGATTCCTCCAGGATAAGCCATAGGATACTGAACCCCAGGTACAGCTGGATAAGCAGATCCGACGTAACTCGCCGGCGACACCGGATAATTTCTTGGAGCCATCCCAGATGAAAGATCGGGTGTTGCTCCACGTATAGCATTTCCTTGGTTTAATGGTGGAATTAGATTGTGGAAGGCATGCTGATTCTGCAATGGTGGTAGGCGATAATGCATGAGACCATAAGTCCCTGGAGTCTACAAAGGCCAGCACAAATTAATATAAATGTACCTTCAGCATCAACTAGCAGTACCAAAAGGAGAAAGTACTCTAATTACATATGAAATTACGTAAGACGAAGGGTACCAAAACATATATAGTATATCATCTTTATTATGAAATATCATTTCTGACAGTAAAAGTCAACAAACCTGATAACCATATCCATTATATGGAGGCATATAACCCATAGGTAAAGCACCAAATAACTGCTGCCTAGAGTCGGCATTTGGCACATTAGATGCCAGTGACATAGCTTTTTGAGCCCTTCTTGCTTGCCTTTCCTTTTCTGTATCAGCCCACTTTACCACCAAAGGGACAGTTGAACCCTATTACAAAAACTAAAGACATTAATATTAAGCAATTAAGTCTACCTGCGATAATGGGATACAATTTCCTTCACTTGACATATAAACTATTATCATCAATGGTCTCTTAATTCCAAAACAAAACAATCTCGAACAATATAGCAAGTACAAATTACACCCCAACAAGAAACCATTTTTTTATTTCATTTGTTTCCTACATTATTATTGGGATACAGCGGAGAGCTGTTACGATATCCTACATCGTTTCCACATGAACGTGTGGAAGGGTATATTAGTGGCAGTCAACCCTTTACCTTTGACCATGGTTTTGGGTCGAGTTAGGGCTCCCTAACTTATATGCCTAACAAATTGGTCCGACCTACTGGATTCGGACGGGCTGCGGAAAGGGGCTACCCGATGGTGGGCCCAGGGATGCCACCCTGGATGTGGCACGAGGGGGTTTGCCACACGGGAAGTGGGCCTTGGTATGGGTTGCCACCCAGAGTGTGCCATCCGTGGACGTCTGGTTTGAAAGAGGGATGGATTGTTACGATATCCCACAACGGTTCCACATGAAAGTGTGGAAGGGTATATAAGTGAGAGCCAACCCTTTACCTTTAACCATGGTTTTTGGGTTAAGTTAGGATTCCCCAGCTTATATGCCTAACAAGAGCTTCAGTCAAAATTATGTTTTGAATTTTTTATTTCATGAAAGAGTGCAATCACTTTACTATATCCCTTAGATGCTCCATTAGAGATAATTAAAAAACTATCTTACACTGGTGCACTTTCTGGAACATGTATAAAGTTAAGTTACATTAATGGTCACTACAGATGCATTCACATTAGAGGCTACATATCTCTAGATCAAGATTATGTAGTGATTAACAACCAGCCACTGAATGATAATAGTTTCCTTAATTAACATCAGATCATAGGCAAACAAATGCAGAGAAAACTCAGTGTAGAAAGCACATTGAAAAACTCAGCAGACCTAAACACTAATATCTACTAAGACTAGCCCTGTTAAGATACTTCACCATTGGGCGCAAGGAAACAAACATACTCAACTAAGTGTTAAGGGTAACACATGCATTACTGCAGGTAACCTCAAAAGTTAGTCATGAACTTTTATGGGTATTGACATATCGGAAGACACAATCAAGATTCAACGCTACAAGATTGATACTCCCCACCTGTCCCTAAGAAGGATGATTATTACATGGTCATAAACGTATACCAACAAAGTGGCATATACCTCCATCTTATGCTTCCCATTGAGGGCTTCTATCGCTGCAAGTGCCTGTTCCTTAGTCTCAAACTTCAAAAAAGCACAACCTACAATAAAAGATTCTAGATAAATATAAAAATGTATAATATCCCCAAATATTTGTATATATTACAGCAAACACAAGCTCAAAAGCCCAGGCAAAAGGCAAATGTGAGGAAACAGAGTATTTACCTTTACTGGTTTGCTGGTAACCTCTAAGAAGTTGCAAGTCTTTTATGTTCCCATATTCCGAAAATAGGGCAGATACCTCAGCATCAGTAACATTTTTCGGAAGCATGCCAACAAAGAGTTTGTGCTCTGACATTTATATTCAGAAACAAAAGGAACAAGAGATGAAGAGAGAGATGTCATTAATACAAAAGAGAGGTGCCAGTAAGGGAAGAAAAATGAATAAGAAAGTATATTACATCTAGGCATCAAAATTGACAAGACCCTACATAAGAAAAAGCATACAATACAAAGTTGAAAATTATATTACACCTAGTCTTTCCAACTCGCCATCAGCATACTTCACTTGCAACGGACTAGATGCCTGAATTGGAAACAGAGAACACGTGGCCATTTATATCAGGAAAAGAACAGCACGTATAATTATAAAACTTACGAGAATAAACCCAAGAGTGTGGATTTTTCACACGACAGAATAGCTGCTTTTTATACACAAGATCACAAAATCCTATCGTACAGTGTCTTCATGTTTGACACAATTAAGATCTGGAGCAAACCCCGATCAGTAGCCTAGCTATGGGACAATTAACCCGTTAATGCTTCAAGATGACCAAATTCCATTTGGTGTCAGAATTTATTTCACTTGATTAAAGAACTCACCCAACCCGAACAGATAAAAACAGAGAAAATGCAATACATATCCAATACAGAGATAAAAAATTCTATTCCTAAACAAAACCAACTACCATAACGTTTAATGAATTGACCTTATAGCCATTATATAGATACAGAGTATCTCTTTTACAATCAGGATGTCCGATGTACCCACTTCTTATTCGTCCAATACAGGGCTTCAAGCGAATTCACCAGAAAATGCAAAGAAACTCTGCTCATATATCATCAGTATATAATCAAGAGAATCGAATAACTTTCCATAATATTAATACCTTTTATAGTCTACAGTTAACATTCCTGTCATATATTCTCTTCAACCAGACGATGGATGTTATAGTGCTTTGACCATACGTTATCCCAACTATGTAATGAGAATATACAAGATTTCATCCAGAGTTGAAACTAAGAAAAAGTAATATTGGTCGTCTGTCCAAATTTAAATCATAGGTTCAGGCACGCAGACTATTAGATAGGTTCCCAACCGCCAGATCAGTGGAATTGCCCTGCTAAAAAATCTCAGACAGGTCATCAGCGCATAGGAATGCCCCACGGAATCCAGTTAAAGAATCCCCACACAGGGCCAGCGGCGTATATAATAACATATACCACACTTAGCAAATTTCTCAGCCAACACGGGCAGAGGAAGTGCCTACGTTTACTGCCTCAAGGGATTCCAGGATAGCTCATCAACAAATAAGAACTATATTAATGAATGCATGTGCCCCCCGCTTTAAAAAGGTGCCAATCAGCATGAACATACATAATCAATATTAACATGCAGTCCCCCAGTCATTTATTCTTTCTGAATTTGACTCGGATATCTGATTAGAGAATTTACAAGAAACAAAAAGCACTTTGACCGTTTACACCTAATAAGATTACCAAAATTCTTTTAAATCTGCCGTGTCAGATTGCATCCTTTAATGCGTCCTTTGGTGTACAATTTTTGTTGAACATCGAAACCCTTCAGGAGGCGAGAACAGTGCCTATTTCACTTATTTACAAGAAAGACTTGCGCGCATTTTCTGGTTATTATATATACTTATATACAGTTTATAGACGTACAAGACATAGTAGGGGGTTAAGATTAGAGGTAAAAGATATGGGAGTCAGGTAAGAAAAACTTAAATGCATTTATGTTAAATATTTTTGCTCCTGACTTCAAGTTGTAAAAAATAGATTACGCTCCTATGCCCGGTGATTTTGCTAAAATATGAAACTATGAAACTCGAATTAACAAATCATGTTTGTTGACTAAAATAGGGCAATTTAACCCATTCCACTCAAAACTTAAATGAAGATATCTTATAGAAAATCCAGGAATTTTTGCTGGATTCTTTTTGCTTCATTCACATGCAAAACTAGCACCCAGTTAAGTTGTATAGGATCGCGTAAATTGTAATGAGAAACTTAAATTGAAACCTGGAAGTCCACTTATATTTAGATTATTCAACTAAAACCATAGCAGTATTATCAAAATGTCCTAATGGAAACGGTCATCCTTGCCTGACAACGGTCAGAATGGATATATCTACTGTTATAATTTCAAGACGCCATAAAACCAGAAGTAATTGAACAAGCAAGAGCCAGTTTCAGATTCAACAAGTTAATTCAACTCTGGCTGCATAATAAACGGTTCATGCAGCACAACCTATTTTTCCTACCAGATTTTTTGTTGGATTCTAAGTAGATAATTCACATTGTCTAATTCAGAAACAAGCATGTACACAAATGACATTAACACTAACCCCAGGCAGCGTCTTCTTGTTATGACACGCATTAATCGCCTTGTCCGCTTCCTCTCTCGATGGACATATCAGGAAACAACACCCTACCACAAATTAGGGATTTCAGGACCACGAATCTCCAACAAATAAAAAATTAAAGAAAAATCAAGTAACCAAAATCACACATTGCGATCCATGAAGAACAAAGAGTTGAAAAAATCATGCAATGAGAAGTCAACAACAAGACCTCGAGAAGCACGCGTGGCCTTGTCCTTGATAATGTTGACTTCGTCCACTAACGCGAACTCTTTGAACATTGCAAGCAACTGCGATTCCGTCATGTGCTTGGGCACTTGGCCGACGAACAATTTCACGGTCTCCCCTTCCGCCATTACAGCAACAAAAAGAGTTTCTCTCTCTAGAATTACGCGTCTGAGCGAGGAAACTGGTTAATGATGATCCGAGGGAGTGGTTTGTTGTCGTGCGCTGAGTCTTCGCTCGTAAAAAATTGGGAATTTTGTAGATGGCAAAGTTGGGATCTTCTCCGTGGGATTTAATCTATTATTAATTGGATCGAAAGGAACCACCCTCGAGTTTTGTCGGTATTTACGAGAATTGCCATCCTCTTCGGTTGAGGCAAAAGAAGAAACGGTGAAAGTCGGCGATTGACTGTTGTAATAGATTCGCCTGTTTAAGGGGTTGTACTACTGAAGATCTAAGGAAACGCGAATTTTAACTGACGGATTTACCCCCCACTGGGCCCGCAACTTAACTATTTCTGCCTCTTCTTGGTGGGCCAACCACAATTGGGAAATTTCTTTTCACTTGGAAATACCAATATTATTTTATAAAAATTAAACAATTTTTACATATTTTTAATTGCTATTCTAACAAGATTTAATTTGAATTTTAGTACATTTATTGCAATTCAAAATCATTTAACGGTTACATTCTCACTAATCTTATACATTCGTGATTCTTCTAAATACATCTCATTTATTTTGAACTAAATATCTTCATAAATGTCTTCACATTTATAATCTTAAAAAATACTATATTATTTATATTCAAAAACTACGTTCCGAACTCTTCTGATTTTTTTATGATTGCCCCCAAACCCTTTTATTGTTGTTCGACTATAAATCTCACAAAATTTATTTCATCTGAATATTATTACCGAATGATCATTTGAGTAAGTTATTTTCTTTTTCATATTCCCTAACTGTTCAAACTGCCAAAGGTATGGTCGACAAATCAAATTTGAATAGTATTACATGACTTCATCATTTCTACTTCAGATTTTATGCAAAAAATCTCTAAACCCAATCTTCAATCTTGTAATTCTTTTCTATCTCTAAACCTAATTTTCAACTTTGTAATTCTTTTCTATGGTATCTTTTAATAATAAAAAGAAAGAAAAAGAGAGAAAACTACATTAAATCTCATTAATTTTATAAGTTCTATATTTATTAAAAAAAAAAAAAACCTAGAATATCCAACAAGAAGCACAGATAAAAGTTAAGTTAGTTGCAAACTTTCTAACTCTATTCATTGTGTTTGATCGAGAAAAAAATATAAGGGCAGCCTGTTTAGACAACCTTCTGCGGTGTTCTCCCTCTTCTTATCTCTTCTTACCTCTGTTCATTTGTATGTGGAGAGTAGGGGTGGACTTTCTACCTTGCCGGTTCGGGTACCTGACCTGCACAGGTTTTACTCGATCGAATACTTTTTAAGTTCATCGGTTATAGGGTTTAGGTCGGGTCAGATATTTTTGTGTTCGGATTTTGAGGGTTGATTTTTTAACAAAATCAATCATAATTCTACATATATTTTAATAATTTTAAAGCTAAAAGATATTTAATTACAAAAAAAAAGTACTTCTGAGAAAGACCGAACAGATACCCAAAAAATCGAGTTATTTTATTGAGTACCCGGTCCGAAAAACCCGACCTGATCCCACCTACAGTGAAGAGGGAGAAGTGTTTTTTCCACTAAATAATACTCTAATAATAAATAACAGTTGGATCATCCGATCAGGTACGGCCTTAAGGGGATACCATATAATTTCTCCTAAAAACGACCGAGAATAATCACCAATCACACAAGAGGTGAGAAAAGTTTAATGCGGCTACTAATTGTGGAACATCAAAATAGTCTGTAATAAAAATAGTTTTGACTGATGTGCTGAAAAGTGTGAATGTTGTATATGTCTCAATCACTAAATCATATGCTTCCTAACTAAATGGACTACTTAGTACTAGTCGTTGCTGGTCTGGCCTATAATTAGACAAACATTATTACTAGCCTTAACATATTGAATTAGGTCAAATTTTAGGTACGTGCTTTGGCTTTTCAAAATAGATAGCAATCATGTAATCCAATATTTTCAATTATATCATCATTACATTTTATTTTATTTCATTTATATATGTGATCAATTATTTCTGAATTGTACTTGTGAAATACTTCTCTAATGGAGTGGTGTTTTACACATCAATTGTATAGATTTTAGATTCATACAATGAGAGTTACAGATAATGTTTCAAGAAAATATAATAATATTTATGCTTAAAGTGTTACTTATTCTGAAAAAATATATTATTGTTTATGCTAAAAGGTATTCCCTCCGTCCCGAGGGAGTTTGCACACTTGACCCGACACGTATATTAAAAAAAAACTGGTTTTTTGTTTTTTGGTTCACTCTTTCAAATGTGGAGATTGTGAGAAAAAAATTATTTTTAAGGATGTGCAAATTGATGTTAGACGTAACAATAATAAAAGTATGCAAATTCAGGTGGGATGAAGGTAGTATTAATTATTAGTGTTTATGTTGAAACGTATAATACATTTACCAGAACAAGCTGGGCCTGCCCTGAGGGTAGTCTAGGGGGACATTGGTCTAGGGCCTCCATATTTCGGGGGCCCCAAATTTTTTAGTAATTTTATATATTATGCATGTGTATATATTTACATATTGTCATATATCCCAACTAGTTGTATCCCCGTGCGATGCACGGTTTGTAAGTGTAAATGAATAAATTAATATTTTTTTATATTTTTATATAATTTTAATATAATAAAATATTACAATCAATAAATAATAAGATATGAAAAATTATATGTTAATGGAAAAAGAGTGCAGTGAAAAGCATTAAAAACTAAAATATATATTAGAATGGATATTTATTTTTCTTAATGTATGAATATCTCTAGCATCCTTCCATAGAAGTCATGTTGATGATTGGGGCTGGAATTGCAATATGCGGTTGACAGATGATATATTTGTAATGTTAAAAATTAGTTACCGTCTTCATAAATAATTTTTCATTAATAATAGACAATAAATTTATAAAAAGAAAATAATTTTAAGAAAATATGTTTTTTTTGCCTCAGACAAAATCAGTCCAAATAACTTTATCATATTTATTTAGGCTAATATATGTCATGATATTGCCAATAATTGTGTTTTATATTGGGTTGAATTTTATACACCAAAAATTGTGATTCTAGAATTGGTAATAGATTTTGGGCGGAAAAACTTCAAAGTTACTAATTTCAGTGGATTTTGTTATTATATTAAAGTATAGATAGTTGTTTCCAAATTCTAACCATAAGACCTCCAAATATGACGACATTGAAGTTGGAGAAGAATGCAGCTTTGGGTCACCCGACCCATTACACGGCCCATACGATATGAGTCGAGTCTTACATGCGTCTTTTCCTAATTTTTTTAGGATTTTCACCCTTCAACTCATATTTTAATTCTCCAACTATAAAGGGGGACCTAAAGATAAAATTTTATACATCTTATGTCATAATTTGGAGTGTCAAGCAAGGGATTCAAGGAAGAGTTCAAGAATTCAAGAGCAAGAAACATTCAGTTATATCTTTTTAATTGTTTTGTTCTTAACTACTTATGATATTTTTTAGGATTCATTTTTTACTACCGAGAGGTTTATTATTAAACTCTGACACTCAAAACTGCACAAATTGAAATACAATGGTTCCTAGAGAAAAACACCTTCCTGGAGAAAAATCAATAGTTCCTCAATATATAAACACCTTCCTGGAGAAAAATCAATTGGGCTTCATTACCGAACTCAGAATATAAATTCTTATCAATCACAATCTTTGGAAATTATAATATGATATGCTGCCTTGAGTTTGAGTTGAAAAAGTTATGTTGCGAGATTTGTGTAAATCAATTGTAACTTATTACCAACTTTAAATGCAATTCCGGAATTAAATGATTTGAATGTTTTAACATATATAAGGTAATATCAATTAATGCAGCCAATTATACCATATATAAGGCTTAACCAATTAATGCAGCTAATATTGAAGTTTTCCAAAATTAGCAGCGTTGTTTTGGGTGGGAAAATGTTGATATTACTATTCTTGGCGGATTTTGTTATATTATATAGTATAGATAAGATATGGAAAATAATTTTAATGGCTCACTGATCTTCTAATTAGTAATTAATTTCCCCTATCAATTTTTTATTTGCTTATTTATAGGCCCATAAAATACCTAAATCCAGTAAAATTGGATACATAAAAATTAAAAAAGTAAAGGGAAAGTCAGAATAGAAAAATGAATTATGAATTGACAAACAGTAAAAAATTAAATAGAAGAGAAGCAATGCCGCTGAAAAGCTTCGAAGAAGCATGTCTACTGCTCCTTCCCTCAAAATTCTTACGTCTTTCTTTAAAACCATAAAAATCAATATTTTTTCTTTCAACTTTTTCTCATTTTTCTTTTTCTTGCTATAAAATTTTGACCTAGAAGCTTTCAGTCGCTAAAGAGCTTCGGAGAAAGAACTCTTTTTTTCTTTGACAAATTTTGTTGTATTTCTAAAGGATCAAAAAAGAAAAATATAGGCTGATCAACGTTGCATTACTCCAAAAAAAAAAAAAAAATCCGTGATAAATTTTGATTCATTGCGACAATTTTATCAATGTTTTCGCTTGAAAATGCTAAAAGTTCTAGATATTTTCAATAACAATTCAATATTTAGTTTAACATTTATATTTTTTTGGTTAGGTGTGATACTTCTTGATACGTTCTGAATGTCGAAAAATAAAGCATATGATTCAGGTTTGGTAATTCTCGGTGGATGAATTTTTAAAGAGTAGAAGTAGAATATGTATATACGATTAGAAAATATTGATACAATAATATTGTTTAACTTGCAAATGAATGTTATATTACTTTATGTTGTGATTATTATTATTAATATGGAAAAAATAGTGATTGGGCCCCCTTTTTTATTTTCGCTCTGGGCCACAAAAATGTCAGGACTGGCCCTGAGAACGAGCAATACATTTCTGTAAAAATAGGGATACATTTTCATGAATAAACCGAATTGTACAGTGCATCTAGTGTATAGGAGACTTTGTGATCTAATATAGGTTGAATTGAACAAAATGTAATGGAGATGAATATATGTTTTGATTTTATTTTTATTAATTATGATATCTTTTGATTTGTTTCTTATTCAGATTATGGTTAGTAATATCTTTTGATTTGTTTCCTATTTAAATTATGTTTAGTTTCGTAAGGCCCGAGTAACTTTACCAATAGTATAAATACGTTACGTGGTCTTATTATTGCATTCGATGGTTGATTTGATATATTGACAATTAAATTATACTTAGTTTCTTAAGACCCACGTAATTTTACTAACAATATAAATACGTGTTGTTATTATTGTGTTCGATGGTTAATTTAATATATTGATTTTAAATTATGATTAGTTTCTTAAAGCCCGAGTAAACTTACTAGCAATATAAATACGTGTTCTTATTATTGTGTGATTAATTTGATATATTGATAATAGAAAACGATTTTATTCCCAATGTGTGTTTCTTTTCAAGTATTATCATAATTAACGAATTTAGATCATGCGTAATTATTATTTTTACCACGTCTCCATCTGCATCAGTTGATAATCAGAGACCAGTTACAATCATCAATGATAGTTCCGAAGAGTTAATTGATTTATTATATTAATCATGATAAGCAGTTGCACGGAGACGGTCTTACGCCTATCTGTAATTGGATTTGTTGGCTGATAAAGTTGCTCAACTTTGCACACAACAACAAATTATTTTCGATCTTGTTATTGACTTGTTTGGTGATGCACGACTAGAAGCTATTGAGCGGCTTGCCTATGGTCTTTACAGGTACGATCCAGATGTCGATGAATATGGTGGTTATGATGGACTGTCATTTTTTTATGAGGAAAGTGTTACCTTTTCTCCATCCAACATTTGTGAATCGTTCTCAGATGAGATTAGCCCTAAATTTATTAGTCTAATTCCGGTAAAACTGGTCTTCAGTGATGGTCAGTGTCCTTAAATTGGACAAGTTTTGGAACATACAGGAATAAAAGTGAAATTTTCTAACATACAAGACTTTTACAAGACAAGGCCTCACATACAGGACTAAAAATAAAATTTTCTATTTGTAAATATATAGGTACTAATAATAGAGACTAGTAGAAATAGATAAATTTATATAAAGTATAATAATAGTACAAGTGTTTGTTTAGTTTTAGATTTTTTTGTTAGAGAACTTGCATAGATCTCCCAAATAAATTATTGTGTCCATTACTGACATGATTTAGTATTGCCAGTAGTACAATATCCGTGAATATTATTCATGAGTCTGAAATTTTTGTTTTATTTATAAAGCTGTTAATTTATGCATATTCTTATGTCTATAGAAAATGAAAACATTTAAAACTGCAACAATTAATCAATTATAAATATAAATCATAGCACTTGAATTTTTTTATATTTAAATAATTTAAAATTTATTTCAATCTAAATTTATGAGATAATATAATGATTCTCAGCATGACATACTCATTTAGTTTGTCTTTTAGTATATAAGAATAGATTATCATATGGATCTTTCAAGATTAACATAGTGATAAAAATCTAATTGCATAATATTTGATATATTCATTATGATCAGATTTTAATTATTTAATAAATAAATTTATTGTATATTTGGATCCATATAATTTTGCAATAGATTTTGATACAAAGAATTAGTTAAGTAGTAAATTTGCAATGTAATCATTTAATTATGTAAGAAATATACAATAATTATGGCTAAAAATATCTCTAAAGGAATTTTAATTAAAAAAAAAAACTCATCTGTTCAAATTATCATTATGTCTTGAAAAACTTTTAAATCAAGTAAATAGAAGAACAATCAAATTTAATATATTTACCAATCATAATTATATAATTTGAAATTATATATGAACGAGTAATAATCTTGATTTGCTTTCGTACATTTTTGTTTGGGCATGTCACCCAACACATACTGCATTATTAATAAAGTTAAATTCATCAATTTTGTGGTCATTCATTTTGATTAATTTTACCTTCAATTTTTTTTAATAATTTAATTGTTATATTACTTTTGGAAATTTTTTATTGCTATATTTTTATATGCAAATTAATTTATACTCGAGTGATCAAATATAGTAATTATATATTTTATGTATGATTGAACATTATTTATTTCTTTTGACATTCCTTTACAATTGTCAACTATACAAAAATTTGATGAAAGGTTGAAATTCTAATAAAATAATTTTATAAAGATAGGAGGAGTTATAGGGACAATCGGAATTACTTTAATATCAAAATAAGAAAAGTATTCAAAAACAGTTTTTTACCAATTGTTGTTTTGCCAGGATAACATTTGAGGCGAATCGAGCCAAATGTTATAGAAAAAATAATGGTGAAAAAAGAAGAGAAATCTCAATGGATAATCACGGTACAACAAAATTTTGTACAATAATACTAATTACTGGCGCAAAAAAAAAAAAAAAACAAAACAAAACAAACAAATTCAATAAAAGAGATTAAAATTCCAACTGGGAGAGATTACTCATGCAAAAAGTACTATAGAAAAAATGTAATAATTCTACAGAATTTTAGTCACTCACAGTATAAAATATAAAAAAGAATATTGACTGACAATAGAATATCAAATGGAAAAACACTCACTTGAAAATAAACCTAAATAACTTTTTCGCTTCTGGAGATATGGGGTGCACTTTAAATAGTGAATATTCACGGTATCACATCATATGAGTTGTAAATTCCGTAAATCATGTAGACAATATTTTAATTTCCTACTTTGATAGTTAAGAATCATTTATGTAAATTAAAAACTATTATGATAAAATATTGAAGGTCTCTATATATTGCATTTATATCCTTATAGACTCTTGAACACAACTTTATATTCAATATAGTAATATAAAATAAATTACAAACAAAGGGGGAAAATATAGATAAATATATAATGATCGTATATCATAACCTTTTTAAAAAATCCGTTAAATATTTACAATTTGTATGGTTTTTATAATTTTAATATATACACACATATAGCCTACGAGCAATAATATTTTTATGAGTTAGCGCATCATCACTAATTAACATAAGGCATGGCTTCTTAAAAAATATATTCATGAATTAATTTATTCACAATTTTTATCATGTAGTTATATATATATATATATATATATATATATATATATATTGTAGGCAATGATAAAAATGTTATGATATGATAATTTTTTTTTTTTTTTTGTGAAACACGCATGCAACAAAATCAATCTCTATCATCCACTTTTTAATAAATTAATCTAGAAAAATAATTTTTTTAATCCATTGAGTTTCACCATTTTATATTTAACTAGTAAATCACCCGTGCGATGCACGACTATGAGATATTTTATAAATACAACGATAAAGCATCTTATTTATTTTTATATAAATAAATAAAACTATAACTGTTTGGTTACATATATTAAGTAAAATTCGCATAGTTAAGAAAGCTACCCTATTTGCTCATATATTATATTTAAGGAAATAAGTGGATCCAAGTAAAAGAAAAAAAAAATCTAAACAACATTAAATATGGAAAATAATTTAGAAAACGTTTGCACATTTATATTGTCTACACTTAATTGAAATACTAATATTTTACACATTCCTAAATACTTACTTATAAACAACATTTGATGTTTTGTTAGTATTAGCCAAATAAATATACTGTTGTAATTAATTATATTTATTTGTATCCTTGTGTAATTTTGTATCCATTAGGGACTCCGATGTATTTTGTGTAAATCATTAGGTTTTGTAAACACTATATAATGTTGTTAATGAGAATACATACACAGGGAGATTTATTAATCTAACATGGTATCAAAGCCCCAATCCCGATCCTCCTAGGTTTTTTTCTTTTCGGAGTCTCTCCCCTCCTCCCCTTTCTTCTTTCCCACGTCTGCCGCCATGGTCACTCCTACCACCGAACCAGCGGCCGCCATCTCTGCCTCCGGCAGTACCCAATCACCCTCCTTTCATCCCGCTTTCGCCGTCACAAACATAAAAAATATCATGAATTTTGTCCTCGATCAGGACGACGGTCAGTATGTGACTTGGGTCGAGCTGTTCCAAATCCACGCCTGCGCCTTCAATGTCTTGGATCACATAAACGAAACCTGTTCTCCTCCCCCTGATGTTGATGCCAATACTTGGCGCCGTCTCGACGCCATTGTCAAGCAATGGATATATGGAACCATATCGAAGGATCTTGTTAACACGATCATGAAACCCGGCGCTACGGCCCTCCAACTTTGGAAACGTCTGGAGGACATATTTCATGATAACAAACACACACGGGCTGTGTATCTCGGCGAACAATTTCGCAATATTCGTCTTGAGCAGTACTCCTCCATTTCTGATTATTGTAAACATTTAAAATTGCTTGCCGATCAACTTGGCAATGTTGGTGATCCGGTTTCGGACGATAAGATGGTGTTACAACTGATCTCGGGCCTTACCAAGGGCGAATATGATACACTGGCAGCCCTTATCCAACAATCTAGCCCTCTTCCCAGCTTCAATAAGGCACGTTCCCAACTGATTCTTGAGGAGACCAGACGTGCACGTCAGGAAGATCACACCAACACCAGCGCCCTCTTCACTACTGCCTCTGGATCGTCGTCCGATGTCCCGCCACCGACGGCTGCATCTCGTTCGGCCGCCTCCCCTGGCCGCGGCGGTTCGAAGGGTGCAAGGGCCGCGGCACCGGTCGCAGCGGCGGTGGCAGACCCCCCAGCCCTGCGTCCTCTCCATGGGCATCTCTGCCAAATTGGGGACAGCCCAATCCTTGGGCCCAAACATATTCATGGGCTGTCCCCCCCTGCCCTTATCCAACATATGGGCCGGCCCATCAGCAACCACCCAACAGGTCAGGCCTCTTGGGCCCATCTCCTCGGCAAACTCAGCCTAATGCCCAACAGGCCCTGTTTATGCCTCAGCCCTCGTCTTTCGCCACTCAGCCCATGTCCCCTACTGAATTGGGCCAGGCGTATAGTACCATGAGTCTGCAGCAGCCCGACGACCACTGGTACATGGACACGGGGGCCTCGTCTCACCTCACGAATAATTCAGGTAACCTCCCTCGTTTGTTTAATTTGAGCAAAGCCCATTCTATACTTGTCGGTGATGGTTCCCGTATTTCAATTAATGGTTATGGCACTACCTCCACCCCATCCCCCGACCCCTCATTTACTCTTAAGAACGTTCTGTACACTCCCGCTATCATAAAAAACCTCATCTCTGTCCGCCAATTCTCGCGTGATAATTCTGTTTCAATAGAATTTGACCCGCTCGGTTTTTCTGTGAAGGACCTACGTACGGGGAAAGTCCTCAAGAGATGCCATAGCACTGGCGACCTCTATCCTTTTTCCACCACTTCCGCTGCTCTGCCCGGTTCGCCTACTGCCCTCGCTGCCATCTCCCCGGCGCTTTGGCACAATCGACTCGGACACCCTGGCGATCCTGTTTTTAGTTTTCTTAGAACAAATAGTCACATTTCTTGTAATTCACATGTTTCTCCTACTTGTAATTCATGTCAACTGGGTAAACATGTTCGATTACCTTTTTCTAGTTCTGTCACTGCTACTCGTTTTCCTTTTGATCTAATTCATGCTGATTTATGGACCTCTCCTGTACTTAGCAGTAATGCTCAGGACATCATCTCTCGGGCCAAAATGGCAAACTACAAACCCGTGGCCACACCGGTAGACACTAAAGCAAAATTGAGTGCTAATGATGGTGATCCGGTCACTGACCCCACCTTCTACCGTAGTCTCGCCGGCGCCCTACAATATCTTACCTTCACTCGCCCGGATATAGCTTATGCAGTGCAACAATGTTGCTTATTCATGCATGCCCCCCGTGAACCTCACTTCGTGGCTCTCAAACGGATCCTCCGGTATGTGCAAGGCACCCTTCATCTCGGCCTTCACCTGTTACCGTCTGCACCAACACGCCTCATCACCTATACCGATGCCGACTGAGGGGGATGCCCCGACACACGTCGATCGACGTCTGGGTTCTGTGTCTTTTTAGGGGATAATTTGATTTCTTCGTCTTCCAAACGTCAGCCCACGCTCTCTCGCTCCAGTGCCGAAGCGGAATATCGTGGGGTTGCCAATGTTGTTGCTGAGACATGTTGGCTTCGGAATCTCCTGCTTGAGCTTCATTGCCCCATCTCTACCGCTACACTTGTCTACTATGACAATGTCTCCGCCGTCTATTTGTCCGCAAATCCCGTCCAACATCAGCGCACGAAACATGTGGAACTTGATATACACTTTGTTCGTGAACAGGTGGCTTTGGGTCGTGTTCGCGTGTTGCACGTCCCTTCCTCATCTCAATATGCTGACATCTTCACCAAAGGTCTCCCTCGTCACCTCTTCCTCGACTTCCGGTCCAGTCTGAGCGTTCGTCCTCCTCCCGCTCCGTCTGAGGGGGCGTATTAGCCAAATAAATATACTGTTGTAATTAATTATATTTATTTGTATCCTTGTGTAATTTTGTATCCATTAGGGACTCCGATGTATTTTGTGTAAATCATTAGGTTTTGTAAACACTATATAATGTTGTTAATGAGAATACGTACACAGGGAGATTTATTAATCTAACAGTTAGAACTCTTATTTTCCTGATCACAAATCAAAATCTTCAGGCCTTTCCGGTTCGTGACCCTTCCGCAAAATAAAGTAGGCCGTGATTGAGACTGATTTTTTAGTACAGACCAACATGGGAGAACAATTGGCTTTGACTTTTTATTAATTGTTATGGCATACAAAAAAAATTATAGGAAACTGTTTGCGTTGAAATTTGAAAGGCAATGTAGGGTCGGATGGTCTCAAACATTCTCGAAATTAACACCAAATGACCAACATTATTTCAGGTCCAAACTTTTCCTTCTAAAACATGAAAACCCAATCTATTATCTCATTAGTATTTTCCTGATTGGGTTCTTCTCCAGTCAAGTCAATTATCTCAGATAAATGTTCATTGGCAGATGGAGAAGTAGACAGTCCACTTCCATATGAGAAAGTTGTCCTTTTTAAGATTGTTGCAAGTGCCGCTACTATGTCCAATAACTTAAATGAAATCGAATAAGAACAACTCAAAAAGGTAAATTAGAATTAAAAAATTAAAATGCATGTACCGTTAGTGACGTCACTGAGAATAATATAAGATACTAAATCTAAAATAAACAATTGTCTGATAATTGATTATTAGGTTTAAATTTAAGTATTCATTATGGTTGAACAATCTATCAGTATTGAACTTGAAATCACAAAAAAAAAAAAAAAAAAAAAAAAATGATGAGATAAAAAGTTATTAGATAATATAAAGTTATTTATTCAACAAAAACTATTATTCAACTTACCACTCATTCGATTATTTAATTTTAATTTTTTCTTTCTGATAAATATATTTCAAATTTGTACATCGCACGATGGGTGATTCTATATGATATATAGTTCTTTTATTATAAAACAATTAGTTTATGAAATTGCTACTATTAAAGTTGTTTTTTCATAAGAAGACAACATTTACACGGAACATGCCGCCTAATTCAACCATGGTGCTTTGCTTGCAAGTTTGCAACATCTATATAGGAGGGTGTTGTAAATCAAATAGCAACACTAAAATTACTTTTAAAAAATATTTTTATTTAAAAAGGTGAGTGTAATCTCATATTTGATCACTCAAATTACTTATTAAAAGTGCTTTTGAGAATCTCAAAAGCCTTATATTTTGGCGGCTTTTGAGAATCCATTAAGTTTCACCATTTTATATTTAATGACATTATCTTTGGTCATTTCGATTTAATCGTTTAACTTTCAAATTCAATAAATTGGTCCTATAGCTTTTAAAACTCAATAAATTCGACAAACGGGACATTACCTGCCGTAGGCGATGACATGATCAATTTATCGAATTTCGAAATTTAAAGGACCTAAATCGAAATGACCAAATATCACGTTCTTAAATAAAAATTGGTGAAACTTAATGGACTAAAAAATATTTACACATTAATTTATCTCATAAAAATGTGAGATATTAGAAACAAAAGTTTAATTATTAAATTATTCACAAAATATTACTAAAATCGTATTTAAACTAAGGCAAATTATGTAAATCATGGAAATATCCGTATCTATAGGATTGCTAGCGAATAGAGTTGATGAGCTTTGGATTGTTCAAGTTATATTTGCCATATTTTGGAGAGATCCAAGCTCCAGTCGAGCTTATTAATTTAGTGTTTTAACATACCTTTGTACATGTTTAGACATCGTTTGTAAAGATTTCGTGTTTATCAATACAACTATTAAATATTATTCTAGATTTGCATTAAAAAAGAAAGGTCTTACTCTTATAATAATGATATAATAATCTATATATATATAAAAGTAAAATGAAGGGCATTAATGTAATTTCAACTTTCCCTCCAATTTTAGACTAAAATTGGTAACTTTTTTCTTATTTTTGGTAAGTTCATAACTTTCTTTTACTTTTCTAAAACACAAATAACTTTTTCATTTTTAATCCGATTTTTATGCATAATATACCAAATTATTCATCTTTTCACGATCTTCGATTCGACATCCATATTACATATGTTATATTGAGATATTTGATTTGAATAAACAAATTGTTTGTTGGTTAATTATTTGTGCTAGAATTGATATTTATTGTGAATTGAACTTATGATATTTTGGTTTTAGTTGCAACTATAATTTGTAAAATAATTTCTTTACAGAAACAAATGAGTATTTTTTTTAATAAAAATACAACTAATCAATTTATTTTATTTGACATGATTTTTTCAATTTTATTTTATTTTATTTAAGTCAGGGAGAAAACCCATCGTTTAAATAATGAAAGTCCTACTTTATTAAATCAAAAGCTAAAACAACAATATCTATTTTATAATCAACTTATTAAATCATCAAATCTGCTAAAATATCTTCTTATCACGACTTTGAGCATATATATAATTATATATTAAAATAGCTACTGAAATTATTTTTAATTACCTATTTATATTTTTAATAATGAGTATTTTGTTAAAATTACTCTTTGAAGGAAATTTACTCTTTGTAGCCTAAATTATGACTTTTATTACATTTGGCAATCTTTTAAATTTTCTACTTTTACTAAAACTTCAATTATATGTTTTTACACTTTCTAAGCTAAAAAATACTTGGTCGCACAAATTAACATCGAATGCCTTTTTTACTCTTAACAATCTAAATAAATTTGTTCGCATTACTCAATTTTGATCTTCAAATAAATAAATTATTTATGAGAAGGATATAACATTTATATAAATAATTTACAATACTAAATAAAATAAGGAAATATTCAAATATTTTGAAGAAACCAAAGACTTTAATTTGTTATTCGAATCAATAAATAAATTTTGAATTCTATTTTGTTAAAATAAGATTTTATTAAATAAAATTATTTAAGTATGTTTGAAATCACCAAATGAAATGTTAAAAGTTGCAAATGAAAATTCAATGTTATAAAGAAAAAAAATAAATATTTATAATTAGAATTTGAAAGTTTATTTAGATAAATTAAAAGTTAAATATAAAATAAAAGTACAGACATAATGAGAAAATTATTAAACTTTATATTACATATGATCCGAAAAAAATATCATTGTTCCTTTTATTATATATTTATGGTTATTTTTAATTATTTATGTTAGAATTTAATTATTTTATAAATTAGAAAAATCTATATATATAACATAGTAGTGACAATTCTGTAAGTAACATTTTTCAGCCTAAAATTTTAGACTGTGATTGGTAAGTTGTTGTCACATTTGGTATGAATCAAAATTTATTTACTTTCTAAAGTTGCAAATACCTTTTTTTTCATTTCTAATATATTTGTTATGTATACTATATCACATTAATCATCTTTTGACGATGTTTGATTTGATATCCATATGATATATATAATAATACGATATTATATTTTTTGTTCGTTGATTATTTACGTCCAAATAATACTTTGACGCACTAATCAACATCAACTGTCTTTTTTACTCTTAACAATCTAAATTAGTTTGTTCGCATTAATCAATTTTTTCTTCAAATAAATAAGCTATTTATAAGAAAAATATGACATTATATAAATAATTTACAAAATATCAAATAAAATACTCAAATATTCAAATATTTTGAAGAACTCACATACTTTAATTTAAATCATTAAATAATTTTGAATTTTATTTTGTTAAAATAAGATTTTATTAAATAAAAATTATTTGAGTATATTTAAAATCACCAAATGAAATGTTAAAAGTTGCAAATGAAAATTCAACTTTATAAAGAGAAAATTAAATATTTATAATTAGAACTTGAAAGTTTATTTAGATAAATTAAAAAATAAATATAAAGTAAAAGTAAAGACATAAAGTGAAAAATATTAAACTTTACATTACATATGAAATATCCAAATAAAATACCATTGTTCCTTTTATTATATATTTTATGGTAATTTTTAATTATTTATAGTTAGAATGTCAAAATTAATTTAAAAATTAAAAAATCTATATATATATATATTAACACATACATACATACATACTTTTATATATATATATATATTTAAGCCACAATAGTGACAATTCTGTAAGTAACATTTTTCAGCCTAAAATTTTTAGACTGTGTGGTAAGTTGTTGTCACATTTGGTAAGAATCAAAATTTACTTTACTTTATAAAGTTGCAAATATATTTTTTCATTTATAATCTATTCATTATGTATACTATATCAAATTAATCATCTTTTGACGATGTTTGATTTGACGTCCTATGATATATAATAATAAGATATTATATTTTAAATATTATATTATTTGTTTGTTGATTATTTGAGTAAGATTTCAGTGTTTATTGTGGGTTGTACAATAATATAGTATTGGTTCGGAATACAATTAAAAATCATTAAAATAATTTGTAAACAAATAATTATTTTTTATAAATTATTTTACTGGATTATTTCATTAAAACCACAACTAATCAGTTTGTTTTATCTACCATGAATTGTCCCAAGTTTTCTTCATTTATTATATTGAGAAAAAAAATCAATGTATATATAATTGAACACATATTTTATCGAATTAAAAGCGATAGTTAATATTTGATTTATAGTTAGCTTATTAAATTATTAAATTTGCTAATGCTTATTTTATATAATAATTATTTTTGTTGATAAATAAAAAAAACTACAATTTTCACTCATATATATAATTTCATATATGATAATTAATGTTAGAAATCTTCTTATTACTTTTTTATATTTTACATATATTAATGTAATTTTTCTACAAATAAGTACACTTTGCAACCTATGCTATGATATTATACAAATTTCAACTAAATTTCTTTTAAATAAGCAAAATTAACCAACTTGAACTATATATTTTTTAGACTTTGCAACCTAAACAATACTTGGTCAATTTAACCAATCTCAATTATGTCTTATTATTTTTTATTTTTTTCACATTTTGCAACCTAAACAATTTTTTTTTTGTACATTAACTAATGTATATCTTTACAGGAATCTACCATTTACAATATAAATATATAATTTAATTAAAACTTTTCAATATATATATGAAAGTATTAGGAAATATTGAGGCACTCATATTTTTTATTTTGTTATTCCAACTATTGGGAAAAAAAAAAGATGTTTTATTTTGTTATTCCAATGCAACTATTGAATAACTTTTGGATTTTATTTTGTTAATTTGTTATTCTTTGTATATCGAAAATATCAAGTAAAGTCCTAAAACTTGCAAATAAGATTTTTTAAAAGTAAATAGTAGAATTTAAAACTTTATTTAGATAAACTTAAATATTTAAAGTAGAATGAAAAAAATTAAAGAAAAAAAAATCTTATAACAATTATCCAGTTTATTTTATTTAATAATATGAGTTGATAATTAGATATTTATGTTTGTTTTAATATTCATAATTAATTAAGCTATTATGCATATACGTGAAGAATGATGCAGGCACACTAAATGTGTGTTTGAATTTCAAAGATAAGAATGATCATTTTGAAAGATATTTTCTTTATTTTTAATATTTATCTTAATGTTAATATATATATATATATATATATATATATATATATATATATAAAGTCAGTTATATTAAATTCATATATCACGTGCTAGAATCTTATATTTAAATTACTTATAATTTTGTTTATGGTTTATTCTATATTTAAACAAAATATTTTATTAGGATAAAAATGATCACATATTTAAATATTAGATTATATCATATTAATTTTATTAAAATCATTACTTTTTGATGCACGGGAAAAGTACTAGTATTAATAATAACAATAATTATTATTGTTATTGTTATTGTTGTACCGAGCCCAACAAGAATGCTTATGAGCTAACAATCAAGCTACATAATTTATTAAATAAATTAAGATAAATAAGTTTAAACGTACACTAACCAAATTCAAAGGCATAGATGAAGCCTCGAATTTCGATTAAGGGGCAAACTTTTTTTTTTATTGGCGGCATATATCAATTTTTGCAATTTGAGAGGCCAGATGCAGCCTATATAATTAAAATTATGGTGTATACACACAGTGATAGACCCAGAAATTCAATCGAGGAGGGGTTATTTATAGACGGATCTAGGAGTTCGTTTCACGGAGTGATTTTTTTTGTTTTTTTTACTATGCTCTAAGGTTATGTGCAATACTACCTCCGTCCCACTCAAATTTGCACGTAGGGACGGGCACGGAGGTTAAAAAAAAACTGTTTTTTATTTTTTGGTTGACTTTTTCAAAGGTGGAGATTTTGAGGGTGGAGATTATTTGGGAAATTTCCTTTTTAAGAGTGTGCTAATCTGAGTGGGATGGACCGAAAGTGAAAGTGTACAAATCTGAGCGGGACGGAGGGAGTAGGAGACGAATTTTGTAGGTTTAGAAATCAAATTCTTTTATATTTTGGCTCTAAACTTAAAATATTGGATAAATTACATAAAAATTAATATTTTCAAAATTTAAAAGGAGGACAACCATTGTGTGCCCTCTAAATATGTCCATGAGCTTCAACAATTGTCAACTCTATAAATAAAACTAGAAAATTACTAACAATTTAGATAAAATAAATAAATTATTTTAATTACGAAAAGAAGAAAAATGATATAATGGTTCTATATTCATTATATTTTTTAACATCTTTACCTCTATTGCTTATAGAAAATAATACATCCATCTAATTTAAATTAAACTATATTGTTATTTATTTTATTTAATTAAGCTGTATTGAAATTGAATAAAATACATATATAATAATATATTATGATGAGGTCAACATATATAATAACATATTATGATGGGACCAGGGGGACCCAGTGCCCCCTTGGACCCTACGTGCATCCATCATTGTGTATACATATCGTACATTCGTAAAAAAAGTGGAGGAGGTGGTGGTTATTGTCCATCTACCCCCATCTCGGGTCCTGTTTGAAGACAAATTTCTTTTATCGAAAGGTTTATTTGTCAACCGTCGTAGTCATCTTTAAGTAATCAAATATGAGTATAATAGGGTATTTGGAGTAGGTTGTAACATGTAGGTGTCCGGAACATATTCGATTAGGTACATTCAGGATGTGTACAATTATTTAAATAGTAAAAATTGATGTTGGTACTTGGATGGAGTATGATATTTTGAGTACTATAATGTAAAATAAATTAAATAAATTATTTGTGAGTGTACATATTGTAAATGTAAAATTAATAAGTTGATCGGAAAAAAATTGATGATGAATTAGACATTGGGTGGTAAATCTCTTAGCCACACTCCAAACGAAACATTTGTGGGGAATGAAGCGCTCATTGCCGAAAAGATAGAAAATATGAGATTTAGAAGAATTTAGTACAAGGGTAACGATTAACATATAGGGCAAGAAAAATGTGAACATGAAAAGGACAAAATAGTCTGGAAATTTTGGGGAACAGAAATTTGTCCATGAATGGCATTATGGTAGATACATGAAGAAAGTATGGGTACATGTAGAGAATGCCAGTCTGTCCCGCCAAGTCGTCTCCAATAAAAAAATAAATAAAATTGCAAAAATAAATCAATTTCCAGTCTATCCGACATTATCTTGTCCCCTTTCCTACTTGGCAATATTCAACGTTAGAATCACTTTTATTTATTATTACATTTTTTCCAAAAAAGATTACCAAATTATCCTAAATTGTGATACTGATAGTTGTGAGGGACTTTCTAAGAATTGATTGATGTTTTTGATAATTAATAGTATGGCTGAAAACCAAATAATTTGATTCGTTTTTGGGATGATTTAAGTTATTTTATCTTTTTCTTTTTATTTATTTTTATAAATGAAGAAATGGTCAATTTCACTAAAGCATAGAAAAGACATTGAAATATTTTAAAGTACAAATAAGAGCATTATGTCAAAGAAAATGATAAAATGCAACTCCAGTATTTGTCTTTTTTTAAGGGAACTCCAGTATTTATCTTAAGGTACAGATGAACCAATTTTTTTTGCTTTTAAGTAACACTTACTCTCTTCGTTTTAAAATAAGTGTCCTTTTAACTCTTTTAAAAAAATTAAGGATTATTAAAAATGGTAAACATATTACCACAAAATTTATTTAATTGGGTATGTTTTTTGGAATAAGAAAATAATCAACTAAATTAAGTAGGTTGTTTAGGGTAATTTTAGAAGAATTTTAGGTTTTTTGGTAAAGTGATACTCCCTTCGTCCCACTTAAATTTGCATATTTTTCTTTTCGGTCCGTCCGACTTAATTTTGTACACCTTTAAACAGGAAATTTCTCTTACAATCTTCACCCTCAAAATCTCCACCCTCAATCTCCATCTTTGAAAAAGTCAAGATTCTCCAAAAAAAAAATTTTCTTAACATTCGTGTCCGATCAACCGTGCAAAATCAGCTGAGATGGAGAAAATATTTATTGTAAAAAAATTTAAAGTGTCTAAAAGGACACTCAAACATACCCTTATTTTAAAGAGGAGGGAATATAATATTAACGTTAGCCAAATTTCATGTGTTTCAAAGTGCAAACTGAGAGATTTGCAAGACCAATCCCCTAAATACAGATCACTTGCAATATCTGACCCGTATAAATTGAATTTCTCAATTAAGGCCCGTAATTATTTAAATATTATAATTTCAGGATTAATTAAATATTAATTTCGAAATTTAGCTAGAATATCACATGTAATTCTCTCATGTTTACGCTACAAGAAAAAGGACATTTTGAGATCACAAAAGTGATTTTAAATAATGAGTATATGTCACAACTTAAGTGAAGTTGCCTCAAATAATGAGTGTCACAACTTTATTGCCTGTCTCAATAATTCGGATGCAAATAATATATTTTTTACCACAAAAATGGTAAAAAATGCGTTTCAATATTTTATGCAACAACTAGTTGTCTCTAAAAATAGTCTTAAAATGGTCTCAAATAATTCGTAGAGAGATTTGTGACAACAAGTGGTCACAAATAACTTATTATTAGTAATCACAATAGTGGTGTCAGAAAGTATTGTACAAAAGACCTTTTTTATTATAGTGTTAGTCGGAGCACGATTTCCGAGCAAGTTATCCATCCAACGTGGCCTCAAATTATACACAAATAAGCCGAAAAAAGAAAAAGATAAAAAAGAACAAATGACACCGGAGTAAAAAGCAATTTTATATTCCCTCAATTCCATAATAATTGATGTTTTATGATGAAAGAGAAGATTTAAGAATTAAATAACTTAACAAGTATACTCTCCGTTGATATCTATTTTAGGGGATAAGGATTAGGATGCAATTTTATCATGCACATTGGTGGTCCATTTTTTATTTTTCCTCAAAGTAACATAAAAAGTAGATTATAAAAATATTAAGATAATTTATTTTAAAAAAATACTCCCTTCGTCCAAGTTTAACTTGCTTACTTGTCATTTCGGTTTGTCCCAGTTTAACTTGTCAGCCCGGTAAATTTCACAATCCCCACTCTTAAAATCTCCACCTTTAAAAAAGTCAAAGATTTCATAAAATTTATTTTTTCTCGACCCTCATGTCCGGTCAACTAAACAAGTTAAATCGGGAAGGAGGGAGTAACAATCACTCAACTCTCTCGTTTTAGATAACCCATTCTCTCTCTTACAATCCCTCCCAAATACACAAGTAATCGTCATATGAGATTATTTATTCTATTTTGTATTTTAGTTTGTATTTTGAGATAATTATTATACATTATGTATATTTAATGTAATGAAATAAATATAAGATGAAATACAAATTGAAATGAAGAATCTAATCCGATTAACCCTAGCTTTTATTTTAAGGACTCACTGATGAAAAACTAAAATAATAATGAAGAAATGGACAGTATATGTTCGGGGTTTTGTATTTTTCGTCAAATTCTTGTATATTTTGACTTCAACCACCGCCAACATGCCGATCACTGATACGGTGACCTTTAACCACCAACTTTGGATACCTTGAATGATTTCAAATGTCATGTTCTTCCGGTTATAGTTTTTTAATTGTTTCATTTAATTAGTAATGTACCCGTAGGGATGGATTTAGATTTTTGTACTAATAAAGTCAACTGAAATGTAATAATTTATATACATTAAAAAATCGTTAGAGTTCAATGAAGTTACATCTTAATATTGTAGACTAAAAGAAAAATAATATATTAATAATAAGATTTAGATTAAAAAAAATCAAATTTCTGCTATTTTTCAGAGAAAATGTACCAAAATAATTAATAGATTTGATTGAACTGAAATAATTGAGCTTGATTTTGAACATGCATTAGTTATTTATATATGCATTATGTTGGAAATTGATTTGAATTTTGGGTTTTGACTCAAAATTGACCAATTGTATTATTTTAATCAATTTGTGAAAAGTGGAAATAAGTTAGCAAATTCTTAATCTACATTTCGTGTAGATGAATTTAATGTATTAATATGCTCAAAATAAATTTCGGGTGAATGAGATATTAATAATCAAAATTAGCAACTTATTGTTTCAAAGTTGAAGAGAAATTGTGTGGGGAATGTGATTCCCTTGTACCACATAGGAAAGTAGAAGTATGTTGATACTCCTTGTTTAGTAGAGCACTTGCTAAAGAATTATCAAGTGTACTCTTCTCGTAGATCCTAGTGGGATTTTAGCATTTGAGACCATCCAAGCCTAAGTCTGCACGTTGCATTGAGTCGCTTTAGAGGCGCACTTCACACTTCGAGGAGCTGGAGGAGCCTTAAAGTTTTGGCCAGATGGTCAAGACGGGTTTGACTCCCGAATTCGCGATGGTTCGAGTCGAGTGCGGTAACGTGGCATGGCAACGCGGATCGGGACAGGGGCACACTAGGTCGGGTAGGACCGACCAGCCAGCGATCGATTTGGGCAACACGGATCGAGATAGAGGCGCACCAGGTCGGGTCGGACGGACCGCCAGCGACCAACGCGGATCGGGCAGGTACGAGCCTGGACCCGCAAACTGGTGCGACCCGTCCCCCGTTTGGGCGCGAGCCAACCTTCGGGTGCGACCGCCTAGCGAACTGGTGGGTCCAAGTCCAAATCGGTTCCAGCCTAGCCAAAGTGGTGCCACCAAGGGTAAAAAATGTGCCTTTCTGGAAAGACACTACAACTCTTCAATATATATAAATAGACCCCTCCAGATTGCATTTCATTCACAAAAAAATCACAAGTTCTATACAGATTTAAAAATCATTCTATTTCTGTATTACTTGTCAAGAAAGTTCCAAATATCTGAGTCCATTCGTCAATAGCTTCTGATTCGTAGTGCAACGATCTGAAGTTTTGAAAGTCGTTGTATCTTGGAGGCGATTGCTTTGATACGTATTGTACCTGTGCACGTGACAATATCGTCTTACGGACATAGAGTCAAACTCTAGCCTAACTTTGTTTTATAAGAGTCCGCATTTTTTTCATCTTCGTCTATACACCTTCCTAACAATTCTCTAACACACTAGAGACTAGAGTGTAAATAACAAAACTATGTAAATAACAAAACTATAAACAGGGGTCGGCTTAGTTAAAATTTTATGTAAATAACAACTGAAATAATAAAACTTATACTACTAAAAATGAGGTTCTATACATGTTGTACTAGACTGAAACCCGGTGCTGACCTTATGTAGATCCGCCCATGTGTGCGATCGTATTTGTTGGACAGCTAGACAAGGTCTATTGATTAGTCTTCTTGTGATTATGCCAATGGTAGAAGACGTTGTCATCAGCGTGGCCTTTCGGGGTTTTATTTTGGGGATGGTGATGCGCCAATATCACCCGCACGAGGGAAGACATTACCATCATAAGATGGGGTCAAGTGACATGACTTCTACACAGGTCAGTCATTCTCATTTTCCTATCTCGTTATATGCATTTTATTTTATTTTATGTTTTAACTTGTTTTACATAATGCCTACTTCATAGATCAAACCAGGACGACTCGCGGTGGTTGCAGATATGGGTCTCATCATCTCCCCTCGAACTAGAAGATTGAAATTTTATTATTTATTTAAATTTATAATACTGTGATATGTGTGAATTAAAAGTATTTTATAAAATTTACACAACAAGTTACACCTTATTTAATATTGAGTAAACTTTTACATTGAGTCATTTCAAAAAAAACCAAAAAAAATCATTGGAGAAAACTGAAAATTGATAACTTTCTCACATCTCAAACAAAAAGCGCCTCAATAAATTAGGAAAAGAGCATATTTGGAACCTTATACACTCCGAATTTTTTAATTAAATATATATTTCCCAACATTTATTATATGTTCAATTGAACCCATACCTTATCCATCAATATAAGTAAATGATTTTGACTTTGTGTCTTTTTTTTTTTTTTTGAAAAAATTACACTGCACTTGATTTTCATTTGATATTTCGTAGAGTAAGAACTATTTAAGAAATTATCTTTTTTTATTTTTGAATCGATAGATATATCTGTAATTATCAATGAAATAGTTAAAAACGTTCTTCAATTATAGAAACTATTGTAAAGATTCCTCAATTATCTAAAAATATTTGTAAAGATCTCTCAGTTATTAGAACGATGTAAAAAAGTTACAACCGATTTCATACTTGTGCCTTCAGAAATAATCCCTAAGAAACTAAAAATTGCATTTTGCCTTTTCCAGTTCTGTAATGAGCTTTTACTAAGTAAAGTTATTTTCAGACATATTTATTAAATAAAGTTGTATTCCAGAAATGCATAATAAATGGGTTCCTCTCATTGCAATTCTTCCTCCCAATCTGGAAACAGATTTTTGAAAAAGGAAAATAACACCATTATCCTCAAAAGTCATTATCACTGTTACAATGAATACAACAACATGCCTAATAATGGTCCCCAGATGAAGTTTACAGACTGGGCCCTAACAGAAGAGGCACCAATCAATAACACATTTAATTCGAATCTAATAAAACAATGACCTATTTAGAAGACAGGTGATTGTACCTGTGATCCGAGGGATCAGATTTCTGATCAAAAATAAAATTGGAAACCTCGGAAAAATATCAATATACATCTTTAGTTCTCGACTCATGTTACTCTTGCTACTTTCAGAAAGAACTGATCCCAAATTGGGAATTCCGGTAAAAGAGGGAATGCATCGCTTAGAGTGCCTTCAGCCCTGCAAGTTGACGTAGATTCTCGCAGAGTATGAAGGTGATCGTTGTTTGTGGGCCCAATCTTGCGAAAATTGCAAGCCCCCTGGTTAAATCAAGCAATGAAGAGTTAGTTGACCTGTCAGTCAGGTTATGATGTTGTCAAATGAGATATCGGGTAGTATTTTTAGGCTGGTGAGTGAATGTGGAACTCACCCTTTGTAAAGACCCCGAGGACCTTCTGTTAGCAGAACCTGAATCATATTTGGAAATGGTTATGGAACACGTACTTTAGCATATACATACACACAACAATTCCATCACACAGTACCAAATTTTTTGTAGAAGCAGTCTGACTTATTCTCAAGCAAAAGTATATATATGTATATTCTGTTTAACTATTAGTACATGAAATAATTCAAATAGAAAATGTGTCCTAATTGCTCAAGAACATGGAGTAGCAGTTGCTCAAAGAACACAAAATGCTAAATAAGAAGCAAAGAATAAGTCAGAACCTGGTATGCACAATGCAGCCCATTTTTATAGCTTCCAACTTTTTTAGATTCCCGCTGCAGCATAAGTCTAGTTTTAACCATATCAATAGGTGCAGTCATGATGGTGCTCACTGTTCCTGCTATGGTACTTGCACTGTAAAATGACGTTAGAAAATGATTAAGAGGAATCTTAGATGAAAAAAAGCGATCACATAATAGAGAACATGATTTTGTCTTTCTGGCTCTTCATCGACATTGGGGTTCATTTCCAGAGGAATGCTTATATACTAGATTGAGGCATTATAACTAACCAGCAACTACTAACTATTCTTAAGATGTACCAAAGGTAATTGCTGCAAGCAACTTCAATAACTTTGTCATGCTTCTTCATCAAATGATAAAACAGGATACAAGGATGCGAATCAAGAGCCCCACCACTAAGTTGAAAACCCCACATTGCTTATTTAGGCAGAAAGTTATCTTGTTTACAGAAAGACAATCTATTGAAATTCAAGTAACAAAAACGGACACAAAGAACTCCACTTAGGTTATATA
Organism: Ajuga chamaepitys; assembly: GCA_958295605.1. Classification (NCBI taxonomy): domain Eukaryota; kingdom Viridiplantae; phylum Streptophyta; class Magnoliopsida; order Lamiales; family Lamiaceae; genus Ajuga; species Ajuga chamaepitys. The sequence continues at coordinate 48,308,528 of OY282507.1, forward strand.
ATGTAGAAATCTGCTCTGGATTGAGTGGAGTCTAAAAAACAAGCAACATCAAAAAACAATAGATAGGATGCTTGTAGTCTGTTAACAGAACGCTGTAATTTCTTAGCTGTGCATCTAATATTATTCATTCACATCATGTTTTTGGATACGGCTGCCTATTGCAAAAACCAACATAAAGCAACATACACAAGAAAATAGATGTGTCCAAGGGAAGCCAAATTACAACTTACAAGAGATGCAGATAAAATCCTTCCTGAAGAGAAGTCCATCTTTTCAATGCCTGCATTGCACAAGGTGGAATGATAAAAGAACAATGCTAAGACTACATCAAAGCATGAGAATAAACTATAAGTCCATGGCACACTGCAATATTGGCAACCAAAACTGAGAAATAGAGTGGTGAGGACATAACCTGCTTGGATTCATCGTAAGTTGCAAGTTGTGATGCAGTCAATGCAGCAGCTCTGGTCATTGCAGGTCCAACTCCCTTCCAAAGGGCTAACACTCCTTCTTCTGAAGCAATCTTCTGCAGTTCTCTGATTGGTCCACCAGTGACTTTAGTTTTCATCTGCAACCGTACCTAAGAAGAAAGCAAGAGTAGTTGGAATCTCCCAAGGGACTTCATGATCCATTACAGTCAGTACCTTCAGAACTTCCACTGGATTGGTAAGTGCAGTTGCAACAGTCCCAGAGAATGCTCCAGATGCAATCTTCATCAAGACATTTGGGGACTCAAAAGCCAATTCACAGACATATTTTGATGGTTCGTATAAGCCTAAACGGAGACCTCCGTAAAGAACTGACCTCATTAATGCAGGTGTCAATCCCAGATACAAGGATCTCAGTCCTTCACTTTTGACTATTTGCATAGAAAGTTTTCCCTGCATGCCACCAGAAAAAATAGCATGACCACCTTCAAATTCTCCTAAATGTATCATTACTTAATAAACTTCTTCCATCTAGAAAGAAACTAAATCTTGATACACACCATGCCAGTCAATGGACCTCTCTGCCCAACAAGTTGCATTTGGAGCCTAACCTTGAGCACATCTGTATTGCAATAGAAATTAAATCACATACTTCACAGCAAAGTTGAAAAGAAATTCACACTCGATTGACAGGAAAATTTTGGTCGAATCTTAACACTCAATCTACAGTCTATTTCCAAGAGAAGCTCTGTTATAAAGTGAATCTGGCATAAATTTAAGTAAGCACTTTCATGTCGAATAAGAATCACTTGAATAATCCCGTACCTTCTTTTCTTAGTCACCACTACTGCCGTTTATACAAAATCAAAGTTTATAAATCCTAAATATGTTTCACGAACCGAGTCACATAAAACAGAACATAAGCAATTCTTCAGTAAACTTCTTCTTATCTTAAGATATACAAAGGTTAATCTCATATACACAAGAAAAAATGGAGCAAAATAGAGGAAGAAATCACCTAAAGGATGAGTAACGCCGGTGGCAGCAGCAACAGACATTCCACTCGTTCCAAAATGATACAATACATGGGACGGGGAAATTCCCCATTTTGCTTTAATTGGCCCTACAATTATCATTCAAACTACGAATCAGAAACAATACAATTACTATCATATTTAACTAAAAAATATCCCGCACCAACAAAATAAAAGAGATAGAGAATCATTTACGTTGAATCTTCAAATCAACCAACAGCAAAAAGAAAATGTAAAAACAAATCGGACATAACAAAATTATTTGCAAAAAGAAGAATGACAAAGTCAACATTCAATAAATATTTTAAAAATATAAAGCAGATTTACCGGAGGGGGAATCGCCGGCCATCAATAATTGAGGAGGTAGGGTCTCTTGGCTATCTGAAGCTTTTTTGCAGAAGAAAATGATAAATTAGTTTTAAACGTCGGAAGTTGCAATTGGTCGTTTTTTACAGACACTGTTACTTTTTGCTCCTCCTGACCTGGTATTCGATTCGCAGGTTAGATAATCCTTATTCAAATTAATTACAAGGCAAAACTGAGGGATCCTCATCCGCCACTATGTCGATTTTTTCAGGAAAAAGAATATGCCATTTTCATTTACACCATAAAAGAACTTTTCCTAACACAATAAATTTACAAAATTTAGTTGTTTTTTTTTTTTTTTTTTTTTACTTTCCACATTTGTGGATCTTTTTACCTTATTTTTTTTTAATAAAAAAAATAGATATTTGCAACGACGCGTCTCACCTCAAAACTATGTAGTTTTTATCGAGGGCTAATTTGAGCATGAACTATCAACATTTTTACATATAAACCATTAAATTTTTTTTGTGGCATTAATACGTACAAACTATACGAGTTTTGGCGGATAAACCACCAAACTTATTTTCCGGCATTTTTTCACTAAAATTATACACGTGATTTGAACAACATTTTTAGTAGGCAAAAAATGTAAAATCTGTTCACACATTTCTTTTCCCTAACAATTTAGGTGAATCACTAATGATTTTCTCCCCCAAAAATTAGAACTTCCATCGTTGAAGATGAGTAGCTCATTTACCTACTAAAAGAGTTGTTTGGACAAAAAAAACTTAATATTTTATCACGCCCAAATCACGTGCGCAAATCCAACAAAAAATAACTGAAAATTAAGTTTGGCGATTTGTTTGTCAAAAGTCCGTATAACTTGTATGCATTAGTGCCACAAAAAAATTTAGTAAATTATGTACAAAAATAATAATAATTTTGTTGGAATTGTTGCAATTAACCCTTTTATCGATATTAAGAAGTATGAATTTTGATCGGCTTTCACCAGCTGAGCCGCCTGAGTTTTTTTTTTGCTTTTCTTTCTTCTTCTTATTATTTTTTTTTTCTTATTTTTCTAGTTTGAGGGTTTATGGGTGGAGTACTGGAGTACTTGCGTTTATGCCCTGCGCCTTCCTTTTTCATTGTTTCCATTTTTCTTTTTTCTTGTTCTTTTTTTAGGGCTTCAATTTTCTTCTCCAACTTCAGGCTTTTATCCTTAAACCCATAAACGGGGAAAGAGTAAGAAACTGATTACTGAGTTTGAGGTTGTTTCAATAGATGGAATTGTTGTGTGCCAACGTCAATTTTTTTTTTCTTTTTTTTTCTCTCATTATTTTAGAAAATGCTTTCTTCGTTTTCCATTGATTTGATTTATGTATTCTCCTGACTGTTTGCAACTTGCAAGTGATTCCTAAAATTCACAAAATTTACATAGACGGACCTTATATTAGGCTGAAGAGTTGATCGACTCGAACCGAAAAAATTATAAATTTTTAAGGATTCTGAAATAATTTTATCTACGTAAATATATATATAGACGATGTTTGTAGAAATAAAGTTTACTAACTTAATGACTAAGGAAACCCTGAAATTATGTCACGGGATATTTTTCTAGCTTTGAATTCTTTAACAAGGTGCCTAACTTTGGACTTCTTTTTTCTTTTTTAATTGGCTATTTATAATAGTTGTATTTTTCTTTTCATTTTTCAAATTGTAGCATTTTCAAATATTTGAGAATGATTCATATTAAATAACATTTTATTTTTTCTCAATTATATTTTAAAATAATTGAGATTTAATAATATTAAGTAATTAACTTGATAATATGGACTTGATTAATACTTACTTTTATCGCAAAAATTATGAGACGAGTTGTATGTAAATAATCATTTTCATCTTCGTTGCCATCTAATTTTTTTCTATGTTTAGATAAATATTTAGACTATTGTAAATGTTTCAACCATCATTTTTTATATTTTATTGAGTTTGTGCATTGAAGAAAAATATAAATTTGGAGACACATTTTAAAATTTCAACTCCTGCCCAAACATAACTAGGTCTAGCCCTGAAAGATTTGATTACCCACTATTGCTCGCAATATTCACAAAGTTCTGTTGAGGAGTTCGGGAGGATTTAAGTGTCACATACATTCGCCGGAATTAAATTATTTTTTCGGAATAACTTTCAAACCATTCCCACAACAAATCATGCTCGGGTCTATTGCTGATGGGAAAATGATTTTTTTTTTCTTCTTTTTTTTATAGGAAATTATCCCGATTGTTGATCCTCTTATAAAGACTCATCATGGATAGCTTCAGAGTAGGACTAGTAAATGCTTCTCCTTCTTCGCTTGTTTTCTCTGTTGACTTAATCTGGACATGGATCATTAAGTTTTTAGCAAATTAAAATTGTTGAAACGATTTAATCAAGGAGTCAATCTTCCCTCCCCTCATTTATCTTTTGGGCAGAAACATGAGACTTCAGGGAGGAAGAAGAATCCTCTTTTACTCGAGGATAAAAGTGTCTAATTATATGATTACAGAGTACTTTATTTAGAAATGACCTTTTTAATATAAAGAAACTCTACATATATCCAATGGAGTAAAGATGCTTGGCTATGGCAACGAGTTGGCCAAATGAACCAGGCTGTTGCCAACTCGTCAAGCACAAAAATAGAGACAGATTTTCAAGTACATCTCAAGCAACAAAATAAATAGTCGACGTCGACAAGGAAGACAGCTGAAAATCAAGCACTTTCGTATTAAACTTTTCACAGCACCCAGTCAAAGCTTAAATTCTTCCTTAAAATCTCATCAAAAACTCTTCCTCAACACCTAGTTGAAGCTTGATTTTTCCTCAACACTTAGTTAAAGCTTATACTCTTTCTGAACCCCTAGCTTTAGCCTGAAATTTTAATAGGAATGTGGCATTGTTCATTTGCTGGAAGATTGAATAGTAAAAAAGATGATGCAAGAAAGAGAGAAATAAGACGATATCAACTTTTTCTAGGTAAAAAGTATATATTTCTAATTTTTCTCTACAAATACTAAGGCCTTGTTTGTTTAGGGCTGTGGGTGGCTGAAATATCGTAGACTGTGGGGAATAAAGTGGAATATGAAGGTTGAGCTAAATAAGTGAGTGTTTGTTTATATTGGTTGGAGATTGAGTTGTGGAGTGATTATAATATAAAAGATGTTAAAGTTGATTTGATGTGTGTAAGAGATAATTAGTGAATGATTGATTACTTATTAAAGTGTATATTGAGAATAGTATTTGATTGATAATGTGTGTAAGAGTAAGTTAGTGGATTGATGAATGATGTTTTGTTGGGAGGATGAGATTAGGATTGTGGGCAATTTATTGCACACAACCTCTACACACCTAATGGGTTGAGCTCAATCCACAACCGATTGACCCAATTCCAAACAAACAGGGCCTAAATATTTTATGCATTTGTACATTTTACACAAAAATAATTTATAAAATGGACAAAACAGTAAAATAAATTGGTTACAAATGGCAAGCAGACACACACACACACACACAGAGAAACCAACCAGATACAAGAGCTCGTCTGGTTTCTCTTTTCGAAACCAAATTCTCAATTTTGTACTATAGTGCACATGGATTCGTTTCACACTTTTTAAGAACCAATCATTACATCTAAATACAATATTGAAAATAGATCCACATTGTCACTTCACATAATACAACACAACATATCTCAGTCATCACATTGTAAAGGAATCGGCCAATTGTACACAATTTACTGTATAGGAACCACCTTTATTCTATAAAAGAAAACTAATGCAACTTAGTTTTTCGCACCAAAATGCTGGGAACTAAAATTGACCACAAAATCAGACCTCCCAAACTAATTCAAACGTTCTCTCAATCTTTGCCAAATAATGGATTTGAAAAATTTCAGCCAACTCCAACAAGAATTTTAAATGAGTAATCAAAACTCAAACTTCTTCTCCTACTAATACTTTCCTACAAAAGAAATTTAATCTCAATTTTCATTTCCACGGTAATGAAGAGTTAAAAGTTAAAACACAACACACCAAAATAATTAAACATGGATTTGCAAATCAAATCCCTCAATCCTAAAACTTATTCCTAAGGTGTCTTTCATAGTCTCATAGATTTTGTCATCTCCAAGGTGATTATCAAATCTGCCAAACAAACAATTCGAAATTCCAATATTGCATATGAACTCTTATTCAACATACTATGTACACTATTCCGGTACAGCAAATCAAGAAGTGGGGTTGAAACTGTTGCCTCAACTCAGAGATCCCTCAATCAAGTTGCCATGTACATACAATAAAACCATACCTCATAAGCCAAACAAGATAGGCTTCTTCTGAAATCGAACTATTAAAAATAATACTAGTATACAACAAAGATACAGGTAAACCACGCTCCTCTGATAAAAGTTCAATTTACCTGCAGACAGCCTAGTTCAACAGAATAATATTCAGAGCAAAACGACTAGCTAATGCATTAGGTGAATAAGTTAAATCGGGTCTTTGAAGAACTTACAAATAGGCTGGTGCTAGATTTCATCTGTGCTGTGATAGAGAAGGCCCAACAAAAGAGTACCGGTTTGAGACTGGTGCATATGTCATGTCAGTTTCACGCTGGAGACCAACTCCTTGATTGAATACTGATCGTTCACGAGAAGCATTCAGTGAATACGATCTTTCGTTGATAACGGATTGTTCACGCAAATTGTAAGAGGACGAAGCTCTTTCTCCATCAGGAAATATTCTTGCAGGACGATCGTTGATATAAGAATCCCTCCCAGGAAGGGAATATGGCTCTGCTGGAACTGCATTTGTTATTGGCAGTGTTAGATATCGGTTTACCAATGCATCCATGCCGGAGTCCCTAACAACTGAATTAGATGTCATCATAGGAGGCACTGCATTTGGAGCTTGGGCGTGCCCTTTAAGGCCATACACGCGGTATTCGTTTTCTCCAGGGAAATATGGATCTGCACGATTGTCTTCTCTCTGCTGAGCAGCTGGATCAGTTGTTGTGGAATCAGGGTTTCTTAGTAGTTGCTTTAGTTCTACATCAAGTTTGTTAGGATTCCAACAGTGACCAACATTATCACCTGCTGTTGTTGGCAAGAGAGGCCTTCCTTGCCGGAGACCGTTATTACGGTATTCTTGCTCGGTAAGAAAAAGCGGATCCTTAGGACGAGCCGACTCATGATGTAAAGGGATAGAATTTCCTCGGATATCTGAATTGTTCAGATATCTTTGTCTCATGACAGATTCTTCAATCACCGACTTTCCGTTTGGACGCAACCTCGGGACAGGACTAAATAAACTTATAAGACTTTTCACCTGCAGAGGAAAGAATGACCTTACTTGCAAAACAGAACAAAGCTAAAGTTCAGAAATTTTTGAACGCAAAGCCCAAAAAAGAAGAAAGAACCAATTCTGAAGCCATAATCTTACTTGCTTCACGGTCAACTCTGTTTTGAACTTGTGTCTCCTTTCATCATAGCTCTCTTTCATTGCTTTCTTGAACACACTTTCAGGTAGAGGAAGGCAGTCCTTGTGAACAACGAAATGGACCTGCAGAATGGCATGTCATAATTGGAATACAGATTGTATATAGAAGAAAATAGACGTGTAAACAAAGATGCATCAAATAAGAGCAGAATAAACCTGAGCTGGGAATGCCCCACCAAAAGCAGATGGTTCGAGTTTCATGCCACCCGTAGACGATGCTTCGAAGACCCCATACATGAGCTTGAGATCATAATCATAGAGGAACATTTTAAGACCAGGCTTGATATTCATCACAACTTCTTTCTTGCTCACTGGTACACCCATTAGTTGGTATCTAAAACAATCTGGTTTAGTTTTCGCATTGCACATAAAGATCAGCCCACCAGGAACTTTTTTAGATTCCTCATCCTTCTTTGTGTCTTTATGCCTATCACTGACAATTTCTTCTTCCTTTTTTTCAGGACGTGAATTGATTTGCTTTTCACGATTTGTATCGTGATGACTTTTCTCTTCAACCTTTTCATCTCTTTTCCTCTTGTTATCTTTTGACTCTTCAACTTGAGCATTCATCTTCGCTTCTTTGCCTTGTTTACAACTCTCAGGTGGTGATTTGGTTCCAATTGGAGGGTTAAGCTTATCAAGCTTAAGCCATGTACAAGGCTTCTTAACTTTAGGAGCCGGAATAGATTCTTTTACTGCATCACCATCATTTTTGTCTTCCGTTACTTTCGTGTCAGAAACAACCACTTCTGAAGAAGATTTAGATGCAACACCAGTTTGCGCCGTCTTTTTCAGCCGTTTCCTACCAGAAACAACATCTTTCGATGCAGATTTGGAGGCAGCACTAGCTTTTTTCTTGTTTTTGGTGGGTGCCATTTCCTTAATAGGTAATAAAATGTACCTCAAAGTCAATGCAGCACTGTCAAAAGTATCAATTTTGTTAGTATTTAAGAAACAAACTCTGATACAAAACTTTATTGCAGATTAACGAAAAAAACGCAATCAACCCAGAAAGCACAATGTATGTCAGTATGCAAGCATTAAGCTGCGTCTCTATACAGTTAAAAGCAGTTTAGAGAATTTTACAGCACAGCACATTCAAAACAATTTTTGCAATGATAAAACAGTAAGCTATACATTTTAAAATTCCTTACTATAAGTGTCTTATTCTTCGGTATTTATCATCATTCAACTCAATGCACATCCGCCCTTGCATACTTAATATCCAGATTCAACTTAATCGTCGAATTCAATCACAAACCAAACCTAAAGTCAACACCATCTAGTATATTTTCTTTCATTAATTTGTTACATCAAAAAAGAAAAGGAAAAAGAAAGAAAGAAGAAGGATACAATGCAATTTATAATCAAGAAACACTGCATTTAACCAGTTCCAAAAATGGCCAAAAGTACGAAATCCCCCATTCTCTTAAAAAGCAACATATTACTCCAACCCTAAATTATCAAATTAATTCCATCAGAACGATCACTTTCAGGGAAAACAGAAAAGGTATATAATGCAGATACCAATTGTAGTAGTGATTCCTCAGTAACCAATAACAGTCGAATTGCCATAATAATTCGAAAACAGCTCAAAATTAGTCCCAATTCAGATGGAAATTGCCGCTATGCTCAAGATGTTTGTTCACAATTATATTTTTCTGGTCCTAAGTCGCTAAGAACACAATTAAGATGATAATTCAGTCCTAATTAACGAGGATTTGCACTTACCTTGAAGTTACGCCGTCGATGGCCAGGGTGAGGGCCGACCGAAAAGCGAGGGGAGTTAAAATTATTAAAATAGAAAGGACTATACTAGAATAAATGAGAAATCAGGGGTCAGATATTAGGAAATATTGTCTTCACTCTTCAGTTATGAGCTGGGCTGACATATTAGGCAAATTTAATAAAATGATGCATTGTTCATAATAACATTAAAATTATAAGTGGGTTTTTTTTTAAATTTATCAAATTAATCAAAGTCGCCCATCGCAGGGGCGACTTCTAATAATATTTTTTTTTTATTTATTTTTTAGGAAACGCCTATACCATAGGCGACATTGATTTCATTTTTTTTTTTTTTTTTGAATTTTGTATTATATATTGTAAATATAATAATAATAAGAATATTAATAATAATAATTCATACCAAACTTCGGTTATTTAAAAAGTGAGTATTTATTATCGATCCGAAAAATTAGGACGGCACGGTGCGATTATTTATTTTTTGTAGGACAGTTCGGTTCAGAATTTCGGATCGTTCGGAACAGTTCAATTCGATTCGATTCAAATCGAATAAAAAAAATATAATAATAATAATAATAATAATAATAATAATAATAATAATAATAATAATAATAATAATAATAATAATAATAATAATAATAATAATCCAAATTCATACCAAACTTCGGTTATTTAAAAAGTGAGTATCCATTACCGATCCGAAAAATTAGGACGGCACGGTGCGGTTATTTATTTTTTGCAGTACAGTTCGGTTCAGAATTTCGGATCTTTCGGAATTGTTCAATTCGGTTCGGTTCAAATATTCAATTATTTGATTTGAATCGAACCGAATTTAATCGTTCCGAATAACTTTATCATATTTATTTAGGCTAATATATGGCAAGTTATTGCCAATAATTGTGTTTTATATTGGGTTGAATTTTATATACCAAAAATTGTGATTTTCAGAATTGGTAATAGATTTTGGGCGGGAAAACTTCAAAGTTACTAATTTCAGTGGATTTTGTTATTATATTAAGCATAGATTAACAAATAAAAACACTGGAGAGATCGTTCATTAACAGCTCTGAACATAATTTAAACTCGTATAAAATAATGAATAATAAAATTAATAATAATGATAATATTTTTATATTATTTATGCAACTATTTATTTAAAATACCTATGAATTTATTGTTGAAATAATAAAATATAAGATCTGTTGTGTAGAATTAGAATAATATATAATATTCGCATTTACGAACACAAAATATTAACAAACTTCGTGTTCGTTAATATTCGTCAACATTACAAACACCAAATTAACAAGTTCGATTCGCTTAAAATTTTACAAATACTACTCGAACAACCCAAAGTTGGACAAAACTCGGTTGGTTAACATCACCCCTACAAGAAATCAACTTCTCAAAAGAAATTAACTTTTATCCCTTTCCTTTTAATACAAATTACCAATTTTTTAATTATACAAATCTTTTTTTTGGGGGGGGATCGGTGAATTAATCTATGAACCTGAGTTACAGATTCTCAACTATACTCAATTCGCCAATTATGACTCATTTGTACGAAAGGTTGTGAAAATAAAAATGGATGTTTTATGTATCAATTTGATTTAAAGTTGAATCAAGTTAGAGGATTTTTGTGGATTCTATAACTTTCATTTATTTTAAATATTTTTATTTCAAATCAGGCTTGAAATCAAGCTAACATTAATCCTAACCATTTGATCTGAGTTTTGTATATTACTAACCTTTTTTTTTTTTTTAACTGAAAAGTGATTGGAATTCTGTATAAACATTATTTTCTAATATAAGTTAGGGTGGTTCTATAATACACCAGGTGTATTAATATAAGTTAGGGAGGAAAAAAAAACGACATTCGCTTTAACATCTTTAGTAGTTTGTTAAGAATGGCATAAACCGTCAGGTTTACTTATAAACATTTATTACAAATATTAATTAAGGACAAAAAATGACGCATTTGATTGGGGATTTATAGATAGGGAATAAAAATAAATGAGGACTTATCCCATTTATAATAGTTGATATTTAATGAATAAATTAATCAATACCCAATTTTATTAATAACTTCTCCCTATAATTGACCCCTCATTCGTACTCATTATCATTATCATTGATGATTTGCACGTTGCAACCAAACGGGCCCGAAATGATATTAATGGAAATCACTTATTATATGCTATATAACATAAGCACAAAACTATGATATGATTTTTTTATTTTTTTTTAAGTACGCTTTCCATTCCTTAATTTTTTTTGGATAACAAGTGCAATACATGGATTTGTGTTAGTCGTTTTATTGAATTGATTTCAATTGGTCAATCGATTGGACTCGTTGAGCCAAAAATCAACAGATAGACCGATTAATAGGTTGCAAAATTCAAGAATTTCAAATTTAAACAACTTCGGAAGAGGCAAAATGATACAACCCTGAAAGCTACGTATTGATAGAACGTTCTTCGAGTGAACTTAAACTTCTAAGAATTAAAGGAAAGAAAAAAAAAATTACACTTTTTAAGCAAGTGCAACTCCTAAGAACGGATGAAACGAGAGAGGAGAGATTCTTCAATATTCTTCATTTTTCTTCGAGAATCGCAATCGTACTTCTTATACATCTGATGATAGAGCTTGGTTAACTGATGGGCTTGGGTCTAGGCTGAAATTCTACTCTTAATAATCTTTGATTTTGGCCCGTATCATTCTCACCCCCTCAAAAATCACCTTGTCCTCAAGGTGGAAGTTCAAATAAGTCTTGCAGATTTCATCAATGAGTTTCTAGACTGGAAGGTAAGAAAAAGAGCAGGGAGTCCCACTTCCTTTCATGTCTGATGTATTAAGCCTCGCATGATCGCATCACAATTTCTCCAAAGAGAGGAAGTAATGGATGTTGTGGAACCTTGTATGGTTGGTTCTGTAGCAACTTATAGTTCTGCTCCACCATTATAGCATCACCTGGGGTAGTTTTTGTTGGGAATTTTCGACTACATCTAATATACGCAGCGGAATACAATCGAGAATATTAATCCTGATCTATAATTGAATTAAACGTTTGAGCAATAATTACGCAGAAGTTCGAATTACTTACTTGTTGCGTAATTTAACCGGAAGAAATAGCGCGACTGAATTCACCACTTCAGGTATCCACGCGTACGCCGTCCACCGCAGGAACTATCATCGGTACAATCGTTCAATAAGTGATCGCTAGGAAGTCACTTATTGAACCCTTTGATGTTTTTTACTGACAAAATTAATCATTTCCTACAGTAGGGAATATATATATATATATTTTTTTTCCATATACCCTAGGTATATGGGCCTAATATTCTGGCCTGCTTTAATTAATTAATCAATATAACCTATTAATTGATTAAAACCCATATCATAATCTAGTCCATATCTTTCAATCTCCCACTTAGACTAGCATTAGATATAATTTAAAACACCAAAATTGTACCCTTGAGCGGAACAACAATACACATAAAGTGTGACCCTTCAGGCCCATCGACGATAATCTAATTAAAGTCTGTACAAAACTCCTAGACTGCGTTGCGCAGTGAACTCGAATATGAAGGACGTTTACGTGAATCCAGTAAACAAACCTTTATATGAAGTTTATGTGATATCCCTTCATTCACGAACCACCCGATTGAGCCTAGGATCTGCCATGTGTCTATCCAAATAGCTCAATCATTTTTCTTATCTTTATTATATGACACATTCGATCATATTCAATTACTTTAATTGAATATATCTTTTGCATTGGCCAATGACTTTATTGTCAAATAATATAGAGAAATATGAGTGTTCTCTCGAGTTTCAATCGAGGAATGGATCCCATTCTTGGCTCAACTACCATTTTCATTTGCCTCATGATGCACCCAACACAAGACGTGTCTTATCCTCCTTTGGGAGGCAAGCGTTGTACTTGGTCAAAGTTCATCACTTAACAAACAAATGAGTATTGACCTCAGGTCAAAAGATCATTACATACTCCACACACTAATAAACTGTAGACACTAAACAAACGGTTTAATAGTAGGGTATACCAATACTCTCCAAAGTACCCATGTGTCCATCACGGATATCTAATATCTCGTAGTTGTGAGACCTACTACATTCCCTGAGAATGTGATGCAGACCACATGCTAACCTGTCGCGTGTCATCAATATCCCATTCTTGATGACCATCGGTTATGACAATTTTAGAATCATAATATATCATTTATGTCTCACAGCATAAATGACAGTCATGATTCAAGGGAACAATTATAAGAATAATAACAAACCATCAAAATAATTATTCTAATAAATGCATAAACCCAAAAGACAATCAAAATGGCATAGAATGTGATCAAGAAAGAATCTCAAAACGAAAGGTTTATAAGACATACAAACTATAAACTCCCACTGAACTAAAGCCAACTACCAACGTGCCAAGCTCTCAAAGTGTTTGTTGTGCTTTACTATACACAATCGTTTGGTTGAAGGATTAGCCAAGTTCTCATCAGTGGATACTCTATCTAACTTCGCATCTCCCTATCTATTATTTCTCCAATCAGATTATATCTCCAGGGAATATGTTTGTTTCTGTTTGTGGTTCTCGGTTCCTTTTTGCTAGTACAATCGCACTTACCGTTGTCACAATACAACGGTATTGCACTGCTAGCACTTGGAACGACACCTAATTCTTTTACGAACTTTAACAAAGCAACAACCACTTTGGCAGCTTCAGATGCAACAATATACTCGGCTTCAGTGGTAGAATCGGCAGTTGTGCTCTATTTGGAACTATTCCAACTCACTGCACCACCATTGAGAACGAAAACATATCCTGACTGAGACTTGAAGTCATCATGTTCTGTTTGGAAGCTAGCATCAGTTTACCCAGTAACTGATAACTCTGGCTGCCCACCATAGACTAAGAAATATTCTTTTGTCCTTCTAAGGTACTTAAGAATAGTCTTGACAGTTCTCCAGTGTATCTCATCGGGATTTTGCTGAAATCTGCCTGTCATGCTGAGTGCATAAGGCACATCTAGCCTAGTACATATCATGACATACATAATAGATCCTATAGCCGAAGCGTACGGGATCTTCTTCATGTAACTCATTTCTTTGTCATTAGAAGGGAAACTTTTCTTAGACAATATAATGCCATGTCCCATAAGAAGAAATCCTTTCTTGGAATTTTTCATTGACAAGTGTCTCAGCAATTTGTCTATGTAAGTAGACTGAGACAATCCCAACATCCTATTATGTCTATCTCGATAGATCCTAATTCCAAGGATGTAGGAAGCCTCACCCAGATCCTTCATCATGAAGTAGCTAGACAACCAATCTTTCACGGATTGCAATATGGAACGATCGCTTCCCATTATCAATATATCGTTAACATATATGATAAGTGATAACACGTTATTTATGCATGTATTTAGGTCGATTTAGGATCATATTTTATATCATTTACGTGCATATTTGACCGGCATTTATTTATATTAATAATATTTGGGTCATTTGACGTGTTTTGACTTGTTTTAAGGTATTTTGAGCATTTTCAGGCTACCGGACGAGGAAACAAGTTGGAAAAGAGTGAAAACCGGCCCAAAAGAGTGAGAACCGTCGAAGAACCGGTCTGAACCGGTCCAGGAGCAAAACCGGGCAAGAACCGACACGGCCGTGTCATTTAAGCAACACGGCCGTGTCAAAAAGTCCACCGATAAGAGAAATCGTGTTTTAATAGGATTTTGAGCCTATCTTCTCCAAGATTCGTCCCCAACTCTATAAAAAGGACCCCAAGCTCTAGGAAAAAGGAAGGATCAAGAACATAAAATACATCACCTTGGAAGACAAAGAAGACGAAGATCATCGAGACAGAGTCATCCGGGTTTAATTGTTCTTTCTTAGTTTTAATTCTTACAATGTTTTTCATAGAATTTTGTATTGGATTATTACTAGGCATGAGTAGCTAAGCTATTCGTGTCCTAGGGTTAGAAAGTAGGGATTATTATAACAATGTTTTGATTTATGATTTAATTTATTAATTCCGTTCTTTATGTGTTTTATCTCTATGTTTGTGCGTAAAACTGAATTTAGCTTGATCACCTAGATTTAGTAATTTAGTTTAACAATTCCGCTTCGAGAGGAGGGAATTGTTATCAGACTTAGAACATAGAGCGCAGTTGTCTATGACTGTGTAGGCCGTGGCTTAAGATCGTTTGGGAGTTATTAGGTTTAATTGACTCGAGAGGGTAATTAGCTTAATTAATCAACTGTTTAATCGCTTCGAGAGAAGGATTAGATTATTGTCGTGCCGCCTAATAAACACTAGAATTGGTAAATTAATAGGTTAATCATATTCCACATTGAAATAGTATCCTGAAATAATCGAAGCCCTAGGATACCTTTTCTCTTTGATTGTTAGTTTTCGTGTTTCTTAAGTTTGGAGTTATATTTAATTGAGTAGTTTAATTAGTAAAATCAACCTTTAAAACTTAGTATCTAGTTAGGACATTCCTAGAGTATTAGGGTATCAAACTACCTAAAACTATTCCTTGTGGGATCGACCTTGACAATAGTACTACACCTACATCCGTACACTTGCGGAACACTAGGTTAGAAACCGACGTGTCAAGTTTTTGGCGCCGTTGCCGGGGAATAGGATTTAGCGCTTAGTTTTTATCTTGAAAAATAGGAGGAAACTAGACTAGATTTTATTTTTTTTCGTATTTTTAATTTTAATTTTCGTTTTATTTTTTTATTTATTTAATTTTAGTGTTACGCGGTAGTTCTTGTTTTTGGTGTTTTCAGGCTTCGTATGCACACCAGATCAAAAGGGAAAGAAACCCTTCTTCCTTTCGATCCAGAAATTGAAGTGACAGCTCGCAGACACCGAACGAGAAGAAACTTCACAGCTGAGATGGAGAACCCACCGCAGCAACCGAATGATGAAGTATTAAATAGAGTGCTAACAGCCTTAGCACGATTGGACGATCGCGTCACTACTATACAGCAGCAGATACCTGTACAGCAGCAACAGTTGCCACAACAGCACGGACCAATTCAGATAGACCCAGCTGCAGGCGATGAAGATGACACGCCCATTAGCGACTGCTTGAAGCCCAGTCCAAATCAGCAGGCAGGAGGAGTACAACCTCCACCACTCAATGCCAACAATTTCGAGCTGAAGCCTGCACTAATCAATATAGTGCAGCAAAACCAGTATGGGGGAAGTGCGTTGGAGGATCCGAATGCGCATCTGATCAAGTTTCGCAGACTGGCCGACACAATCAAGATCAATCATGTGCCGCACGAGCAGGTCAAGATGAGATTGTTCCCTTTCTCACTGAAGGACAGAGCATTACAATGGTTCAATTCACTAGAAGACATCAGAGATTGGGAAGACTTGAGCACTTCGTTCTTACTGAAGTACTTTCCACCGAGCAAGATGCTTGACTTGCAGAATCAAATTAATCAGTTCAAACAGTTGGACCAAGAGCCATTCGGAGAGGCTTGGGAGCGATTCCGGGATCTTATCCGGAGTTGCCCTCAACATGGGTTCACCAAGAAGCAGCAAGTATGCAAGTTCTACAATGGTCTACTTGCTCCGACTAGAAACCAAGTGGATGCAGCTGCGGGTGGAAGTTTGATGGAGAAGTCAGTGAGGATGGCATTCTCAATCCTGGACGCGATGGCCAGAACAAGCTACCAATGGTCGAACGAGAGAAACATGCCAAGGAGGGTAGCAAGTGTCCAAAAAGTCGAGCCCGTCAATAATGAGCCAATTGAAAAGCTCACAGCACAAGTAACAGCATTGACGAGCCAGGTGAATCTGCTAACTAATCTGACGTTAGCACAACAGCCAGGGAGTCCGGAAGAAGTTGAAGAAGTAAAATTTGTGAATCAACGAAACTTCAACAACTTCCAGAACAATCAGCCTCGGTACAATCAGTACCCTCAGAATCATCAGAACTTTTCATATGGGAACGCGCAAAATACACTTAATCCGCCACCCGGATTTGCTGTTACAAATGGCATGATCCATGACGGTAAGAAGCCATCACAAGAAGAGATCGCGATGTCACAATTCGAAAAGTATGATGAAAAGTTAGCTCAGTTGGAGAAGAAAGTGGATGGAAAATTCATGGAGCTAAACAAGCATATTACTGGGCAAGGGGCAGACATCAAGAGGCTCGAGAACACGTTGGTGCAGACTCAAGCTAGCATTGGAGAGTTGACATCAAACATGAGTCAGCTGATAAAGATAGTAGGAGCTCAACACAAGTAAGGCCAATACCCGAGTGATACAGTGGTTAATCCGAAGGAGCACTGCAATATTGTGGAGCTAGATGAGCATGAAGAGAGCTTGAAGGACCAAGAAGCAAAGGAATCAAGCGAGGAAGTAAAAAACATTGAGAAGGAGGAGGTCAATACAATCATAGATAAGAAAACTTCATCTCCTATTCTTGATGAGTCTTTTGATTTTTGTTTTAAAAATTCGTTCTTTGCTAACCTTGATCCTTTAGAGCAATCTAGAGTTGTTGTTGTGAAACAGGAACCACTAAAGGAGAGAATCCAAGTTAAAGAGAAAACAAAGGAGTGGGAGGATGGAAAAGAGGCGACGAAGAAGAAACCGAGCAGGCCCAAGAAAAACGCAAACACAAGCATGAAACCAAGAAGAGCAACAAAAGCAAAAGATCCAGGGAGTTTTACTATTTCTTGCTCAATTGGTAGTCATGAATTTCATAATGTCATGTGTGACTTAGGGTCTAGCATAAACTTGATGTCTCTTAAGCAGTATAGACAATTAGGATTAAGGGAAATTAGACGGTCCTTTACTACTATCAAATTGACGGATGGATCTTCATTAACGCCGTTGGGAGTAGCAGAGGATGTAGTGGTAAAAGTGCTAAATTTTGAATTCCCTAGTGATTTCTTAGTTGTTGACATGAAAGGGAGTGATGAATTCCCTTTTATCTTAGGAAGACCCTTCTTGGCGACTAGCCAAGCACTAATAGATGTACCTAAAGGGGAGTTGGTTTTTCGGGTTCAAAACGAAACAATCACACTCAAAATACATAAATCGGGTCTAAGGGGTAGGCACAATTGTAGCATTATTTACACTACCCTAGCTGCTATAGAAAATCCTCGTGCCCCAAATAGCTCTTTAAGTGTTCAGAAAACTTCCAACTCGGGGTGGCTAGAAGAAGGTTGATAGGAAAAGGACGTCCGGCTGAAGACGTAAAACAAAGCGCTTGTCGGGAGGCAACCCGATGTTTAATGTTTTATGTTTATATTTTTTATTGTGTTAATTTTATGTTTTACGTGTGTTTTAGTGTTTTATGTTTTTAGGAATCAACATGGACGAGTGTTGCAAGAAACGGGGGTCGAAAAGACGGAAAAATCGCGTTAAAAGGAGCAGAAGATGCAACACGGCCGTGTCGCACAACGGACACGGCCGCGTAAAAAAGCACTTAGAAAGTGTTTTCAGCACTGGAATGCAACACGGCCGTGTCACAAAATGACACGGCCGCGTCAAAATCAGGCCCAAAAACCATTTTTGGTTCAAAAGCAACACGGCCGTGTCGGCCTTATAACACGGCCGTGTCAAAACCAAGCTCCAAACACGATTTTACACTGGAACGCAACACGGCCGTGTCACTCAACCGACACGGCCGTGTCAATATCAGCCCAAAAACATCAAGTTTGACTCAAATGTAACACGGCCGTGTCACAACATTCAACACGGCCGTGTCATTACTTCAGCAGAAACAATGGAAAATTCAGAGCATGATGCGGAGACGGCCGAACCAAGATTCAGTAGGAAAAAAAAATGGCACGATTTCGGAGCTCGTAGGGATTTCAAAACACCGCCGTCATCGAAACGATTTGTAAGTTAGCACCAAGGCGTACCACGTTTTTTTCCTCCAAACATTGGCTTTCAGCCAAGTTTGGGGGAGGGGGTAGACCGTGGAACGTCTTGGCAGCTAGATTTCTAGTTTTGATTCAATTTTTTTCGTTCGAGATTCTTGCTGTTAATTGTGGGTCCGTGTGCCCATTGTGCTGATTTTTATTGTTTCAATTGGTGTTATCGGGTCTGTGAGCCCAGTTATCTGATTTATCGGTGTTGTTGGGTCTGTGAGCCCGAGTTTAATTGCATATTGTGTCCATGTTGAGTCTTAGGAGTTAGAGTTTAGAGTCTTAGTAGTGCAGTTTTTAGAGTCAATAAGAATAATAAAACCCGGAAATAGGTAACAAGTGAGAAAAATAAAAAAGAGAAAATTAGGGAAAGATGGATGATGAATAGTTGATGATGAGATGATTTTGAGAAGTAGATGAAAAATGGCACATAATAGAGCATGAGAGGTGTTTTGAGACGAAATTGAGCTTGAACTGAGAATATTCAATCAAAATTTACCTTGTGAGAATTTGAGCCTAAATTATACTCCAATTTTTGGAGTCATATACTTTCTTTCGGTGTGAATTTGATTGAATATGTGTACTAGTCTCTAGAACTTGCCTTGAGTCTTTACTAAGAATGTGTCAAGTATATGTTGTGATTTAGGAAATGATCTTAGGCAACTTTTTGTTTAAGCCTATTTGTTCGAACCATGAAAATTGCCTTTGACCCATATTGAAAAAAATTGTCCCTAGTTAGCCCAATTGAGCCTTACAACTTTATTTATTCATAACCTAACAATATCAGCCAAAACCTTTTGATTTAACTCTTTTGGCCTTAATTGGATTAATCAAGTTAGAGGGAGGAGAATTGGAAGGAATTTTGGGTGAACAATTTGTGGGAAGGAATGTGAAGTAGGGATATCTTCAAAAGATGAAAGAAATAAGAGAAAAGTGATAGGTGAAAAGCGAAGAATAGCCTCTCCTAAAAAAAAAAAAAAAAAAAAAAAAGAGAGAAAAAGAAAAGAAGAAAAGAAAAAGAGAAAAAAAAAAAGAAAAAAGAAAAAAAATTGTTATTATTAGTATTATAGAGGAGAGGCTAGGAAATAAAGTGCTTAAATTGTGAATGTGATTAGAACAGTCGGGTAGTCCCAAAAATGTGGTACTCACAGAATTGAAAAGCACTTAAGTTGTATGGACTTGGGAAGGTGAAGAAGTCAACTTGCGGGGTGATTTGCTGAAATTTGAAGAGTGAGGTTGAGTGATTGTGTTGAGGGGTAGTCGGGTTAGACGTAACTTGATTAGTCCAATGAATAGTCACTTAAATCCAAATGTATCCCACCTTACCTTAAGCCCACATTACAACCAAAATAAAGACCTTTTTGATCCTTTGTCACACATAGCAAGTACGAGGTCTAGTGTAGACGATTGGCAAGCATATGGTAGATTTTGCATATAATTCAATATGAGTGGAAATTATTCTAACTTAAACACTTGAGAGATGAGTGAAACACTTACCCGGTGAGGGTTGAATAATTCGAAAGTTCAAAGTCTCGAGATAAGTTGATTTACGCGTTATCGCATATGCTCAAGTGAATTGTGTGCCTAGTTGTTTTAAGGAAAATCAAACTGAAACTGAATTCATCGTCTAATCGCCCTAAACAAAATGCATAATCACTTGTCTTCTTTGTGTCTTTTTGTATGATGTTCGGGACGAACAACAGTTTAAGTTTGGGGGAGTTTGATAACACGTTATTTATGCATGTATTTAGGTCGATTTAGGATCATATTTTATATCATTTACGTGCATATTTGACCGGCATTTATTTATATTAATAATATTTGGGTCATTTGACGTGTTTTGACTTGTTTTAAGGTATTTTGAGCATTTTCAGGCTACCGGACGAGGAAACAAGTTGGAAAAGAGTGAAAACCGGCCCAAAAGAGTGGGAATCGTCGAAGAACCGGTCTGAACCGGTCCAGGAGCAAAACCGGGCAAGAACCGACACGGCCGTGTCATTTAAGCAACACGGCCGTGTCAAAAAGTCCACCGATAAGAGAAATCATGTTTTAATAGGATTTTGAGCCTATCTTCTCCAAGATTCGTCCCCAACTCTATAAAAAGGACCCCAAGCTCTAGGAAAAAGGAAGGATCAAGAACATAAAATACATCACCTTGGAAGACAAGGAAGACGAAGATCATCGAGACGGAGTCATCCGGGTTTAATTGTTCTTTCTTAGTTTTAATTCTTACAATGTTTTTCATATAATTTTGTATTGGATTATTACTAGGCATGAGTAGCTAAGCTATTCGTGTCCTAGGGTTAGAAAGTAGGGATTATTATAACAATGTTTTGATTTATGATTTAATTTATTAATTCCGTTCTTTATGTGTTTTATCTCTATGTTTGTGCGTAAAACTGAATTTAGCTTGATCACCTAGATTTAGTAATTTAGTTTAACAATTCCGCTTCGAGAGGAGGGAATTGTTATCAGACTTAGAACATAGAGCGCAGTTGTCTATGACTGTGTAGGCCGTGGCTTAAGATCGTTTGGGAGTTATTAGGTTTAATTGACTCGAGAGGGTAATTAGCTTAATTAATCAACTGTTTAATCGCTTCGAGAGAAGGATTAGATTATTGTCGTGCCGCCTAATAAACACTAGAATTGGTAAATTAATAGGTTAATCATATTCCACATTGAAATAATATCCTGAAATCGAAGCCCTAGGATACCTTTTCTCTTTGATTGTTAGTTTTCGTGTTTCTTAAGTTTGGAGTTATATTTAATTGAGTAGTTTAATTAGTAAAATCAACCTTTAAAACTTAGTATCTAGTTAGGACATTCCTAGAGTATTAGGGTATCAAACTACCTAAAACTATTCCTTGTGGGATCGACCTTGACAATAGTACTACACCTACATCCGTACACTTGCGGAATACTAGGTTAGAAACCGACGTGTCAATAAGGAAGACAACATTTCCATTCTTGCGTTTACTGTAAACGCATGAATCCTCTTTG
This sequence comes from Ajuga chamaepitys, assembly GCA_958295605.1. Taxonomy (NCBI): domain Eukaryota; kingdom Viridiplantae; phylum Streptophyta; class Magnoliopsida; order Lamiales; family Lamiaceae; genus Ajuga; species Ajuga chamaepitys. Next base: position 48,330,506 of record OY282507.1, read on the forward strand.
CTTCTGACAAAATCAAACAATTTGATAGCTCTGTCAAAGCAAATATTCTAACTCCTAGATGTTTGCTTGAGTCTATAAATGGACTTCTTTAACTTGCATACTCCATTCGACTTTTCTTTAGATATAAAACCTTCAAGCTGTGACATATACACAGTGCCTTCGAAATCTCTATTAAGAAACGCAGTTTTGACATCCATTTGCCAAATGTCAAAGTCATAGTATGCAGCTATTGCAAGTAATATCCTAATGGACTTGATCTTAGTGACTGGCGAAAAGGTTTCATCATAGTCAATGCCCTGGCGTTGACTATAACCCTTTGCCACCAACCTAGCCTTGTAAGTTTGTACCTTGCCATCTGCATCTCTCTTCTTCTTGAAGATCCATTTGCAGCCTATGGGGTGAGCCCTATCTGACAAATCAACTAGTTCCCAGACTAGATTGAGGTACATCGAGTCCATTTCAGATGTTAAGGCAGCCAACCACATCTTTGAATCGGTGTCTGATACCGCTTCGATATAGGTCTTAGGTTCGTTGTCTTCTGAATCAACCTCATCATGTTGGTTCTTAACCAATAGATTTAGTCTTTCAGGTGCACGACGATTCCTTTGAGGCCTATCGAGTTGGTTTTACGTTGGTTCATGTGGTTTATTCTGATCGTGAGTTGGTTTTCAACATTTTTGGATATTCTCAAGAATTTCACTATGATTCTCTTGAGGTGGGACTGATACTATATCTTATCTTTGATGCATCTAATTGTGTTGAGGTGACCCTGTAAGAGTTGTTTCCCCTCCTAATATATCATCAAAACTCCCACTGAGTTCTTGTCCACTCCTTTGGATAATACCCCATCCTTTATGTTATCTTGCGGGTTTGATACAATATCTTGTTTTGATGCATCTCATTGTCTTAAGGTGACCCTCTAAGAGTTGTTTTCCCTCCCAATAGATCATCAGAACTCCCACTGATTTCTTGTCCACTCCATTGGATAATACCTCATCCTCTATGTTATTTTGTGGTTCTTGAATCTTTTCAAGATCTACCTTGTTGTGACCTTGTTCCTCGGGAATATAAATATCTTCAGGAAACGCCACATTCTTGGAACTATCACCTGGTGATCTCCAGGGCAGTAGAATTCATATCCTTAGTTTCCTGAGGATATCCACAAAATAACATTTCTCACTTTTAGTCTCCAATTTATTAGTCGTCATTTTCTTAACAAGCAGGATAATCCCAGGTCAGCATATGTTTAAGACTCGACTTCTTGCCACACCATAACTTATATGGTATTTATGTGATCGATTTAAGAGGAACTATATTTAGAACATAACCAGCAGTTAGTAAAGCATAACCCCAAAGAAATAAGGGGAGACTGATGAAACTCTGGATCAATATCAGAGGGTAATCCATTTCACATGTCTTCGTGTTTTGGTTTATGATCAAGTATGGAAAGATATAACCTATGTCAAACTTCATGCCCTCAGTTGCGGTTTCAGCCCCGCTCGATGACGATAAATCAGCCGTGTGTGGAGAAGAGTTGGAAAACATTAAAATTACCTTGAAGCCATGAATATTTCGTTCAACAATTTTCACAAATACTTTGTGTGCAAGTTTCCTAGCCTCAGGAGGAGCCTGATACAAAGCAGTACTGGTGGTGGTGGAATCTAGAGTATGTGATCTTAAGTGAATTTATGGCAGCGTAGATAAGATAGATGGGATGCTCGCGGGTGGAGCGAGTGGAGATGGAGGTGGTTTTGGCGGTATGAGGAGAACATATGTAGTTGGGGATTTTAAGCACATATTCGGGCATTGAGTGTTTGCGATCTGTGTAACACTAACTGAATTATTTGGGAAGTACGGGCCATGATGAACTATAGAAGACTTCTTTATCTGGGAATGACAACTATAATCCATCTCAATCGTGTGTTGTGGAATTGCTCGACATAGGGTGAGAATCTAACTCTCAATTTTGGTCTCCAACACTTCCATGGCACTATGATTCCCAATTTTATTATGAATCCTCTCAATAAAAGCACCAACGATACGACCTTGAAAGATACGTAACGATAGGCCGCTCTTCAAGTGAGTGTAAACTCCTAAGAATTATAGGGAAGAAGAAAGAAATCACACTTTTCCAGCAAGTACAGCTCCTAAGAACAGGAGAGACAAGAGAGGCGAGATTTTTCAGTATTCTTCGTTAATCTTTGAACATCGCAACCGTGCTTCTTATACATCTGATCATATGCATGTTTAAGTGATGGGCTTGAGCTTGGGCTTTGGCCTGGGTAGTATTCTACTCTTAATAATATTTGGTCATTGGGTCGTATCACAAAACCTAGACAGAGGACATCCTGAAGTTAAAAATACAATATTTTCTCCGTCCCAAGAAAAAACCTTTTTTAGTCAATTAAGTAAAGATACAATTTTCAAAAAATTATAAATCTTTACTTATACAATTTTTTTATCTTTTAAGGAAGAAAATTTATAATAGCCTTTTACACAACTTTTAATATTTCCTCCGTCCCACCCTATTTTGCACATATGAAGGGGCACATATAGCAAGAAAAAAATGTTTTCACTTTTTAGTTGACTTTTTCAAAGGTGGGGATTGATGGTGGAGATTGTGAGAGAAATTTCATTTTCAAGGGTGTGCAAATTGATGTGGGACGTACCAATAAGGAAAGTGTGCAAATTAGGATGGGTCGAAGGAAGTATAATTCTAACCACTTTATGAAATTAGTATAATTTTAGTCTTTTCTTATCCTTCTTGGATAACCAACAAAATAAATCCCTTATCCAATCCATTTCAATTATCCAAATCTATATCCCTCTCAAATCCCCTCACCCCCAAATTACAACTCCAACCCCTTTCCCTATGTCCCCCAGCCCCCAGCTCTCCAACCCACCCCCGGACCCCTCCTCCCGTCCCAACCAATTTCTTTTAGTTTTTTCTTTCTTTTTCAATTTTTTTTCAAAAATCCTACCTTACAATAAACACTTATTACGAATCGTGTAATGATACGTACTAACCACGAATTCGTGGCACGACACACAATCACCACAAATCTTCATTTGACACGGTACACACTGGCCACAAATCGTGTCGCAACATACACTTGTTGCGATTGACGACACACAATTACCACACATCGTCATTTGATACGATATACGTTTGTCACGAATCGTGCCGCAACATACGCTTGTAGCGAATTGCGCCATGGCACACTTGTCACGAATCGTTATTTGGCATGATGTACACTTGCTACGAATTTGTATAATTTTACCATTTCTTATTGTCGTGTCACTAATGCCACGGATCTGCCACATGTGCCACGACTCTATATAATTTTATTCTTTCTTACTGTCGTGACAATATTACCATGAATTGCCACGATACATACCTACCACATACATTTAACAAGATATTCATTTGCCACGAGTTTGTATAATTTTTCCATTTCTTACTATCATGGTAATATTGTCACGACACACAATTACCACGAATCGTCATTTGATGCAATACACACTTGTCATGATACACATTTAGCACAAATCGTGTTGCAACACACACTTATTGTGAATTGTGTCACCATTCATTTGCTACGAATCGTCATTTGACATGATACAAACTTGCAACGAATTTGTGTAATTTTACCATTTCTTACTGTCGTGTCATTATTTTCATGGATCTGCCACATATGTCACATATGTCATGACAACCACTTACCACAAATTGTAATATATTTGACAAGATATGCATTTGGCACAACTTTGTATAATTGTAGCATTTCTCACTGTTGTGGCAATATTGCCACAAATTATGCCATGGCACACACCTACCACATACATTCGACAAGATACATATTTGTCATGACTCTGTATAATTTTAGTGTTTCTTCTTGTCGTGTCAATATTGCTACGAACTGTGCCACAACACACACCTACACATACATTTGACAAGATACTTACTTTCTACGAATCTCTGTAATTTTAGCATTTCTTATTGTCGTGACGCTATTGCCACGATTCATGGCAAGTGCGCATCGTGGCACATGTGTTACAATTCATGGTAATAGTGTTATATAGACTCATGGCAAGTGCATATTGTGGCAAATTTATCATGATTCGTGGCACTAAGAAAAACTAAAAGTATATAGATTGTAGCAAATGTTTATCGTGTCAAATATGTCATGCGCTAGGATTTTAGAAAATATATTTATTTACTTTTTTGGCTTGGGGTAGGTAGGTGTGGGAGCTAAGTGGGTCCGAGGGTGGGGTGTTGGTGGTGGAAGCACTAAAAAAAACTGAAATTTTATTTTTTGGCTCGAGGAAGGCTAGGGGGTTTGTGGGGTTGGTTGTGGAAGTATTAGAAGAAAATCTGTTTTTTTTTTTTTTTTTTTTTTTTTTTTTTTTGCTTGAGGGTAGGGTTTAGTGGTGGAAGCACTAAAAAAAGAAAAAAGAAAATAATTTTTTTGTTTTGGCTTGGTGTTAGTTGGAGGATAAATTGGTATAATTCATTTGTTAGTTATTCTAGAAAATTGTAAGGAAGACTAAAATCTATATCTACATCTATATCTATATAAAAGTAAAATGGAGGACATTTATGTCATTATAACTTTTCCACCTAAAAATTTAACAATAGTATAAGTTCATAATCTTCTTTCAATTTTTTAAAATGCAAATAAATTTTTTTTTTTAATATCTAATTCGTTTTTTATGCATAATATATCAAATTATTCATTTTCACGGTGTTCAGTTTGGCATACATATCATTGGGTTATATTTCAGTGTTTATTGTGAATTGGACTATAGTTTTGGGTCTAGACTGCAACTAAAAAGTAATAAAATAAATCCTCAGATAAAGAATAGTAGTTAAGATTTTTTTAAAGTACAACGAATTAATTTATTTTATTTGACATTAATTTTTAATTTCTTTTAAATAATTATTTAAATAGTGAAACTCCTATTTTATTAAATTAAAGGCAAAATTAATGTTTAATTTTTACAAACAATTTATTAAACCATTACATCTGTTAATATATATTATAATAAGAAGTATGGAAGCTTTATGCATATCTACGTTTACATATCATATACATTATTGAGATTATTTTTTGTTACTTCGTCATATTTTTATAATGTATTTTGTTACAATTACTTTATTAAATAAGTTTACATTTTGTAACTTAAATTATGACATTTGTTACACTTTTCAATCTTTTCTTTTATGTATACCAACCTCAACTATATATTTTTAAACTTTGCAACCTTAAAAATACTTTGTCACACTAACTAACTTTAAATGTGTCTTCTTTCTTTTTGCAACCTAAGCAATTTTGATCGCATTAATCCAATTTTATCTTTAAATAAATATAACATATATAACAAAAACGTATAATTTATTTGAATAAATTACCATACCAAATAAAATTTGAAAATATTCAAATATTTGAAGAACTCACATACTCTAAATAATCAATCTACTTTTGGATTTTATTTTGTTAATGCTAGGATTTACTAAAAAATAAGAAGTATATAAGTATATCACCAAGTGAAATGTTAATAGTTGCAAATGCTAATCTGATTTTAGAAAGAAACAATTAATTATTTATCGTTATAACTTGGAAATGATTTAGATATATTAAGAAATCTTCACATATATAAAAGCTACTCCCTTTAACCCAAAAAAAAAAAAAAAAAAAAGTGTCGCTTTAGACTTTTTCTAAAAAACTAAGGATGAGAGGAAATGATAAATATATCCCTACACAATCTATTATATGTTTTGTGGATTTAATAAAATATAGGCAACTAAATTAAATAGGTTGTTTATAGTAAGATTTGAATAATTGTATTTTTCTTTCTCTAGTTGCTAAAATGACATTTTTTTTAACAATTTCCTTTTTCGCTAAAGCGACACATTTTTCAGATCGGATGGAGTGTAAGCAAGGACGAAAAAATTGCGAGAAATCGGCGAAATCTCGCCGATTTCTCGCTATTCTGGAGCTGCCGAGACGATAAACATCGGACATGGCATTTTGTCATGTAATCGCCGAGATTTCGCGATATCTCGCGAAAATCTTGGCGATATTTCGACGCCGGGGGACTGCTCAGCAATTTTGACCTGTAAGGACTCGCCGAAATCTCGTCAAAATATCGGCGAAATATATATATATATATATTTTTTTTATTTTCAGTAAACAATGGGCTGGTTTTGTTCTTTTTTGCAGCATGAATTCAGCATCACGTGATTTCCCAGCTGTAGAGCCTATAAAGCTTGACTAAGAGTGACATTTGGTGTGACAAATGACAATTTATACAGAAAATATTTTGCATCTTCCCAATCAAATAGCATCTCAGTTGTGTATAAAAGAACTATGAGTACCTTAGTTTTTTTAGGACAAATATTAGAGAATCGTAGCTTAGGGAAATTTTTTAGCGATTTTGCAGTCGAATAAAAATTGTCTACCTAGTCTGAAGGTCGTAAAGAATAACGGTAAATTAATTTATGGTACCAGCATTAATTTCAATTAAATATTTCAATTTTTTTATAAGTAGAATTTAAATGTGGAAATTGAGATATAATTTTGCTTATGTGAAGTTATGCATATATGTAGAGTATATTATTTCCTAAACTTTGATTGAATTTTTTAAAATGTGGCAATTGAGAGGTTATGCACCTTAAACTAAAATGTTATAATCCATTTTTTGATAAGTAGAATTTAAATGTGGAAATTGAGATATAATTTTGCTTATGTGAAGTTATGCATATATGTAGAGTATATTATTTCCTAAACTTTGATTGAATTTTTTAAAATGTGGCAATTGAGAGGTTATGCACCTTAAACTAAAATGTTATAATCCATTTTTTGATAAGTAGAATTTAAATGTGGAAATTGAGATATAATTTTGCTTATGTGAAGTTATGCATATATGTAGAGTATATTATTTCCTAAGCTTTGATTGAATTCTTTAAAATGTGGCAATTGAGAGGTTATGCACCTATAATTTTGCTTATGTGAAGTTATGCATATGTGTAGTGTATATTATTTCCTAAACTTTGATTGAACTAGTACTATTCCCGTGCGATGCACGGAAGTTTATTTAAAAAGTAATGGTTTTAATAAAACTAAATATGATATAGTCTAATATTTAAATATGTGATAGTTTTACCCTAATAAAATATTTTTTTAAATATAGAATAAAACATAAATAAAATTATAAGTAATGTGAATATAAGTTTCTCGCATGTTATACATGAATTTAATATAACTCACTTTATATAAAGGTATATTATATATGTATATATATAAATTAATATTAAGATAAATATCTTTTTCAAAATGTTCATTTCTTATCTTTGAAATCCAAACACACATCTAGTGTGTTTGTTTCATTCTTCACCTATATGAATTATAGCTTAATTAATTATGAATTTTAAAACAAACATAAATATCTAACTATTAACTCATATTATTAAATAAAATAAATATGAATAATGTTATAAGAAAATTATTTTTCTTTCATTTTTTTACATTCTACTTTAAATATTTAAATTTATCTAAATAAAGTTTTAAATTCTAATTATAACTATTTACTTTTAAAAATTCTTAGTTGCAAGTTTTAATACCTTACTTGGTATTTTAGATATACAAAGAATAACAAAATAAGATTCAAAAGTTATTCAATAGTTGGAATAACAAAATAAAACATCTTTTGTTTTTTAATAGTTCGAATGACAACATAAAACATATGAGTTCTTCAATATTTCTTAATACTTTCATATATATGTTGAGAAGTTTCAATTAGATTATACGTTTATATTGTAAATAGTAGATTCATCTAAAGATACACATTGACTAATGTAAAAAAATTGCTTATGTTGCAAAATGTGAAAAAAAAAGGAAAAAAAAAGGACATACTTGAGATTGGTTAATGTGACCAAGTATTGTTTAGGTTGCAAAATCTAAAAAATATATATAGTTTAAGTTGGTTAATTTTTCTTATTTAAAAGAAGTTTAGTTGCAACTTGTATAATAGCATAGTTTAGGTTGCAAAGTGTAATTATTCATAGACAAGTAACATTAATATATGTAAAATATAAAAAAGTAATAATTTTTTTAAGATTAATTACCATATATAAAGTTATATATATATGAGCGAAAGTTATATATAGTTTTGTGATTTATCAACAAAAAAAATTATTATAACAAATAAACATTACCAAATTTTTAATTTAATAAGATGATTATAAATCAAATATTAACTATCGCTTTTAATTCGATAAAGTATGTGTTCAATTGTATATACAACGGTTTTTCTCTCAATGTAATAAATGAAGAAAACTTGAGACAATTCAAGTCAAAAAATCAAACTGATTAGTTGTCGTTTTAATGAAATAATCAAGTAATATAATTTGTAAAAGAGAATTATTTGAATGATTTTTAATTTTGTTCTGAATCAATGCTATATTTGTTTTGCAACCTACAATAAATACTGAAATTTACTCAAATAATCAACTAACAAATAATATAATGTTTTAAATAGAATATTTTATAATTATATATATATATATATATATATATCATATGGATGTCAAATCGAATATCGTCAAAAGATGATTAATTTGATATAGTGTACATAATAAATATATTAGAAATGAAAAAAGATATTTGCAACTGTAGAGATTAAAATTAATTTTGATTCTTACCAAATGTGACAACTTATCAATCACAGTCTGAAATTGTAGGCTGGAAAGTGTTACTTACAGAAGTGTCCCTACTGTGGCTTATATGTAAAAATATATATAGATTTTTTAATTTATAAAATAATTTTTAAATTCTAACTATAAATAACTTAAAATATCCATGAAATATATAATAAACGGAACAATGATATCTTATTTGGGTAGTTCATATGTAATGTAAAGTTAATATTGTTTTTCTTTATGTCCCTACTTTTATTTTATATTTTTTTAATTTATCTAAATAAACTTTCAAGTTCTAATTATAAAGTTATATTTTCATTTGCAACTTTTGAGATTTTATTTGGTGATTTCAAATATACTTAAATAATTTTATTTAATAAATTCTTATTTTAACAAAACAAAATTCAAAAGTTATTTAATAATTCAAATAACAAATTAAAGTCTATGAGCTCTTCAAAATATTTGGATATTTCCGTATTTTATATGGTATTGTAAATTATTTATATAAATGTTATATTTTTCTTACAAATAATTTATTTATTTGAAGATTAAAATTGATTAATGCGTAAAAAGCTATTTAGATTGTTAAGAGTAAAAAAGACAGTTGATGTTGATTAGTACGACAAAATATTATTTAGCCTACAAAGTTTAAAAATATATAATTGAATATTAGTAAAAGTTAAATTTTTTAAAAAAATTGCAAAAATTAACAAATGTCATAATTTAGGCTGCAAAGAATAAATTTCCTTGAAAGAGTAATTTTAACAAAATAAACATTATTAAAAATATAAATAGGTAATTAAAAATAATTATAAAAAAATACTCATGATTTTTTTAAAGAAATAATTTTACTAATTTTAGTTGCAACTAAAACCAAAATATTATAGTTCAAGTCACAATGACCATCAACCAACAAACAATCCGTTTGTTCAAATCAAATATCTCATTATAATGTATGTGATATGGATGTCAAATCGAAGCTCGTGAAAAGATGAATAATTTGGTATATTATGCATAAAAATCGGATTTAAGATGAAAAAAATATTTGTATTTAAAAATAAATAAAAGAAAGTTATGAATATACCAAAAAAAGAAAAAGTTACTAATTATAGTCTAAATTTTTTGGAGGGAAAACTAAAATGACATTAATACCCTCCATTTTACTTTTATATATATATAGATAGATTTTTTAAAATGTGGTAATTGAGAGGTTATGCACCTATAATTTTGCTTATGTGAAGTTATGCATATATGTAGAGTATATTATTTCCTAAACTTTGATTGAATTTTTTAAAATGTGGCAATTGAGAGGTTATGCACCTTAAACTAAAATGTTATAATCCATTTTTTGATAAGTAGAATTTAAATGTGGAAATTGAGATATAATTTTGCTTATGTGAAGTTATGCATATATGTAGAGTATATTATTTCCTAAACTTTGATTGAATTTTTTAAAATGTGGCAATTGAGAGGTTATGCACCTTAAACTAAAATGTTATAATCCATTTTTTGATAAGTAGAATTTAAATGTGGAAATTGAGATATAATTTTGCTTATGTGAAGTTATGCATATATGTAGAGTATATTATTTCCTAAGCTTTGATTGAATTCTTTAAAATGTTATAAATTGAGAGGTTATGCACCTTAAACTAAAATGTTATAAATTGTGTAAGTGGAAATAAAAGTATATCATCTAATTATTTAGGGCAATCTATAATTTCTACGGTAGAAATGGCCAAATGTCAAAGTATAGGAAAATAACATAATTTACATATGAAATTTCCCTTAAACTAAATAATGTTATAAATTGTGTAGGTGGAAAGTAATGGCGAGCGGGAGCGATGCTGGTGATCGCAGGTCTTCAAGACTTGATTACGCTTGGAGGTATGCTACTGTCGTTCCAGGGAATAAAACTGCTATCGTTTGTCAGTTTTGTGGAGTCCAAAATTCTGGGGGTATAACTAGGTTCAAATATCATCTTAGCGGTACGGACCCAAAAAAGAACGTTGCACCGTGTAGGAAAGTTCCACCAGATGTGAAGAAAGAGATTCGTCGCTTAATTATTGCTAAAAATATGGCCAAAGGGAAGAAGGCTGAAAAAATAGCTGATATAAGAGCAGAATTATGACAGGGACTCCCCCGGGGAGACAAAGACGAAGACGATGACGACGACGATGAATACATCGCATGTTCGCCAGATCTTACACCGGAAGAGTGAAGCGACTACCGTGCCGCTATTAGAGCGTCGAAGGTGAGTGAGTGGGAAAGGGAACATACAAGACAGTATGGTGGTAGCAGAGGAGGTAGTTCCAGTATGCGCTCGGGATCACAACCTTCCCAATTCCGTCGTTCACAGAGTGGTCGATCAACCAACTTCGAACCTTGTCCTGCCCCAGCATTGTATAAATCCGCTGATGCACGTCAAAAGTGGAAAAAAAGTATGTTCTCTGGTACCAACTTAAAGGAAAAGTTGGGCAAGGCCATCAGTAAATTTTTCATTTACGATAATTTACCACCAAACAAAGCTTCGTCACATCACTTCAAGAATATGATAGCTTGTGCTCAAGACGTAGGGCCGGCTGTTGCAACCCCTACTCCATATGAGATAAAGCACAAGTATCTAGGCGCGGAGTATGAGGAAATGCAGGAATACGTCAGAACACAAAAGAAAAAATGGGAGACGTATGGCTGCACAATTATGGCGGATGGATGGACCGGGCCGACGAAGCTGTCCATAATCAATTTTATGGTTTACTGTAAGGGAACAACGACGTTTCTGAAATCAGTGGATGCATCGAACCGGATAAAGGATCACAAATACATCTATGGGCTGCTCAAGGACATTGTGAAGGAAGTCGGGAAGGACAGGGTTGTGCAAATTGTTACCGACAATGGATCGGTTTATGTGAAATCCGGCAGAAAGCTACATAAGCGCTACAACTTATACTGGACTCCATGTGCTGCTCATTGTATTGACCTTATCTTGTAAGAGATCGGGAATAGAGATAACGTCAAAACGGTCATTGTAGCTGCGAGGCAAATAACCAACTTCATATATAACCACGGTTGGTTACTTGCGATGATGAAGGAGGTATGCCAAAGTGATATTGTTAGACCCGGAGCAACGCGTTTTGCGACTAACTATATCGCCTTGGAGAGTTTGTATAAGAAAAAATCGCCCCTGAAGCAGATTTTCACCAGTGATGAATGGGCAACCAACAGACTCAGTCGTACGAAAGTTGGCATAGAAGTAGAGAAAAACGTGCTTGATCATTCGTTTTGCGATGGAGTGCAACACACAGTGACTTTATTTGAGCCAATATATCAAGTGCTCCGAGTGGTTGACACAGAAGTAGTTCCAACGATGCCAATCTTGTATGATCTGATTCGGGTAATGAAAGAAAAAGTCTAATCACTAAGATCTACGCAGTGGGTGACTAGGATTATTGAGTCCAGGTGGGACAAAACACTATCTCACCCACTCCACGCTGCAGGTAATAATGTCCATAATCAAATTTTTGTTTTAACTTTAAACCTTGATTTTGCAATGATTGACTGACATTTCCTAAATAATATTTGATTAATTTTCGTAGCATACTACCTAAACCCCAAAACCCAGTACCAGGCCGGAGTTGGTGAGGACGCAGACCTTATACAGGCAGTCCTTCAGGTTTATGATAAGCTATACCCCGAACCAACGGGGGTTGCCGAGTTTGGGAATGAGGTAACGTTAACGCAACTGAAAATTAATATCAAATTAGTGACCTAATCATTCTTGATTTTTCATTTTGTGCAGCTAATCTGTTTCCGCGATGCAAAAAAATCATTCGGAAACCGGACCACTGTAGCTGCTCGAAATACTATGGTGGCAGGTAAGTTTATTTTAAATTTGTTTTTAATTTGGTTTAGATCCCATCAACTAGCAACCATTCAATTTATTGACCTAAATCCTTATTTGACAGCTGATTGGTGGGTTATACACGGTAGTTCAGCACCAACACTGAGAGGGTTAGCCGTTAGACTATTGGCACAGACTGCATCATCTTCCGCATGTGAGAGAAACTGGAGCACATTTGCCTTGATACACACTAAACAAAGAAATCGTCTTGCTTATCCAAAACTCGAGAAGCTCGTATTTTGCTACTACAACATGAAGTTAAGGATACGAGATTTGGAGGCTGAAGCAGATAGGGTTGCTGAGCAAGAATTCATAGATTTAGTGGACATCACCGGTGAAACCGACAACGAAGAGGGTGATCAGCTCTATCAATGGATTCGACCAGCACACCTGGACGACGAAGCAGGCAATCCTGATCCTCAGGTCACTGAAGCGGCAAGCCAATTCGGAATTGATGTGGATCAGGTAATGCGTGATGAAGTGGGTGTATCAAGTAGTGAGACACAGACGGGGAGCTCTACAGATGAAGACGGAAGTGAAGACGATGGGAGTGGCGGTCGTAGGCGTAGTGATAGCCATCAAGATTATAACCCAAGTCCAAGGGAAATGAGTCCATTCACTGTTGAGGGGTACACACTCTACACAAGATGCAGATCACGGAAGTAGGGCTGGGGGTCGAGGGATCGGTGCTATTGGAAAAGATTTCACGAGCAGACGGGGTCGGAACCGAGGCACGAGCTCAAACGCACACTTAGCTTCCCTCTCGTCGAATTTTGACTCGATGAGTGTGAGCACCGATCGGGAAGATCTGTATCCTAATTTATTTCCACATAGAATAGCAGACAGATCCCGAGATCCAGCCTGGACTGATCGTAGCCCCCTTGAGGACACAGCCCCTCACGTGATTTATGAAGAACAACAGTACAATTCTTGGGTAAATCCGAATTATCCGGTATATGGACAGACGGTTGGACGAGACGCTTCAACATATTTATATTATCTTGATGATTATCTTCAAAATTACGCTACCTCGGTTAGCTGGTACCACTATTGTAATTACATCGATAACCAATACTCTCAGGTTGAGCCTCACCGGAATTCATTTTGGTGCTAGGAGGTAGTATTGTATGATGAAAATAATTCATAATGGTTATCCCATCAGCGGACAGTGTATGTAATGTTTCTTCTTTATCGAATAGGTGTAAATGTGTGTATTTTGATCTATGTTACTCCATTAGAAACTAGAATTAAGCTATTTTATTGACAATCTAGCAAATATCGTGATAAATTAAGTGTTTTAATACATTTTACGTCGATTTTCAAAAAAATTCACCGATATTCCGATATTAATCGATATCTCACCGATATCTCCGTAAATTGAAAGACCGATATCTCCGCGAATACTGATATTTTCGTCCTTGAGTATAAGTGAGTTAAAATTATAAATTGCATTTTCCCACCAAAATATTTTGTGTTATTTATGGTATTTGTACAAGTGCCATCTTTTTTATTGTTGGTTCATTTTTTTTCCTTTCGCCCTTCCTTCTAAGAAAATCCATTTTTTCCATTTTTAAGTACCAATAAGTTTGTTTTTATCTTAAATATTTTTTACGTATTATATATGAAATTAATCATTTTTTTATGATCCTTTATTTTGACATCCGTATCACATATTTAAAAGTGTGATATTATACTCCCTTCCTCCCAGCTAATTTTTCGTACTTTCCATTTCGATCCGTCTCACTTAACTTTTCACACCCTTAAAAAGGAAATTTCTCTCACAATCTCTACCCTCAAAATCTCCTCACTCAATCTCCACCTTTAAAAAAGTCAAAGAAAAAGCAAAATCTGTTTTTTCATAACATCCATGTCCGGTCAACTGTGAAAAGTTAACTGGGACGGAGGGAGTATTAAACAAATATACAATTGTTTAGTGGTTGATTATTCACTTATTTGGCTAGATTTGAGTACTTATTGTGGATGTTTATTGATGTCATATATAGGCTGCAAATACGAATTAGTTAAACAATCATATTAAAATATATTTTATTATATTTTTTTAAATAATTTAATTTATTTATTTATTGTATTTACCTTTATTCTATAAATTAATCTATATATATACACTTATATATATATATATGCTTATATATATATATAAATGTGTGTGTATAATAAAGTAAAAAAAAAATGGAGTCAAATATACAAAAAAAATTAAAGTTCTGTCAATTGCAAGTCAAACATTTTCAAGGATTTTATTTATGTATGTGTCCCTAAAGATAAGTTGTTATAGTGTTAACATTCTATTACTTTGTTTCTTCGTCAACAACTCTTTTCTATTTTTTAAAATGCTAATAAGTTTTTTTTATTTTTAATCTGTTTTACATATAATATATCAAATTGATAGTCATTTCACCTTCTTTAAGTTGAATTATATTTTAAGTCTTTTGTGGATTAGACTATGTAATATAGCAAATTAGATTATATAAAAATAAATCAATTCACAAATTTTAACAATAAAAATATGAGATTATCCAGAAGAAAAATTCAATTTTCTTATAAATTATCAATGTACTTTATCACTATCTTATCTTTTTTTTAATAACTTGTGTGTTAGTATATTTGTATTTTTTCCAACACATGCAATTAATTGGACTATTTGTGGTTATTAACCTAAGTTAAGAATGATAAGGTATGGTTTAGTTTTTAGAAAAAATAAAATAAAAGTAAGCATTTTTATTTGTTATATTTAATATTTATTTTAGTTGTATCAATAAAAATATTTTTATTCATAAACGATAAGTATATATTTAATCCAAAAATTTAGGGGAGAAACGAATAATCTCACTATTTAAAATTTTA
Source organism: Ajuga chamaepitys (assembly GCA_958295605.1). Taxonomy (NCBI): domain Eukaryota; kingdom Viridiplantae; phylum Streptophyta; class Magnoliopsida; order Lamiales; family Lamiaceae; genus Ajuga; species Ajuga chamaepitys. The sequence continues at coordinate 48,345,967 of OY282507.1, forward strand.
CTATGATATAATTCAAAATTTCAAAATATTTATTTTATCAAGTATACAATATCTACATTTTTAAATAATAAAGTAATATAAAAATGAATTTAGTTAAAATATTATTCTACTAGCAGACTTCCGTGCATCGCATGGGAGTAATACTAGTTATATAAGAAATGCTAAAATTATACTAATTTTATAAGGTGGTTAAAATTATATTAAAAGTTATGATAAATACTATTTCCACCACTTTTCACCTCTTTTAATTTGACTTATTCAACTACATTAACTTATTCATAAAATTGAAATTATAATATTTCTTTTCTTACTTTACGAATATGACAAGACATTAATTTTTGAAACTAAATATTTTTCTAAGAGAAAAAATGCTTTTGAAACAGTTTTTCCTAAATTCTATGGAATAGGGAGAGTAATATTTAATAAGAAGAAAAACGGGATACTAAAAACACATCTTATAGAAGTGCTAAATTTCTCTCTCAAATTTCAGTCTACGCTTCTCTCTCCTGCGCTGAGAAGTTTTTTTATCTGTCTCCTTTTAGAGAGGGTTGATTTCTTATTGCGTTGTGGACTCGTCTTTCCCTAATATGACATTATCTCGGGAGGAAGATGAGGAACTGGTGTTTGAATCAGAATTTATTCGGGCGGAAAATTCTTCGATGGAATTTTGTTTGGTGGGTTGAGTTTTGACAGATAGGCCAATTTCATTTAACGCGATGCTGAATTGTTTGGCGGAATAATGAAGCCCAGTGAAAGGAATGGTAGTTTCACTGGTAAATGTTAAAATCCTAATCTCTTCTTGTTCCAGTTTTTCCGTAAAAATGATCTAGACAGAATTGTTGATGGAGGACCTTGGACTTTGATAATTTTATGTTGTTGTTTTACAAACTGAAATGCAGGGAGGTTCCTTCTTTCGTGCCTCTTGATTTGGTTAAATTCTGGAGTCAGGTACATGATTTGCCTCTTGGAATTCTGCCTCCTACAGTCAATAAAGCTCTTGATAATTTTGTTGGTAAATTTATTGAGTATGATGAGAAAAATAATTCAGCATTGTGGAGGAGTTATATGCGAATTAAGGTGGCTATTGATGTCGAAATTCCCCTTAAGCGATTCAAGAAATTCAAGATGGAAGGTGGGTCGTTTACTACTGTTAAATTCAAATATGAGAAATTGGGTACGTTTTGTTTCTTTTGTGGTATTCTTGGTCATTTCGATAGATTTAGCAAGAAACTTTTTTATGGTGCAACTCCAAATCCACCTAGGGAATGGGGAGTCTAGTTAAGAGTGGCCCCTTAGAAGGTTTCGGGGACGGGTGGTAAACGATGGCTGCAAGGTGAGACATTTTCAGATGGTAACGCCAACACTACAGGATCTCAGAATTTAAAATTGAGCGAAAATCGTGGCAATGGCATAGCAACGATTACAGGAGAGAATTATGTAAATCCACCATTTCGGGATGTTACAAATCAGCCTCCCTATCAGACTGATGATGTAAGTATTATCGTTAATAATCCTTGTTTTGGATATATGGGTGGGATTTTGCGCCAATTCCCAATGGTCCAAATTTGACTGATGATCGCAGGAGGAGATGGCCCAATTCTACAGACTCACCCAACATAGATTAATGGAACTTGAGTATCCAGTGGTAAATCAAGGTGTAGGAGAGAATGATGAATCGCGGGTTTCCACTACTAGTGAGCATTTTTTATTGGCAGATCCTGGTCCCCAAACTTGCCATCCATAATGGTTATCATTAGTTGGAATTATTGAGGGCTCAACCAACCTCGTGCAATTCCTATTGTCTGTGACCTTGTCCGATCACAAAAGACAAATGTTATTTTTCATTATGAGATAAGTGTGTGTGCCAGTCGAATATAAGTAGTACGTTTAAAGTTAGGATTTGAGAGGGCTTTTGGTGTCGATAGACTCGGTCAAAGTGGTGGTATTTCTATTTTATGGAAATGTGCTATCAGTTGTAGGGTTTTAGGTTATTCTCGTAATCACATTGACACGAAAATTAAAAAGGGCGTCTTTGATCCTCGGCGGCTCACTAGATTTTATGGTTTCCCGGAAAGTCATAGAAGGTTTGCATCGTGGAATTTACCGCGCTCATTAAGTAATCAGTCATCTCTGTCGTGGTACATTATTAGTGATTTCAACGACATCCTTGATCCCGTGGACAAGAGAGGGAATGTTGATCATCCTCAATGGCTTATTAATAGATTCAGACATGCAGTGGAGGATTGTGGATTGTTGGACCTACCTCTCTTGAGCTACCCTTCTACCTGGGAGAGACGTCGGAGTACACCTTGGCATGTAGAGGAAAGGCTAGATCGTGCTCTTGTATCATCTGTGTGGCTGTCTTATTTTCCAAATGCTCAATTGAATAATTCGAATGCTCTGGTTTCTGACCATTCATCGATTGTATTACATTGTTCTCCTCAGGTCTTCATGGGTAGAAAATGTGGTTTCAAATTTGAGAACAAGTGGCTTCAAGAACCACATTTAGCTAATATTGTCCAATCATGTTAGGATTCAGCAGGTAGGGGAACTATCATTGGGAAGTTGGAGGTTCTTGCTTCTCAACTATCCGTATGGGGTGTTAAAAAGTCCAGAATATTCAAAGAAGATATTGATCGGTGCAAACAAGATATTGAGCAGTTCCGTAATTCATCTCAAACTAGCTAGTGATGTGGAGAATCTTGAATTGGTCTAAGCTCATATCCTTGCTAGTACAAGAAGAAGCTCATTGGAGGCAAAGGGGTAAGGAGTTTTGGCTAAAGGATGACGATCTTAATATATTTTTCTATGCGCCTGCTTCACAACGGAAAGATCGGAATAGCGTACAATTTTTAATTGATGATCATGGGATCCAACATAATAATCCTGATGAGTTGTGCAAGGTAGTATCTCATTATTATTATGAATTATACAAGGCTTCTCAAGCTTCCTATAATGATGTGGTGGACTGTGTGGATAGGGTGATTGATAACAGCATGAATGCCTAATTCATGGCTCCTTAGGATTAGGGGTGGTTCGGTACGGTATACCGTACCGAATTGCCCATACCGTTACCGTACCGAAATTTTCGGTACGCCGAAAATCCATACCGTACCGAAAATTTCGGTATACCGAAATTCGGCATACCGAAAATTCGGTATGATATCGGTAAATACCGATACCGTACCGAAAATTCGGTATACCGAATTTTGTATCGGTATCGGTATATACCGATCCATACCGTTGATTTTGGTATACCGAAATTTCGGTATACCGAAAATTTACGGTATCCCGTTAGGAATTTGGTATACCGAAATACCGAACTACCAAAATACCGAAAAAAATTCGGTATACCGTTAAATACCGAAAATACCGAAAATTTTAAATTATCATACTGTTACCGTACCGAAAATTTCCGGTATGGTATCATACCGTACCGAAAATTCGGTATACCAAAAATTTCGGTATTTTCGGTAATTTTTCGATACGGTATGTGCGGTATTTTTCCCCACCCCTACTTAGGATGAATTCAAGCTAGTTGTTCAGTCTATGAAAGCTGACAAGTCCTCGGGACCGGATAGATTTAATCCGGGCTTCTATCAGCGGTTTTGGAAGGTTGTGGGTCCTAAGGTTGTGCGAGATTGCATGAGTTGGTTAGATGGTTCACGATTTCCCTTGTCCCTTAGTAACACAAACATTGTTCTTATTCCGAAGGTGGACCAGCCAACTTCCATGAAAGATCTTTGGCTAATCTCTATGCAATGTTTTATATAAAATTGTGGCTAATGTGTTGGCTAATTGTTTAAAAGGTTTTCTTCCAGGCATTATTTCATCTTTCCAGTCTGCTTTTGTTAAAGAAATATCCATAAATGATAATGTTATCATTGCGTATCCATGAATAGGAATAGTAGAGGTAATAGTGGTGATGTTGCGCTTAAAATTGATTTCTCTAAAGCCTATGATCGCATTGATTAAGGGATACTTGAAAAGTATGTTGCTCTAACTTGGATTTTGTAAGGAATGGGTGGATTTGATCATGTTGTGTGTGACCACGGTATAATATACGGTCTAGGTTAACAATAAGCGAGTAGGGCTGATCATTCTAGGAAGAGGATTGTGACAAGGGCACCCTCTCTCCCGCTATTTGTTTGTTATTTGTGCTCAAGGGTTGTCTTCTTTAATTTCTAAGAAAGAAGCTTGTGGTGTTTTTAGTGGAGTTAAAGTGTGAAGAAGAGCACTAGCTATATCAGATCTTATGTTTGTTGATGATTGTATGATGTTTTTAAGGCTGGTCAGCATCACTCTGATGTTGTTAAAAATATCTTATCAATTTTTGAACTCTCTTCGGTCCTTGCAGTAAATTATGCAAAATCTGGAATTATTTTAGTAAAAACGTGAGGGTAAGTTGTAAGAGCTCTATTTGACATTCTTTGAGTGTCTTTACTCCTATTAATACAGGGAGCTATCTAGGGTTGCCTTTGGTTATTGGGAGTAAGAAACTAGCTATTTTCTCTTATTTGAAGGACAGGTTGTGGAAACGAATTTAGGGGTGGAATTAGAGGTGGCAATTCGGGGGGCCCAGCTCGGCCGGGCCCAATTTATTTCGGGCCCAGAAATGCTAGGCCTGGGCCGGAGGACCTCGGGCCATTGGACCAAAAAAGCCCAACAATGAGTTTTTTTCTTTTCTTTTTTGTTACTTTAACCATGAAGTATTCGATTAGTGAGGGGAAAAAATTCAATTCCATCGGGCCGGGCCGCGGGCCTTCAGGCCAAGCCGGGCTTGGTCCGCCAAAAGAAAAACCTGTTCGGGCCGGGCCAAAAAAGCCCGAATTTTTTCGGGCCTCAAATATTCCAGCCCAGTCCGCTCTATATTTCGGGCTAAACGGGCCAGCCCATCGGGCCGGGCTAGTTTTACCAGCTCTAGGTGGAATAGGCGGCCATTGTCTAAGGCTAGTAGAGAGGTTCTTATAAAATCAGTTGCACAAGCTTTGCCTGCTTATTGCATGCAGTTTTTTCTTATTTCAGTGTCCTTGGAAGAAGAGCTTCAACGAATGATGAATTCGTATTAGTGGGGTAAAGGCTCCAATTCCAGAGGCATTAAGTGGTTGCATTGGGATCGTCTATGCGCTCGTAAAGAGGATGTGGTCTAGGATTTTGACATCTACAAAACTTTAATCTATCTCTTCTCGGGAAGTAAGGTTGGAAATTACTTACCAACCCAGATTCACTTGTTGCAAGAATCGTCAAAGCTAAATATTATCATTTGAAGCATTTTTTTACGGCATCACTAGGATCTAATCCTAGTTTCGTCTGGAGAAGTATCTGGAGCTTACAAGCTCTCCTTCAGAGAGGATTTTGATGGAAGTTGGATAGTGGTAATTTGATCTCGATCTGGACTGAGCCTTCGTTATGTGATCTACATTATCCACAAATTCAAACTCCTTTGATTGATAATTTGGAGAACATGAAGGTAGCTGATCTTATTTTTCCTGATTTGCGTGATCGGGATATGGATTTCATTGAAAATGTTTTTATTGCCCGTGTTGTGGAAGAAATTCGTAAAGTTCCAATTCGGTTTTCTTATGTAGATGATACACATGTGTTGAACGTGAAAAATACCGTTTTTTCTTACATATTTCACGTCCCTATTTTTGTGTGAATTGCGAGTGTTTATCATGTTTACATGCGATTTCGTGTTTTATTGTATTCCTGGGTTGATTTTCCTTTATAATATGACTTGATGCACTTTTGGGTGTTTTGAGTCGTGTTTTGAAGGTTAGGAAAATTCGGAAGATCAAGAAGATCGATTACATATATTTTCTCACTCGGGACCATATCTCGAGGCCCAAATGGGCCTAAATTAGGCTGAGGTCAGGCCCAAATTAAAGTATTACAAGTCACGAACAAAAGTCGCGAAGGAGTCAAGTCGAGAAAATGGGTGGAAGGCCTCAAAACGACAAGAACGGGAAGAAAAGGTCGATCGCACGTGTATCCCTGTTCTGAACCACATAACGAGGCTCAAACGGGCCCAAATTAGACTCTTCAAAAGCCCGACTTGAAGTTCATTGAGTCACGAACAAAAGTCGTGAAGAGGCCATGATAAGAAGACGAGAGAAAAAGGCCCAAAATGGCGATGAGAAAATATGGGACGAAACAGAAAATCAAAGGGTGCAAGTTGAGTGTCGGACCGATCCGAACCGGTACCGGACCGGCACTCGGCTGATACGGATTCCAGAAGGTTGAGGGCTTTGAGCCGGACACGGTACTGGTCCGCGTGCGTGCGCACTTGACCTGTTTCCATGCGCTGACTTCGTATTTCGACTATAACTTGATACAAACTCGAATTTGAGAGATTCAAGATGTCACACGAGTGCGAGATGAAGATCTACAATTTTCATGTTCAGGTTGAAAGCTAATTCTGCACCAATTATTCCCAGAAATCGTGAGAAGACCGAGTTGAACGCACATGAGGGGCTCGACTCAACAACTTATGATCCCTTACTTTCTTATTTGTATTTTACATTTATGCCCTTACTATTAGGTCTAATTTTTGCAGATTTTAGGGGTTGGAGGACCTATATATATCCCTTTCTTTCTCATTTGTAAAAATTCAAGCTTTGCCTCCTTTGTAAACTTCTCCAAGACACCTCCTCTCCTTTCTTTTTCATTTTCAGTTTTTTAGTCTTTGAAACTAGGTGTTTTTCTTCCTCCTCTTCAAGGAGGAAGTTGTCCTTGAGGAGAACTCAGGGATTGCTCGCGGGTTTGTGACACCTGACTATTTCATCAAAGGATTTCGAGGGTTTCTTCAATATATTAAGCATTTTCTATCTCTTCTCTTTATTTTCGATTTTTATTATTTTTATTGCTTGATGTTGATGATGCATTTTATTGCTTTGATGATTTGTGAGTGATTTCCGTGTTTCTCGAAGTCGGGAGTAGCCCAAGCTTCAGGATTGATGATTAGTTGATTGATTATTGGATTTGTTGTGAGTTATGGTACCTAGGGTTATGATTTGGCTATTTTGTAATAATGGTTAATTGATATTGAGCCTTCGACCACAGACTTGTTTCACGGCAGCTCCGGCTTTCGGTGCCGTAGGATCACTTCAATTAATCGTGCAATCAAAAGATGATAGTTGACCCCCCCCCCCCCCCCCCCCCCCCCCGGCGCCCAGGCTAGGGATAACTATCCTTTCGAGGATTACGTCGACTAGATTTTAATTGAGTTTAGAGGTTAATTATTATGCCTTAGTGTATTCAAATGGGAAGTTATAATTAGATCAACCAAATGTTCAATCGGTAGAAGAGAGACCTATGGAGGAGAAGCTCTATCGAGAGGGGGAGTAGAGTCTAGGGGCGTTGGTTGGGATGGACAAAATTAGGTTTGGTCGCACCCTTACGCTGATCTTCAGCGTATCGGGCTATCCTATTTTAGTCTTACGTAACCACAATCCCCGGGCCCAGGGTTGGATTATAATTTCTTGTCTGTGTAGGTAGTCTACATTGAACCCCGATTACTCAGTGATTCTAGGATATTAGGAGCACTTCGACCTTTTTCTTAGAATTCGTTGATCTCGAAGAATGCCCTAGGACCTTGCTCCCTAGGCAATATTCTCTTGGGATGAAGATTTTACGATTTGCTTAATCACATGTAGCTCACAATAATGTCTTATAATCACTTCTAAATATCAATTCCATCTTGCTTGTATGAAACCGAGTCTCAGAAATATCTTCCCATCGTTCGGTTCCTTCCTTGCCCTTATTTATTTGCTTTGTGTTGTTTAGATTAATCCCCACTCTTAATTTACATTTGACCTACTTAATTCGAAAGTGATAAAGCCAATTCTCACGAAAAATCCTTCCTTTGGATTCGATATCTTATATACTACCTCTATCACAAATCGTACGCTTTCGGTTTGAGAAGGTTGTTCCAATCCTAACGATTTGAAGCTACTTTCGCGACAAGTTCAACGTGTATACAAGTTCAACGTGTATGACATTTTTCTAAAGATGGATGTTGCACGGTTAAATCAACTTATCGTGATGCAACGAATCATCTTTTTCCTATGGAGCAGTTGCAGGTTTAAGGTGATTGGTTTCATATTTGGAGAATTCGGATGCCTCCAAAATTTTAGAATTTTGCATGGCGTCTTTCCCGTGGGTGTTTCCTACTCGTGTGTGCTTATCGGCAATACATATTTCCGTCTCTTTAGGATGTCTTAGTTGTGACCCTGAAATTGAAGATGAGTGACATATGTTTTTGGAATGTCAGTACGCTAATGAGTGTTGGTCTCTTTGCACATTTGGTCATATTGCCATGTCAGTTCCGGATGATTTGGAGAGCTTCAAGGATTGGATGTTTTTCATGAATGATACACTTGGTGCCAAGATCCATGGTGAGTTTCTTGCGATACTTTAGGGGATTTGGTATGCCCGTAATAAACGGCTATGGGAGGGTATTTCTATTTCGGCTGCTCGAGCTATCTCTTTTGCGAAAGAGACTTGAAAAGACTGGCTATTTGTTCATGGGTTGATATCTGATGGTCCAAGAGTAGAGTCTATGGAGGATGTGGGGTGGACTAGACCGCCTTAAGGGTTTGTCAAATGTAATGTTGATGTAGGATTTCTTGGCAACTCAAGTTGTTTTGGGGTTGCGGTAGTAGTCAGGGATTTGAATGGTGGGTTTGTGGCGTCAAGATCTATTCTTTTCTGTGGTGTCTGTTTTGGTTAAAGAGACGGAAGCTATTGTGGTTAAAGAGGCTTTGAGTTGGGTCAAGGAGCTTGGGAACTCTCATGCAATTATAGAATCTGATGCAAAAGGTAGTGGTGGATTCAATTAAGGTCCATTTGGATGGAGGAGAGATTTGAGGAATGGATTTGAAAATCCATCATCAAATCCACCCAACTTGTTTGGTAAAAAAAATCAAATCAAGGGATTTTAAATCCCTTTTAAATTTCTAGTTCATTTTGGATGGAGTTCAAATTCATCCAACAAATTAGTCATTTACAAATTCATCCTACCTCTCATATATGTATAGCCACATAATCACACACATTTCACATACCACACACACAACACATTACACATACCACGCACACACACTTCACATGCATTTCACACACTACACACATTTCACACACACTATACGCACACACTACACACATACTACACACACTTCAAACACACACTTCATGCACACACACACACACACTTCACACACATTATACACACTTCCATTATCATCATCCTTTAAAAAATGTTAAGAAATGACTGAAAAAGGAAAAGTGTAAATAATTCAAATCCACTCATTTAAATTTAAACATCCAAATAAGGGATTTGAAATGAGTGAATTTCCAAATACAAAGAATTAAAAATCAAATCCTTTCATCCAAACACAACCTTAATTCATTTGCCTTTGATACCACAGAATTTGGGAGTACTATTTCAGCTTGCCAATTAGCTTTACGTCAAGATCCCCTATTTAAAAGTCGCTTTGTTAAGAGACATGCTAATAGCGTTGCACATACCTTGGTTAAGTCTTTGCTTGCTCGTGCTTGTTTTAGTGTTTCTTTTGTAGCACCTGAATGTATTAAGAATTGATTTATTCGGATTGTATAGCTCAAGTGACAGAGCATCTACCATCTAGACCTTTGATTCTGGGTTCGAGTCACCGTGGGAGGAGGGGAGGATTTTTTCTTTGTTCTTAGATTAGGAGAAACAAATTTAAATTGTACTCTCTGTATGATCACTAAAGTCGCTTGTTTTAGAAAACCAATATACCAAAATTATTAACTGTGAAAAGGTAAACAAATGGGACTAAATAGTAATCTAGCCTTTATACAAGTATGTGTAATATATATTTAATACTGATCATTGAATGATTTTGCACACTTATTATAATTTATTGACTAAGTACATTTTACAGTTTATGCATCATTTGTGACATTCCATCCATTGAACCAACTGGAAACGAAGTCTCTTATCATTGTATTGAAGATGACAAAAACTTATCTTTGTCCATCATAAATTGTGCGGCGGTATACATATTACGTTTTTTATGGAAAATATAACTTTTATTTATAAAAATAGTATTTTTCTGACCAACTCATCAATATAAAAGTATTCCTTTATAAAAATATCAATTTAAGGTATTATTTTATTTGTAAAAAGATATCAATTTTTCCACTTGGTGTCGGTCATTGAAGATACATCAACATATTCCAGCATCAAATGCCATATTTAAACAAAGCAAATAAAAAAGTCAAAGAAGAAAAGCAATCATCCCCAATATTTTCGGATTTATCATTTGGAATATTTCACAGTGCACTTCGAAAAGAGAGTAACCCATTTTATGTGGATCCCATATTTCTATATTTTATTCATATATAGAATGTGTCATTCTCTCTTCGAAATGCATCTTAAAGTACTTAGGGGATTCAAATCCAACATTTTCTTTTATGCCCCTGAAATGGAGTCATCATACGCATATACAATACACCTTAGAAGGCAAAAATCAGTTTAATCTCTGTGATATCTCCTTACAAATCTTCAAAAATTCGATACCTGTGGAAAAGCGGCAGTTCAGGAGGATATGAATAGCAGTAGAAATCCAAAATGAAAGTATAATGGTAGAGTGCACCGAGAGGACTGAAAATAGTTATGCGATACTCGATTTGAACTTGTTGGTTAAAAGATTGTTTGGATTCTATTCGACAGAGATACGAAACAAACTCAGACATAATATTGAAAGGTTGAACGAACCACAGTACATATGGATTGACTCGACTCATTCACAGCCCTATATACAAATTCAGTTGGGTTTATATACCGAGGAGATTCTTTAATCTGTTTTAACTTGGAAATTCATAGCCTGGTAAATTTCTCCAGGATACTAGATCAAACTTTAACAATCCCCCTCTTGCCCCTTGTTGCTTCTAGCCTCTCTTCGAGTTAGATTACTAAATTTCTAAGTTTTGGCACGTGAGATCATAATCCAGGTATTATTTTCATGCATTCATCATCATTCCGAAATCAGTTGTACTGTTATATATTAAACTATGTTTAAGCACACATCGTTCACAGAAAACATATGAAGATTATGACAAGCAAAAATCATAAATGCAAATGCCTTTTCCAGTCCACGCTACTGACCTCTCGTAATCCAGTTTTTGGGTTACAATTCCATGCAGCAGAAGCTCCGAGTCATAGACGGAAGCTCCTGCACATTGAGAGTTAACAAGCTTCAATCTATCAAAAAAAAGTAATAACAGATGACAGGATTTTACCTTTCTCAAGATATTGTAAGGAAATAGTGTAATCTTCCTCACATGAGATTATTAGAAAATCATCAGGAATCAACTTATCCTTCGTCTTGGCAGCTGGTATATTCTGAACTACCTGAGGTGCATTTAATGGATCTCATTCAATCATTTTAAAGCATTAAAACTCTTTTTTTCTGGAAAGGAAAAAAATAAAAGAAAAAAAAGGAACATCTGGAATCTATAGAACTGAAAGCAACATTTGAGAGAAATTTAAAAACCATGAATGTCATTTAAAGATGTTTAGAGTGACACCAAACAAAAGCCATACCTCTCCCTGAACTGCCTTGACCAAGGTTTTAATCACATCTACACTAGGTTTCACATTAGGGGTGATCACGACTCTGCGGCCCTGCTGATCAACAGAGATAACACTCAGAGCACATACCTTCAGTGCATTGCGATTTTTTTTTTTTCTTTATTAAAAAAATTGTGTATCACCTTTAAAAGTGGTAACTTGCTAGCACGACTGAGTGTTACAGGCATATTGAATCCAATTTCTTTTTCCTTCTTCTCATCTCTCAAGATGAAACTCTTTTCATGAATAACACAGCCAGCTTGTTCACAGCTCTCAAGCCATAAATGTGTCACCACGGGTTTGCCAAGAGCAATGGCTTCCAACATATTTCTTGTTCGTACAAATCTGTCAGCTACAAAATGTGTTGCATTTGAGCAAGAAGATGCTATTGATAACCCTAGTCGCGCCACAATCTGCAACAAAGGATTATTAGGTACATGCAGTTTTAACTGACAACAATGCCAGGTTTATATAAGCTATGACTGCTGATTGTATCGCAGCAAAATACCTTTTTTTGCTGCTTAAGCGTGCCTTTCTCTAAGTTCTGGCTGAACAAAACGCAAACCTTTCTCATAGCTCTTTGCCTTCTTGAATCTTTTTGCAGAAAATCAGGTAGTGATCCAGTGTAACCCAATCTCATAAGCTCTGCCATTAGAGGAGATCTTGAAATGGGATTTGATGGTTGCTTTTTTTTGTCACTGCCTTCTAATACTTGCAAAGTCATGGAATTCTCATCTGACATTAAGTTTGACTTCACGTTACTTGAAGCATTGAGAGAGGAAAGTTTGCAATCATCCAAAATACCACATTGCATCGATGATTTGCCCGTTACAAGTCCAACTGATACTTGCTTGTCAGATGCTGCACTATCATTGACAGATAAACTTAAATCAACAGCCAATGTTAAGGATGTTGCTCTATGATCTCTTCCTAATGGAGATTTGCGCTGCCTCTTATAGACTAAAAGCTTTGGTACCCGTCTCTTATAGACTAAAAGCTTTGGTGCCCGTCTCTTATAGACTAAAAGCTTTGGTACCCCTTTGTATACTTCCTCATTCAATGTAGGACCTTTTTCCACATTGTGCTCAAACGCCACACATGGAGAGCACTCGTTACTCGAACTAACTGAATGGTGTGGCTTGCGTTGACGTGTTCTTTTCCCTCTTGGATAGACCCACAGATTCAACTTTGAAGAAGTCCTATCAGCCACATTAAGACTATAATTCTTTTCTCTTTTTGCTATGTCTGCTTTCACTTGAAAAGATGAACCACTATCCGATTTCAAGCATGTGTGTGTGTCTTCATGGACGCTAGACATATTTCTCAATCTCCAAGAGGAAACAGGCTTGATACCATCAGCAGTCTCTTCTGCTCTTCTGCCACACCAACAATGATGTTTTTGAAAATCTTTTGATGATCTTTTTTCCTGAATTGTAGAATTTTTCATACATTTCGAGCGTTTCCTTTTGGACCTCCAACCTACAAAAGTCTCCTCGTAATTGGCCACACGATTTAACTTACACTTGCTACCTGAAAGTGGCTTGTTTGAACCTTGATGAGTGAAACAAGCATCAAAACTGGGAGGAACTGCATGTATTAATTCTTCCATAGCTTCAATAGCCACTTGAGTGTCCAAACCAATATCTAAGGCATCAGACACATGACCAAACTGTTCAACTTTTTCCACATTCTGTCTTGATATTCCTGCATCATGCTGTTTCTGCAACTCCATGGAACCATATGAAACAGAATTCGATCCTATATTATCAGACTCAATAGAATTTAATGAATCTGTATTTAGATCGAAGAGACTTGAAATATTCCCTGCCATCTTCTCTTTTGACTGGAGACTGGAGATCTTGTTGTGCAAGTTAACATTGTCAGATTCTTCATAAACGGATAAACAGCCAGATTTGTCACGAAATTCGCATGTTGAGTCCCTATTCATTCTTAGTGAAGTGTACTCATCCTTAATCTGCTTTTCGGCCCAGTCAAAAGTCTTTAACTTGCTATTACAGGATGCAAGGCTTACTCTCATTGCCAAACTTCGAGAACCCTTTGACCTCAAAGACGGAGGTGATTTAATCATATTGGTCTTCCTAGTTAGAATTTCTTCACATGAGCCCAATTCACTAACTGAAAGAAAGTGATCTACAAACCTGAGGGCCTTATCTTCTGATTCTGCAGCTTCTGGAGACCCAAAATAATTCAACTCTGCAACCTTACAGTCATAATTTGTATCCTTTCCCATATCCATAGACTTTGACTCATGTGAAGTCAACTTTCTCTCATCAAGCGATTCTTCCATGGAACATTCTCTAACAAGATTCGAGAAATCCGAAGGACTTGATTTTTGATCTGGTGATTTGGATACTTCACTGTCCACAACCACATGATACTTTCGAGATCTGGTCTCATTATAATGACTAGTTTCTCGATCACTCCTTTCACTTCTAGCTGAATCAAGATGCACATGCTCACTATCCTTGTTATCCAGCCTACGGAAACAACCTAGGGGAAAAAGAGAATATTGAAGCAAATCATTAACCGACATGGGATAGTGTTTAAAATCTGATTACATCATCAAACTTCAAGAACTACAGACTCAATGTTTGAGCTTCACACACACACAAATATTTGAGCAAGTTTACAATTAGTATTAGTGCCTTAAGACATCTTAACAAGCAACACAAGAGCAAGGGAATTTATGGGATAGTGGAAAATTCAATAGGAGTAATATTAAATTAAACGGAGAACTAGTCGCATATATGAGACAATGTATCTTCAAGCCCGTTAATTCATAATCAGATAAGTTGTATTGTCTACCAGCAGGACCTTGCCGTCTTCTCGGCAACCCTGTAGCATTCCTGCTAGATAACCTCCCAATCATATGAAAACGCCCATTCACCAAATTCACAGCCTCATTTTGGTTCCCTCCTTCGTCATCACTATCCAGCACTACTTCTTTCTCGCAGTGATCTTCCATCTGATCTGAATTTTGAGAAGATTCACATACATCCAAGACCTCGGTGTTCATATCAAGATCACGGGGGCTTTCAAACGCAACTGTGTCATCACGGGGGACAGTGTTTTCATACTCATCCTCCATTTCACTCTACTTCCCCTTCTATCCTGATTCCAAACCACAGAAATTTGTTATAGCATCAGCTTTCACATAAATTAAAAAAACAAGCACAAATAATATCATATTTACAGCTTCCATCATTTCAGAATTATGATTTTCTTTACCATTAGGACATTTAATCCCATCTCCCCTTACCACCACCACCATAGGTGATGTAAACCTAATCTAACACCACAATGCACGAGAAGAAAAAGAGGCACAGAATATATCTTTACATACAACAATAGCAAATAATAGATGCCAAAAACAGAACAATAGGCTGAACATATAATCGATGAATCCGTTTCACTTAAATTAAACAAATACATAAATAAGATTATTGACCTAATAATTTTCGGGCAGGAGAGAGAGCGTAGTCCAGATAAATCCAGTGTCGTTACAGAGCTTAGGGTTTCACTTAGCAGCAGATTATTTCAAATATGCTGTAAAGAAATTCATGGAAATGGAAACACCGTTCTGAAAGATGAATGACATTTCCAATTTTTGGAGGGAAACATTAATGTAATATTTACTTTTTGTAAGTAAGTTAAAAATTGAAATGTAGTAATCATCTGGGCATTTGGTCTAGTGGCATGATTCTCGCTTAGGGTGCGAGAGGTCCCGAGTTCAATTCTTGGAATGGCCCGTTTTTTGTTTTACTGAACCACTTTTACCCTTTTGCCCCGTTACCTTTTTCTAATAAAATCTGAACTATTTTTATTTCCACACCCATCAATCCGACACCACCGAAAATAAATAGAAATACAAAGGGTTGTGGTTTCTAAATAGGTTGGCTGCGACACGATCCCACCAACCCGACATGACTAAACATGAATATAAAGGTTGTGCCGTTGTGACAAAAAAGAAAAAGGTGAGTAGTGTTCAATGGTGTATCCAGATTTTGAGATTAAAATTAGATATATAAAAAATATAAAAGAGGGGATACAATATTATAAAAAATAAAAAATATACAAAAGATATTGTTCAATGTTTAAAGTAGTAGAATTTGGAGTTTAAATATTTAGGGGTACATGTATAATTTTATTGCAGGTTTATTTTTTAATACATAGTAAAAAAAAAAAAAAAAAAAAAAAAAAAAAAAAAAAATAATAATAATAATAATAATAATAATAATAATAATAATAATTGAGGGTACAATTGTACCCCACAATCCCTTATAGTTCCGCCACTAGTTGAGTTACCCCTTCAATCCTTATTCTTTTTTTTTTTCTTTAATTATTATTATTAAAGCTTGTATATAGTAATTTCACAAGTTACAAAGTTAGCTTTGTAAATTAACATGCGAATTTAATTATAGTATTCAGTTTTGTGTTAATTTTTAGAGTTTCAACTGATTTTGTGACTTTTTTCTTCATCTCCTCAAAGTTTAGATCTTCTCATCCTTCTTCCCTCATCGAAGTAGGAGGATATGTGAATATCTCTAACATGATATTGATTATCTATTTTGATTTGTTTTGTTTCGCTTGTTTTTTTGTTTGTTTTTTTCTTTTCCTCATCAAGTTTGTCTTTGTGAAATTTCTCCGCGCCTTTGTGCGTATTTCCACGCCTTGTGCGACCTTCGG
The DNA here is from genome assembly GCA_958295605.1 of Ajuga chamaepitys. Classification (NCBI taxonomy): domain Eukaryota; kingdom Viridiplantae; phylum Streptophyta; class Magnoliopsida; order Lamiales; family Lamiaceae; genus Ajuga; species Ajuga chamaepitys. The sequence continues at coordinate 48,362,291 of OY282507.1, forward strand.
TCTCCGGTCCCTATGAATTTTTCAACTTTGAAGGTTGTTGTGATTGACAAGCGTTCGAGACGAAGTTTGATGGAGATTGATGATCTTGAGCCAACGTCAAAGGTAGTTGTTTGTGTTTTTTTTTTCGATTCATTGCTTGTTGTGCATGCAATCACGAGGCACGAATCAGGTCTTGCTGTTATTGAACCTTTTGTGGATGATATTTAGCCCTTTTTTTTTTCTTTTTTTATGGATTATTTAATGTAATTGCTCGTAGGCTTGCGCGTTTTTTCTTTTCTTCAGTCGATCTGATTATGTGGATAGGTCCAGATTTTTCTTATTGGATTGCGAATCTTGTCATTAAAATTAATTAATGAGATTGTTGATTTTTTTTATAAGAAAAAAATAAAATATTTTGTGACTTACATAATTTAGTTATAGTTTTGCACTTATATTATTTTATTTTTATAAGACACAAACAAAATAATTTGTAAGATTTTGTTCCTGGAAAACCGCATAAAAAATTCGAGTGCAGGTGGGGAAACTAGTTCTCAAATTTTTAGAATTCGTTTTCCATATCTCCTCCTATCATACACCATGTATTTTGTAATCTCTTTTCTTCAATATATACCCGAATCAAAAATAGAATGACGCAATGTGACAAAATAAGGGGCATTCGGAGAATCGAACTCGGGACCTCTCGCACCCAAAGCGAGAATCATGCCACTAGACCAAATGCCCTTATGTTTCACAACTTGCGAATAATACTTATTTATAATGTTTCACCTGGTTATCGATTGGGCCAATCCCAATCTGATGTTTCTTTAGTATGTTTGAGCAACTCCTCTATTTGTTGGGTTGGGGAAACCAAATTTCAGAATTGGCGCTGACAGCCTGCCACCCCATTAATACCAGTCCCTTCATTTCTCTCTCTCAAGTTTTACCTAATTCACAAACGCCAGTCTCCAGACTTAAAAACATCATAATCTCATATCTAATTACAGCAAAATCACGACCTAATACATTGAGTCATATATATGAGCTAAACAATAATTTTATAGTCTCCATATCATTCTGTAGAAATAAAGTTAAACAAGACAAATTTACACACTCGTCTCATAATTTTCGACATACATAAACGAAAACTAACAGCCTTATAATTTATTACAATTTCTTTAACATAATAGTGCAAACTAAGTATTTTTAATATATTTTTATTTGCTAACCTTTTTAGTGGAGCAGAGATACAGATGCTTTTCTTCAGAGCAGCTTTCAACACTAGGATCACTTCCACTTGAAAGTTGAAACCACAATCTTGCAACACGTTTTGCTTTTCCAAAGAAGGTTTGAAGGTTAAAAAATAAATTTAAGTAATGAGGTGAAAATGGAGAGGTTAATTCATTGGGTGTAAAGTGTTAGGTTTTCTTTTTTTTTTTTTTAAGGTAATTTTACCGTCTTTCATCTCGAACTGATCAGTATGTGTTGTACGTGAATGACCCCCACTGTCAAGTCAGCAGGAAGATAAACGGCGTTTGCAAAATATTAACGAAAATGTGTATTTGTTCCAAATCTAAAAGTTAAAGTGTTTATTTGTCCCTTTTTAAAATAAAATGTGTAATTGGACATAAAAAAAGTTGAGGTGTCTATTTGTAACTAAGAGTAGAGTTCGAGTGTTTGTTGCCCCTTATCCCAAACAGGAAAATGAGTTTCAGAGGTAGAACAGTTAACTGAGGGCACCTTTACTTCATGTGATTAGGTTGAATAAGGATAAATAATTCAAGATAATCCAACGTTTACTTCGTTGATATTTTAAAGTCGGCTTATCTCGGATACTCGAGATAACACACTTTTCGAGGCATTTTTATCCTCATTGCTTATCCCACCTGTTGAGGAGGGTCTATTAATCCCATATTAAGGATTGGGTTCAGTTACCCTATATATCAGTATTCTAAAGATAGCTAGTCGCTAGCCGGTCAGTTCAATGAGGCCTAGCGCCTAGACGGCACCACCTTACACGAATAATTTAATTATTTAATAAATAAATAATACATAAAAAATATTAAAAATAATAAAATAAACACCATCTTCAAATTTTAAAATATTTACAGGGGGTGAAAGAGGAAATTACTAAATTAGGGGTGTGAGAAGAAATTAAAATTTTAAAGGACTCGTCTAAAGTTAAAAAAATAACAAGGTAAAAAAATAAATAAAAAGAAAAAAACATAAAAAAAATTAAAATAAAAATTAAAAATAAAAAATTAAAATTTGTGCAGTTAGGCTGATTAGTTAGCGCCTAAGCGGATTAGGCGCCGACTAATCGTCCTAGTCGCCGCCTAATACGGGGACCGAGTTTCCTGGCCGATTTTAGGTTAATCGGCTGGGTTTAGGGGCGCCTAGTGCCTAGGCGGTCGCCTATGTCGAGTTTTAGAACACTGCTATATATCCAAAATAAGCCTAACTTTTTAAAAATATTTAGATATTTATGTCACTCTATTTATGAAACCTTCAAAACTAAAGAAAAGCAGTCTCTTCCAGCCCTAAAACCCAGAAGCCGAAGAACACGTCCAAGTTGTCTTGTATAAATAATAGAACGTTATTAGTTGTACTCCCTCCGTCCCACCTTATCTTGCACGCTTTCCTTAAACGGCCGTCCCACCTTATCTTGCACGCTTTCCTTAAACGGCCGTCCCACCTTATCTTGCACAACCTAAAAAAGGAAAGTTATAACATAATCTCCACCCTCAAAATCTTCACTTTCAATCTCCACCTTCAAATCACCTTTGAAAAGTCAATAAACAACCAAAAAGCAACTTTTCTTAATATCTGTGCCGACCCCCCCCCCTGTGCAAGATAAGCCGGGACGGAGGGAGTATTAAACATTGGATGAGATAATCCAATTTATCTCAATCCCTCATTGTAATACACCACAATCTTATACAACCTATTATCCATAACCCAAAGTAAACAAGCCCTGAGTGTGTGAAGAAAGAAAAGAGAGAGTATTATTTTATTTTATAGTAAGAATTTTGTGAATGAAAAATCTTGATTCGTAGACAGAATGGAAGACATAGAAACAATATATGCATCAATTCACAAACTCGTCGGGTTTTTACTTCAAAACTGATGAGATTGGGAAAGGAAGAGCGAACGGGGAACGGATCCTCTAGTCCCAAATCCCTGTCCCAGCCCCCTGTTCCATTACAAAACGACACCGTTTTGTTCATGAAAAAGACGAGACAAATATATCAGCTCCAAGCCAAGCCGCCATCAGCCCTTCTTCCTTACTTTCATATCTTCCTTCTTCAATTATTCTCCAAGCCTACTCCAAGTCTCCAACACTGTCAGATCCCTCCAACTATTTCATTTTCACAAAATCTTCAGTTTCACAATATTTTCTGTTTGAAAAACTCCCGTTGTGGCAAGCCAATCTGCAATTTGCCTGTGTTTCATCTTTCTCATTTTTCCTGAAGGCTGAACAGTCAGTCCAACACCGCCATCATTTCGATCCATAACTCTAAAGTCGTGTGTGACGCTATAGCCTCACTCTTCGAAGTTTTGGACCCAATTTATTCTTCCAACTATCAAATACTTGTTGGCCGACTTCCACCAACAATTGGAATCAAGATTTTATATTCGTAACGGCGGTGCGAACATTCATGGTGTTCTATAATTTTAATTGAGATAAATCTTTATTTTTATTCTCTTTAGTTATATCTAGATTACAATCTAAGTTTGAATTAAAAAAAAAATGGGATCTTGCTTGAGGAATTTATCACCCGGTTCATCAGTTCCTCGTAGTTTGAATCAATTCATTTTTAGAGATCTTGCCTTATGGAATATATCTCTTGCCCATCAGTTCCTTGTTTGTAATCGACTTTTGAAACACCAATTAACTTTGTTTGTAATCGATTTTGGAGGGATCCAGACTGTGTTGGAGTAGGCATAAAGAATAATTTTGAAGAAGGAAGATGTGAAAATAAGAAAGAAGACAAGCGAGGTTGGTTCGGAGCTGATGAATTTTTCAGTCTTAATTTTCATAACAAAACGGTGCCGTTTTGTAATGGAACAGGGGGCTGGGACAGGGATTTGGGACTAGGGGATCCGTTCCCGAGGGAACGGCTTTGGAAGAGGGAACGGTTGAAAGCCTGAGAGTCTAATATCGTAATTTTTCGTAATAGATAGTAAGCTTTTGGTGTCAGTGTGAATTTTAGAAAAAAATAATTTATGACGCTGGCTAATACTACCACAAAATATTCTAAGTACACCATAATTTTATATGGGACAAAAATAACCTTGGACCAAATAACTAAACTACCCTTTTTAATTAATATAATGACTAAAAACACCACAAAATATTCTAAATACAACACGTTGTTTTTAATAAAATATTTTTTAAAAATAAGTATAACAACCATTTTCTTTTTTCTTTTTTTTTCCTTCTGATTCTCACTCTCCTTCGCTCTTACTGATCTTGTTCAACAAATGGCTGCTAAGGAACATGAGTTCAGGAAAGGTGGTGCCGTAAACCTCCCAAATCAATGTTGAATCTTATTACCTTTCTGAAATATTAAAGTGTGATCAACAAATTTTCAGATTCTATCTGCATCTTCTTCACAATCAATGTAATGGACGAAATAAAGATAGCGGACTGTGTTCCAGAAATTTTTCCAACACTTGGAGAGAATCATTATTGAAACGGCGTCTTTCGGGGCAAAAAAAAAAAGGATGTGAAGGATTTATGAAGGAGGAAACTCACTTAGCAGATCCTTCGATCATAACGATGCTTTATTTGATACAAAATTGTATGTGGCATGAATTAATTTGTAGGAGATGGGGCTTACATTATTTTAGGATTTTTATTTCAGTTTTTCATACTTATTTTTCTGTAAGGACAACGCACTTAGCAGTGCTCATTTCTAATTCTTCATTCTGGCTCATCACTGATTCTTCTCCTCGCTCATCTTATAATCATTCTCTTCCATGGCTATTTTCGAGCAGCTCTTTTTCCACCTAGAAATGCCAAATGGAGAATCTTATTTCATTTATTATTATTATTATTATTATTATCTTTTGTTTTCTATTATTTGTTTTTTATGAATTTATTTTCTTTTATTTTATTATTAATTGTGGTGTAGAGGTAAAATAAGAATTTAATGTGGTGTTTAAAGAAAATAGAAATATTTAAATTATTTATATGTAATATATTTAATAAATATGGTATACTTAGAATATTTTGTGATGACATTAGCCGCCGCCTTAATTTATTTTTCTTTTCTCTTCATTGAACGTAAAAATGGTACGTTGGCTTTTATATATAGTGGGCCCAGGGCTAATTTCCCTTTATTAATTTAGCTTGGGAGAATGCCGAGCAATGAGGTGGGAGATGTGGAGAGTATCCAGAATAGTCTTTTCTTTGTCTTGTATGCGAGATGTTGTTTTTAAATTGTTCCCTCTGTTTAGACACACTCTTCCCTCTTCTTCATTTTCACTTACACTTGCAGAGAAAAATGTTGACACCTCGATTCAGGTTACCTTCTTTCTCTCTCTTCTTCCATTCTTCATCTTCTCTTTCCTAATTTCTGTCTTCAATACTTGATTACAGATACGAATTTCACATTTGATTTTTACTCTATTTACTGCTCCATATCTCTCTCTCTCTCTAGTTTGCGAGTTTTACTGAGTCCAACTCACAGACAGTTTTCTGCACAATCAGGAAGGTAAAATCTGCTCATCCTTTTTACCTCAGCTCTTCCTTATTTCATTGCGCAACTACCCTCTGTTTCAGTAATTAAATTTGTTTGTAGAACTGTCCATTAGTTTGAATTTGAGTGCACTGTTGACACGGTGCCGTTTTTTATCTTATTTTTCTCCTTGTTTAGATTTAATCCTTTCTCCCCCAATGCTGAATATGGACATTTTTCAAGTAGATTTACCGAAAAAGGACAGATTAAATATATTTCAAATTTTGTAATTGTTTGTTTTGGTATTCCAGCAAATTAGAAGGCAAGGTAGCTCTTATCACAGGAGCAGCTAGTGGGATAGGAAAAGAAACAGCAACCAAGTTCATCAACTATGGTGCCAAAGTAGTCCTTGCCGATATCCAGAAAGATCAGGGCCATGAAACTGCCCGTGAGCTCGGCCCGAACGCCACTTTCATCCCCTGCGACGTCACCAAAGAATCCGACATCTCACACGCCGTGGACTTCACCGTAGCCAAGCTCGGCCAGCTCGACATCATGTACAACAATGCAGGCATTGCCTGCAGAACCCCACCGAGCATAGTTGACCTTGACTTGGCCACATTCGACCGAGTCATGGCCATCAATGTCCGTGGGGTTGTCTCCGGGATCAAACACGGCGCCCGTGTCATGATCCCGAGACAGCGAGGGGTGATCCTCTGTACCGCCAGTGTGACAGGCCTAATGGGAGGATTGGCTCAACATACTTATTCGGTGTCGAAAACCAGTGTGATTGGGATAGTAAAATCCGTTGCAGCAGAGCTGTGTAAACATGGGATTCGGGTTAATTGTGTGTCACCGATGGCTGTACCAACTCCTTTCGCGATCGATGAATTGAAGGGTTATTATCCGGGGATTGATCAGCAGAAGCTGGTGCAGATGGTGCACGATTTTAGCGCGCTCAAAGGGGCTGCTTGTGAGGCTGTCGATGTTGCAAATGCTGCAGTTTTTCTTGCTTCTGATGATGCTAAGTTTGTTAGTGGGCATAATCTTGTGGTAGATGGTGGTTTTACATCATTCAAGAATCTGAGTTTGCCCACACCAGATCAACTCCCATGAAACTATTCTCTCTCTCTAGGATAGGAGTGAAAAGAGACCAATAAGCAGCTCCCAATTGTGTAAAAGATGATTGAGACAGGCACTAAGCATGTTCAAGAGTAAAAGGAGGAATAAGATCCCTTTGATCAGTGGAAAAAGGCAAACAGTAATCAGAATCTGTTTATAGAAATACAGAACTGTCCTATGAGAATAGTGGAGCTGTACATGATATATCTTATTCATATTGAAATTGGGCGTTAATGGTCACATACAATCCAGATTTCTGTTGTCCACATAGTGCTTGTATCTACGAAGAATTTCGTCTAGCTTCCTATTTTTCAAGAAGCCTGAAAATGACGGAAAATTACCGCGTTGAATTAGAATTGTTCTAACACGATCTGGCGCATGAAGTCCTCTGGTGCTGGAATGAGGCAAAACAAACATATGATTACTTGTTAAATTAAGAAAACATAAGAGGCGATCTCCTATAAGACTGTCTTACAGTAAGACTAATCATCAAATAGTTAAATTGGTTTAAATATGATAATTATTTAACTATCCGTCTTACTTTCAGACGTCTTACATGAGTTATTGCCACAAGATAAGTTGCTCTACCAATAACCAGAAAAAGTAAAATTATGATCAATCAGATGATAGAACATATTGAGTACAGATCTTGCTAAGTAAAAATCATACTTATGTCTGAGAAATCAAAAGAAGAAAGAGTACCTAATCCACCGGTGAAGAGCTTGAACTGACCAATAGCTTGTCGGATGAACATCTCCACACCACTCACGACTACGGCTCCAACCTCGGCAGCCTCTTTCAAGAGCCGTGTGTTTCTTGGCGTATAAACCGCATCAAAAACAAGTTCGTACGATTGAAGGGAAGCCTAAATGCAGACAAAAGGTTAACTGATATTCATATCCATGTATAGCAATTGTTCCTTACAAAGGAAAAGAGGATATGAAACCTTGGAAACAGGAGTTTGGTCTATATTTGGCTCCATACCCACAGCAGAAGCATTTGCAAGAATCATCCCTTGTTCGGGTCGAAATTCGTTTAAACATTCGTAAGGTAGAGCCTCACCTGAGACTGCCATTGCAAGTGCCTTTGCTCGTTCTTTACAAAACAAGGAAAGGGGATTATTTAGTACATGCTAACTCACTTGGTCTACAGCGTGTAAGCTTGAAGTCTTACCAAAGTTACGGTTGAAGATGACAATGCGCGCCCCTCTGCTCTTGGCACCGAATGCTATAGCCCGTCCAGCTCCACCAGCTCCGACCAAGACAAACAATTTTCTGGCAATTGGCGATGGATTCAGTTCTTGTCCGTGCCGTTCTAAGTAGCCATGAGAGATAGAGAGTGTAGGTCAAAGATTGTGTTTGGTGTTGATGAATTTAGAACCTTAAAAGATCAGAATAGTGCCTCTTAATGCATCTTCAATGGCACCAATACAAGCCTCGCAATCTGTGTTGTAACCTACAAGGAGACCATCGGTACGCCTCCGGATGATGGTGTTCACTGCACCAATCGACTGAACCACCAAATATCAGAAAAATTGTAAAACACGTCTTGTAATTTATGGATAGTTGCAAGACCAGTAACCAAATTTGCAATAATCAGAAAGACCAACTTTTAGCTTAAAAAATAATCAAAAAAGGAAAAAGACCAACTTTGAGCAGACTGCTCATAAGTTGCAGGACACGTGTCGGAAGTTGCTGACAAATATTAGAAACAAGCATTGAATATGCGACTGAAACAAAACACGTTGAACTGGAGAAATTCGTACCAAGGCAAGGAGATCAACTTCATCACAACAACTTATAGCCATCTCCTTATGAGGTATTCCCACACTGTAACATCAAATAAGATATAGTCACTAGCTAAAATTGTTATGTAAAAAAGAAAAAAAAAGAAAAACAGATTGTACCTGAAACCAGCAAAGTCATTACAGGAGAAAACTCTGAAGAATTCGTTAATATCATCAACCAAGAGTGGGACATAAATGCCATTATAACCAGTATGTCTAAAGGCAGGATTATGCAAGAGAGGACCTTTACTATGGGCCACAGGATTCGAGACGACCCCGAAAATCTTAGTGTCACCATTGACATACTGTAGCTTGTAAACATGTCTGATGGTAGTCAAAGGTGGCAAACCAGGTTGAGATTTGGGTCCTAAAGATGCAGATATCATGAATGCACCATATTTTGGTCCCAGTAGTTGGCTGATTAGTCCTTTGTCCCCCACTGCTCGAGCAATGAGTGGCAGCTGAGAATGTGTGAGCATGTGGAAAATAGGAGCTACATCTGTAATATAATCCACATCGATCACAAGCTTAATGATATCTGCAGTGGTAGATTGCATATCGATAATCAATTCCCCCAGTTCTTCTCTACTGGAATTTCCTTTTTTCACATAACTTGACACAATAATCCTCGTCTCGGATCCTTGCCTCTTCAGTTCATTAATCACTTCCACTGAACATACCTGAAATTCAACAACTTACGACTATCAAACATCGCTGCTACAATTTCATTATTTGTTTTCTAATTTCGACGTATATACTGAGTTTCTGGCACTAATTTACATTCCGTTTTCATTATTTTCATGTTTAATTAACATATACGTCACTAAAAAAACATAGAGTTGCATATGAGGGATCAATTCCACCCTCATAAATTCAATTTTCAAGAGAAATTTGATTAAATTTGAGCAATTAGAAACATATATAATTGAATTGTAACAATAAAAAGAAATATAAGACAGGTTTTTGGACTGCCCAAAAGTATGAACGGACCTCCTTTAGGTGGGAGACTACATCTCTCAAGCCGAAAAAAAAATAAAGATCTCAATTTGTTTTAGGTACCTAAAATATTTAGATGTGATTCACAAAACCACCGGCTTATGTAGGCGTGCTTCTTCTGTGATTTAGGGAAAGGGGTTCGTATTCTTCATTTGGTATTAAGTTTGTTGTTTTTTGCCCTAATTCTACTTGTTTTCTTTCCTGCTTTTTTATTATTAGAGTACAATTCATGATTAGAGTCGAGTTGGTGGGAATCAAACTATTTCTCTAGGTTTGGTTACAAGATGTTCCGCCAATTAGTTTCCCAGGACCTATTAGTTTATTTTGAACTTTGATAGAGTTTTTGTTTAGAGACATTACAGCTTGGAGGGGTAGAGCAATTCAATTTGTAATTATTACTTTTTATTTATCATAGGGAACCTTTTTTCTTCTCTTCTTTTAAATATTAGGGCTCCATTTACTTTGATAAATAATTTAGGATAATAACATTTTATCTAGTTTTATCTAATGTTTATTTATCTAGTTTTATCTAATGTTTATTTGCTAAATTTCGAATAATATCTTTGATAATAATTCAAGCTTCCCCTAGGATAGTGTACCCAATACTTAGGATAACATTAGGAAAGTTACATTTCTATCATTTACTACTCCTTTCTTTTACAACTTAATTATTAAAAGGGATTTTTAGGTAATATCACTCTTATTCAAACCTCTATCATATAGTAAAAGGTGGATAAGGATAGTTGATATTCTTACCCATGATGTTATATATTAAAGTAATCATTGAAAGTGAATAACAATTTATATCTTATCTTGTGAAATTATCTCGATGGCCAAGATAATTATTCTACCTTTGTAAACGGAGCTTAGTTGGATAAAATGGAAAATGAGAACGAGGCATCAAAATGAGCTTTCCGCCTTCATAGGAACAAAAAATAGGGGCTTAGGAGATAGGGATGAATGTGGTATCAACTATTAAAGTTAAAGTTCATCAAAACTTTTATACGACAAATAATTTTACAAGAAAGATCGAATGTATTAGTTATATTATCGGCTCAAGCACAAACTATCAAGTGACTCGATATACATGCTTCGTCGTTTGTATCTTAAGTAATTATAACTGTTTATGTCCTATGATAATATAAATATTTAGAGTGCCAAATGCTTCAGGTTCTTAATATCTTTCTTTAATGTTGTATATTAGAAAAAATATTATTTCATGAGTTCATTTGGGAGACTCGACTCAAGCTTAATTATTTTTAGGTATGGGCCTCTCCTACGTTACATCGTGCATTTTACAAATTTCTCTACGAAAATGCAACTTTTTGGCTATTTTATTTTATAGGGTTAATCACGTCAAATTCAAGAACTTTTGGTCAATTATCATTTATAACATGGTCTTTTAATTGTAACGTAGAAGTGTACCATCTTTATAGTCTTCAATTCAATGCAGCCGAATAAGTTTTCAACTCCAATTGCTGACGTGAAGCATGAAATTGAAATTTTGACCCACCCAATTACATACGTGTAATTGTATGAATTCGTTTAACCCCTAATTAAATGAAAACGACATTATTTTAACTTTAACCCTAATAGTTAACTATTATTGTTTTCATTCAATTAGGGTTTATAAATACCGTATGATAGAACATTTGTTGTTGCGATAGTTAAAATTTTGATTGTCGGGTTCACGTCAGCAATTGGAACCAATTTTTTGTTTGGATACATTAAATTAAAAAAAATTATAAACATAATAAATTTCTATGTTATATTTGAAAAGTCATGCTATAAATGATGATCCACCAAAAGTTCATAAAATTTCACCTGATTGATCCTATTTTATTTATGTATTTATTTTACTCGCGACCTGTTCAAAGGAGGTAGATGGAAATACGATATTGAGTAATAACTGGAATATTGGTCTACTTAAAAAAAGCAAGAAAATTATTGGCTAACCTCCTTGTTAATTTCGACAAATTCGAGGCCCATTGCAACGGCCCGTTTTAAAATTTGGAACTGTTTGGTCATAGACACACATCTTCTTCTGCGTGACTTCGTATCGTAACTGGGCCTGAGACCACCAAATAATATATATTATACTTTCTCCATCTTCCGTACAAAAAATATTTTTAGAAAATCAAAGTTCCATTTTAAAAATTAATTCTTCATTTCAGTAGTTCATATAATTTTTAATTTAATTTCACATGTTAATTAAATTTGATTAATTAAGTTAACTAGAAAAATAAAGTAAATCGTGTGAAAATGTATTGATGGTTTGTATAGACCTTCATCAGATAAATTAAAAATAAGAACTTTTACATTTTTAAACATGATTTTTTTTATGCCATGAAGAGGAAAACTGAATACATTTTACTCTACCTTATTATGACTTTGCTACCATTGGACGGACCTCATCAAGAGTATTACAAATTCAATACTGATTTGGCCACTCTCATTCGTAGTCTTTATAATTCATTATCATACAGAAAATGCAATAAATCAATTTTACGGTTGTTATATCAGGTTCCACGTATCAATGTATAATATACTACTTCATCCGTCTCAACTTATTTTGCACAGTTGATCGAGCACAAATATTAAAAAGAAATTAAATTTTATTTTTCTTTGACTTTTTTAAAGGTGACGATTGAAGGTTGAAATTTTAAGAATAAAAATTATGAGAATTAGTTTCTAGTTTTGTGATATGTAAAATAAGTTGGAACGGTTAAAAACAAAAATTGTGCAAAATTAGTAAGAACGTTTGTAGCATTTAAATTGTAACTCAACATATGCAGTAAAACCGACAGCAAATAGTACACTTGATTAGCTTCACATGCTACAGCAGGCTGTACCACACCACGATCCATCAATATTACAATATTTACTAATAAAGCATTTATAATAATTTTAGTACGCAGCAACAACATATTTCAGTTCTAAAAATCTTTGACTACTTCTACCTAACTCGTTTAAGTGCTAGATTATCATCTCTATTTCTCCCACATCTTTTCACTTAGTTTCACCAAAATTCATCGGACTCTGCATAAATTATTAGACCTTAATCAACCGGTTTATGTGGTCTAAAACATTGAAAATATTTGGTTTAAATTCTCGTCTCATTTCATTACTATACTCCCTCCATTTGAAAAAGAATGTTATTTTAACTATTTTTTGAGAAATTAAGGATTAATATTTAATTGGTATGTTTTGTGAAATAAGGAAATAATCAACTAAATTAAGTAGGTTGTTTAAAATAATATTGAAAGAATTGTAATTTTTTTGGTAAAATGACACTTATTATGAAATTTTTCACAGTGTTTAAAATGACATTCTTTATGAAACGAAGGTTTTATTATTGTATATGGACCACAAAAGTTTTCTGGGAATGCTCAACGAATTATCAGTAAAAATAACTGAATGAATAATTGGTACAAATTAAATGCATCCGTATAAAAAATTAAAAGATTTGTAAGTTGGCAACCAATAGAGCCCTTCTGCCAAATCCACGTGCTAACATTTAATTTATCCATTTACCTGCTACCCCCAATTTGGATTGCATACCCAAAATGGACCCAAAAACTATTATACATAATTGTTGTGCTCCAATTGTTTTTGGTGGTGGTTTGACATATACTAGCTCCGTCTTTTTATAGATGTCTTTTTAAATTTAGATAAAAAAAATTAAGAAATATTACCTCCGGTCCATTTAATTTTACATGGTTAGCCGAATACGAATATTAAGAGAAAATGGATTTTGGGGTATTTTTGACCTTTTTAAAAGTGAAGATTGAGGATGGAGATTTTGAAGGTGGTGATTGTGAGAGAATTTTTTTTTTTTTTTTTACGGGTGTCCAAAGTGAAGTGGGACGGGCCAACCTTGCATGTGATGAAAGAAAATCCGAGTATGCAAATTTAAGTGGGACGGAAGGAGTATAAATAATGGACAAATAATAATTAGATTATATAGATATGGTATGTTAGATAATTTTAGATTATTTAGGAATAATTATAGAAATAGTATTGAAAAAAAAATTAAAAGAACAACTATTTATAAATAAACATAAAATCTAAAAGAACATCTATAAACAAATGGAGGTAGTATTATGAGTAATATCTTTACAGTTTTTATACGGTAATTTATATATATATATATATATGGAAAATTCACATGGAAATTTTAGGATATGAATTTCGGTAAATATGGTGCATATAAAAATTTTGATATACTAAATTTTATATGGGTACTATAATATTATTACTTATTGTTGATTTTAGTAATATGAAATTCTCGTTATACCATTGCATATACTGGTATACTGAAGTGCTAAATTATCAAAAAATTCAATGTACCAATATACCCCTTCATTTCAAAATAAGTGTCTTTTTAGACAAAATGATTTTTTTTAAAATAATTGTCACTTTAGCACAAAAAACCACAATTCTTCCAATTTTATCAAAAACAACCTACTTAATTTATTGATTATTTTCTTATTCCACAAAATATATCCAAATATTTATCATTTATTTCTATCCTTAATTTTTTTTTAGGAAAATTAAAAAGACAATAATTTTGAAATGGAGAGAGTATATCAATATTGATTTTTTTTTGGATATTTCAATATACATTTAAATACCGAGATTCTTTTTATTCTCCGTACCAAATTCGGTATGATATCATATAATATCGAAAATCTCAGTATTCAAAATATTTTGGCATTTTCAATATTTTTTTCTGTATGTTACGTATGTCAATATTGTGGTATTTTTCTCACTCATTATTATACATGTTATATTATATAGAACTAAAATAAGAAATATTGTACCATTTGCAGCTGGAAATTTAGAAATAATTTTATTGAAATGCAAATACTAAAACTTATTTCGTTGTGATAAATACAATAAAATGATAAAAACATATATAGTAGCAAAAATGAATATTTGCTAATATTAAAAGTTGTTATTAAAGAATGCCAAACGATAACAATGGATAGCACAATTAAGAACAAAAAAAGTCAAACTTATTTCTAGAGTGCATTGACAAGATAAAGATTGGAGTTGCAAAGTAGTACTTTCGCACGGTATTTATGGATGTGTTTACTTAATGCTTAACTCAGTAAATTTAGAAATTTAAATTTTGATAAAATATACTCATTAATTTGTAGAATGAGTCTTGTGTGTGAACGGTACTACATATGATAGAATACATTTTTACAGAAAACATTGATATTTTTAGAGAAAAAAATAATACTTTTACTATATTGATACTTTTACAGATAAAATTGATACTTTTGCTACAAAAAGTGATTTTTTTTTTTTGTTCAAAAAGGTGATACTTTTACACATAAACGTGATATTTTTACCACAAAAAAATATACTTTTTCCCGTCACACCGTATGACGATCACATACAAGTTTTTGCCTAACTCCTATGAGTCAAGTACTTAACAACCTTAAGTAAAGACACCCTGTGTGTTCAAACATAGGCAGATTGTAAGATAAGTGAAGGTGAGAAGAAGAGGAGTGATATATTACCCAAAGGAGAGTATGGAAGGCAAGGTTCTGCGTCTGAAAACGTTATCAAGTTGAGAGATGTGAGAGAAGTTAGAGAGAGAGAGTTCCACAATATCAGCTCCTGCTTTCTTGGCTTCATCCATGGAAGCCAGCATTTCTTCTCCAGTTTCACATTCTAAGTGTGTGCAGATAAGCAGATCACCTTTAAACCCCACCATCATCACATAACAGACCTCTGATCAACAAGTCTTTTCAGACCCCAGGAGTGTATAGCACCTTCATTTAATTCTGGTCTTACAAATTAAAAAAGAAACAAAAAAATACTACGAAATTTGATGATGTGATTTGTTTCACGGAAATGTTGCAACAATTTAGTTTCAGAGGCTCTCTACCACGTGAATGGCACCAACGTCTCTTCTTCTGTGTTATTGCTATTAAATTACACAAATATCTGGCACATTGGATCTTCTGTAACAATCGATACAACATTCTCTATAATACTTGTATTAATATAGGATAAGTGTATAATATGACATAAGCAATACATCATCAATACTTATGTGTAATGTATTGGTGCGACGATTATAGGAGATGTTGTACCAATCGTTGTAGAAGATCCGAACCGAATATCTTGAGGCAGAAACAAAATATTTGGCTGGGGTCCCATAAATAAAGGACTCCTGATTAACAATAATATATACGCCCTCCGTTGCACCTTATTTTGTACATTTTTTTTAAACGACCGTCTCATCTTATCTTGCACAGTCTAAAAAAAGAAAAAGTTATAACATAATCTCCACTCTCAATCCACCTTTAAAAAGTTAACAAACAACCAAAAAATAATTTTTCGTAATATCATGTCGACTTCCCATGTGCAAGATAAGCTGGGACGGAGGAATATGAGATAAATATATTGTATTTATTATTTAAATAAAATATCAATAATATTTATCATTAAATATGTCAAAACGTATAATTAGTACCTATACATAAAACTAGCCAGTGGGGTGGGATGGAATTGGGGTCTTGGTAGGGTTGCTAAAATGGCCCTAGCCCGACGGGTCGGCCCGAAAAAATCCAGGGTTAAGTTTAGGTATTTACGACCCGTTTAAAATTTGGACCGCCGGATCCGTAGGGCTATGCGGGCTGGCCCGAGATATATATGTATTTATAGTTTTTTTTTTATTTTTGTTTGGAGCCTGAAATTTTAAGTTAGTCGACTCAATGTACTGAAGTCAATACTAATAAATACATATTACATACTGTGATACAAAATAATATTGATACAATAAAACAATAATACTAATAATAATATATATAGCAATACACTAATATACTAACCCTATTAACTTGAATCTAAGCTAACCCCTCAATTCCCAATTTTCATTCCCCCTCTCCTTGGCTCCAATTCTATCCAGCGCCGCAATAACTCATCGTTCCAGCCCTGCAGCAACCCTTTACTTCAGCAAGCGTCAGCTCCCCCACACCGCGTGAATGATGCTTAACCTTGATAACATTATGTTGTTTTTTCATGTATGTACATGAATGGTGATTTATTTGATATTTTGAGCCTTAAATATTTTTATGTTTGAATTACTAAAATTGTTGAATTTCAATATATATATAATTTTTAAAGTTTGACATGTAGCCCGATAGTGGTCCGTTTAGCCCAAAAATTGATAGGGTTATAGTTAGATTCACCATATTCTTGGCCCGAGGTCCTATAAGCCCGAAAACCGCTAGGGCTAGCCCAAAAATGCTAGGGCTGGCCTGTTTGACAACGCTAGGTCCAGGGCCACACCAGGGGTTAGATCACTTTTATTGGTGACTTTTGGTACAAGGTCATAGCAAAAAAAACAAAAAAATTAATCAAAAAATAACTTAGAAATGCAATTTAAATGTATGACTAGTTGTGGCTTTGGGTTGGTCAACCAACTCATTCCACAATCCAATCTCTCTCCATAACCTGTCATATATTCACTCGTCATTGGTTGTATTAAATTATTTATGAATGTAGTTTTGATGATAAATAAATGACATAATTTATTTTTAAAAAAATTAAAAAAATTATCAAAATTCTTTTTTTTTTCTCTACAAGTAGAGCCTAATGTTGACATATTTTGAATTAAAATTTGAAGCTCTCTATTTTCGATTTTGCATTCCAACTATTGTCATTTTAATTTAGTTGTTGCGTTTGTATATTATTATAAGTGTACGGTAAAAAATCTTCTCATTATAATTGTGGAATTAAAATATTAAATAGTTTTTTTTAATCTATTTCTTATCATTTTTAATATATTAAAAAAGTCTCCCAAAATAAATATTCAATTATTAAATAGTAGCTAAAAATATTGGCTTGGTTGGGAAATAAGTTGTGTAAATGGAGGAAAGAAATTAATATTAATATTTATTAAAATGTTGGGTTGGTTTGAGTTGTGGGTAAATTATAAAAATGTTAAAGTTGGGTTGTGTATGTGGATGAGAGAGAAATAAATATTTTATTGATGAGTTGTTGATAAAGATGGTCTTAGGGTAGACCCGCCCCTGCAAATATCCCTGCAATACCCGAGAGACTATCTAACTTCTCAAATTGAACTAGGGATAGCCGGATAGGAATAGCCATGAATCGGGTTGGACTCGAACTAGCACTAAATCCGTTTTTTATGGGACAAGTTTAAACTCGGTGAAACGATTATTGTCAAACTTGAATCGGGTAGCGGGTTTCGCTAAACCTACCCCGGGGCCGCCTTATATATATTGTGTATTGATATTTTATGTATCTTTTATTTATTTTAATAATATATTCCACTTACTACTAATATAATCACATGTTTTATTGTATTAGCTTGTTTTATTGTATTTGATTCAGTTTGAGAACTTGTTTAATTCTTTTGTTGATTAATAGATTTTTTATTCAACAATGTATATTTTATATTACATTTCAATTCGAGAATCATTATTTAAAAAAATAATGGTAACAATATTTAACATATCGTGGGGAAAGAAAAGGGGCGGCGTGGTGCGTAAACCCTCTGGGAAGCAAATTGGGGCGGAATCGGATTCTTTAAGAAGACGGAGTGAAACGAATTATGAATTTAATTTTTTTTCATGTGAATCAAATTCTGAGCCCATTATCATTCCTAGGATGGATTATCCTACCCCTCATTATAAATGAGATGGTTGATGGTGGTATATATCAAGTATGGTCGGATAATTCGGTTTATAATAAAAAAATGATTTTCCTCATGTTTGACTTTATTTAAAAAAAGAATATTAATATTTCAGATTTTGAAAATTCATATTTGAAAGAAAATTGAATTCCCCCTCTTTCTTCCTCATATGTATTCTCTCTTTTCTCTTCTCTTATTAGTTATTTCTTTCTCTCCTTTTTTCTCTCAGCTCTCTCAATTCTCCATTTATCTTCTTCTTTTCCTTCATAGCTCCATTATCATGTTCGGATTATTTTTGCAGGTGTGTGTTTGTTCTTATTTTCTTTCATCACATACTTTATTTTGTTTCTCAATCTATAAATATTATGTTTTTTTAAGATTTAAGGTTGTGATTGTATACTCATATAAAAGTTTGGCGGCGACTATTCGCAGCCCACAAAATTTCTCAATGCAGCCCATTACTTAATGTAGCTCACTTATATTTAAAAATTGACTATAAATTTCTTAATACAGCCCACTTACTACCAATTATACCCTTATGTATTAAATTTAATTATATAATAATATATTATAATTAAACAACAAAATATTAAATAATCGAAAAAGAAAAAAATACGATTTGTATGTAAAACTCCTTAACAACATCGAATTCCTTGCAAACAAAAGTGACTTTCTTCTCCAGCGGATCGGCTAGGCTTTTAATTCCTGTTAATTAATTTCATAGTGGTGTGAGATCTTACACTTCAAAAAAATTTAATTCTGAACAATCATTTACTGAAATTAACAGTAAGAGTGGTGGAGAATGAGTTGCAGGCAGCTAACATGGTGGCAGCTCCATCTCTATGAGTTGAATGAATTAACAATAACAGTAAGATATTACCATGTCAAGCAAATATGTAGAGGATGATTAATTTAAGGTTATTAATAAATAAATTACAACATAACATTATTTTTTCAAGATTTCTTGAATCTACAGGACTCAGGTAAGCATATAATCCAAGAAATTCCATCAGGAATCATGATTGCTGAAGGAAGAAGGTAGGGTAGACGAATCACAAGGCGGCGACGGTTGCATCCAAGCCTTTAGAGCTTAATTTGTGGATTTGTGGATATTAAGCGATTTTCACTTATTATTTATGTTTTTCATTCATGAAACTTGAGAAAATTAGGGTTTATTGTATTCTTGAAAAAAAAAGTTGAAGATTATACGTAAGAAATCATTTTTTTATGTTTTATAACTTTTTGAATTATATATATTATGAGTGACACTCATGTGCATAAGATGCACATTAGTGTTATTGTACACCTTGTGGGGCCCACTTGAGATTTTTGCGCGCGTGATATATATATATATATTAAGGTGTGTTTGGAATCACAAAACAGGCACTGACTTAGTTGGTAAAGGCGCGACATTGTACCCTTCAGTGCGCGGGTTCGAATCTTAACAGCATCTTTTTATTTTTCACCAACAGTATATTCAAATTCCGAGCATAGTATATGTTATTTTCACCAACAGTATATTCAAATTCCGAGCATAGTATATGTTATAAAGCCTGAGAGTATATGAACGCCACCTTTTTATTTTTCACCAACAGTATATTCAAATTCAAATTCCGAGCATAGTATATGTTATTTTCACCAACAGTATATTCAAATTCCGAGCATAGTATATGTTATAAAGCCTGAGAGTATATGAACACCACCTTTTTATTTTTCACCTACAGTATATTCAAATTCAAATTCCGAGCATAGTATATGTTATAAAGCCTGAGAGTATATGAACACCACATTTTTATTTTTCACCAACAGTATATTCAAATTTCGAGCATAGTATATGTTATAAAGCCTGACAGTATATTTAATATTTCGATGTTGTATACGTTATGTTGCATGACAGTATACGTTGTTTTAGTTAAGTTTTGTTTTATACTGCGAAATATTTATTTTTTCCAACTTACAATACTCACAGTATATGTAATATTTCGATACAGTATACGTTATGATGTCTGACAGTATACGTTGTTTTAGTTAATTTTTGTTTTATACTGCGATTTTTTTTTCCAACTTACAATACTCACAGTATATTTAATATTTTGATACAGTGTACGTTGTGATGCCTGACAGTATATGTTGTTTTAGTTAATTTTTGTTTCATACTACGAAATATTTATTTTTTCCAACTTACAATACTCACAGTATATTTAATATTTCGATACGGTGTATATTATGATGTATGACAGTATAGGAAAAAATTAAAGGGCAAAATGAAGGAAGAAGGAAAAAAGATTTAATATTTCGATACGGTGTATATTATGATGTATGACAGTATAGGAAAAAATTAAAGGGCAAAATGAAGGAAGAAGGAAAAAATATGCAAACAGAATTGAACCTTTGACCTCAAGGTTGAGATATTTAAGACTACATTAAATACCACCAGACCATTTGCTTTTAGTGTTCAACAAACAGGCCATTAAGTATATAACACGCGCGCGCGCAAAAAAATAATATAATAATAATTGGCTGGTTCAGACCGGTCTGAACCAGTCTGAACCGCGCGTTTTTTTTGGACTGAACCGGTGGGGCTCACAAGGTGTACAATAACACTATGGTGCATCTTATGCACCCAAGTTTTTGCCATATATTATTTATGTGAGAAAAGATTTTATCCACCTTGAATTGGTGTGAGATTTATTTCCACTATATATAAGATAATACAACAAGGGATAGAAGGAAAGAATCAAAGAATGAGATATGTACAAATCTACAAAGATTACATTGATAATTATCCCTAATTATCCGCTATTACCTCCCCCAAGCAAAGTGTGGAATTTTGTGTAACACATAGCTTGGAACGCAACAATTCAAACATTGGTCGGGGGAGGCTCTTCGTAAAAATATCTGCTATTTGGAGGTGTGATGGGACAAATTGCGTATCCAAACGACGTGCAGACACAAGCTCTCGGATGAAATGACAATCAATGTCAATGTGCTTAGCTCGTTTGTGAGCAATGGAGTTCTGGCTGAGAAAGAGGGCACTTTTGTCGTCACATAAAATGACGGGTCGTGTGGAAGGCGACACACGAAGCTCAGCGAGTAATTGAGTAAGCCAGATGACCTCTTGAGCCGTTTGGGCAAGCGCCCGATATTCAGATTCACAACTCGAGCGAGATACAGTCGGTTGCTTCTTAGCGGACCACGAGACTAGGTTGCCACCTAAAAAAATGGAAAAACCATATGTGGAGCGGCGAGTATCCACGCAGCGGGCCCAATCAGCATCAGAATATGCCACTATGTCGAGAGCAGAAGAGCACATGAAGGAGAGACCATAGTGAAGCGTTCCTTTTACATAGCGCAAGATGCGCTTTACAGCCAAAAAATGATCATCAGTTGGCTGATGGAGAAATTGGCTGACGTGGTTGACAGCGTAAGAGAGATCAGGCCTGGTGATAGTGAGATATTGCAAGGCACCAACCAAGGAACGATATAACGTGGGATCTTTAAAAGGTTCCCCAGTGCATGTTAAGGACTCTCCAGCGGATAATGGAGTGGAAACAGGTTTCGAGTCTACCAAATGAGCTCGTTGAAGAATTTCGTGAGCATACTTGGCCTGACCAACGAAAAGGCCGGAGGAAGTATGAGATATTTCGAGGCCGAGAAAGTAGTTGAGGGGACCCAAATCCTTAACAGCGAACTCTGCGTGAACTCGAGAGATGAATTGTTGTAATATGGATGAATTACTCCCTGTAACAATAATGTCATCAACATAAAGCAACAAGAAAATGGAGTGGTTAGACTGATGAATAAAAAATAGAGAAGTGTCGGAGCGACTACGAGAAAAACCAAGAGAAAGTAAAAATGAGCTAAAACGATCAAACCATGCCCGCGGAGCTTGGCGAAGCCCGTAAAGAGCTTTCTTGAGCTTGCAGACATGATGAGGAAAGCGAGGATCAACAAAACCTGGTGGTTGAGCCATAAAAACTAGTTTGTCAAGAATGCCATGAAGAAAGGCATTTTTGACATCCAGTTGATGTAATGGCCAACGGCGATGAACAGCGAGAGCAAGAATAACGCGAACTGTAGCAGCACGAACAACCAGGCTGAAGGTATGAGAAAAATCGAAGCCTGGAAGCTGGGTGAAGCCTTGAGCAACAAGACGAGCCTTGTATCGCTCAATGGTGCCATCAGAGTGATACTTTGTTCTAAAAACCCATTTCGAGCCGACAATATTCTCATCATGTGGTCTCGGAACAAGCTCCCAGGTATTGTTGGAGTGAAGAGCGGCCATTTCGTCTTTCATGGCTTGCAACCAATGAGGGGACTTGAGAGCCGTCTTAAAGCCCTTTGGTTCTGCGGAAGTGGAAAGAGAAGTAAGTAGAGTAGTGGAAGCAAGATCAACAAAATGTTTGGTTTTAAAAATGCCCGATTTGGAGCGAGTTTGCATAGGATGAGAATGGGGCAGGGGTTCTGCAATAACAGGAGACGAGAGTGGTGAAGGAGAGTGAACGGGAGAAGGCGGAGGCAGTGCGTCGGGTGCCGATGGTTGTGGTGCGTCGGGAGGGAGAGGTGGTTCGTCAGCATGGTCGTGTGGTACGGCAGCATGGTTGTGTGGTGGCACACAAATAGAACAAGCAGTGGGATCATATGGATGAGCGGGAGAATTATTTGCATGGGATGTATGATCCGGCGAAGCGGGGGGCGAAGCGAGGCCAAAGGAGAAGTGGGATGTGAATCTGCAAAATCCAAAAAACGCAAGTATAAAGGATTAGTAGGAGTACTTTTTGCGTTGGAAAAGGGAAGGACCGACTCGTCAAATTGGGCATGACGAGTGATATACATACGATGAGTAGAATAATCAAGGCATCGAAAACCTTTATGAATACTACTATAACCAAGGAAAACACACGGCAAGCTACGGGGCGCGAGTTTGTGAGAAGTGTAGGGACGGATGTACGGGTATACACGACAACCAAAAACCTTAAAATTAGCATAGTTAGGGGAAGAGTTAAAAAGAATTTCAAATGGAGATTTATTACCAAGAACGGGCGTAGGAAGCCTATTAATAATATAAGCAGCAGTAGAAAAAGCATCAAACCAAAACTCCACAGGAACATTAGCATGAAAAAGAAGCGAGAGACCAGTCTCAGTGAGATGTCGATGTTTTCGTTCAGCACGGCCATTTTGCTGAGGTGTGTAAGGGCAGGAAAAGCGTTGTAAAACACCGCGAGAGGTAAAAAAAATTTTAACAAGAGAATTGGTGAATTCAGTACCACCGTCACTTTGGAAAATTTTAATAGAAGTACCAAATTGATTTGACACTAAAGCATAAAATTTTTTAAGAACATCGAAAAAGTCAGATTTAGCAGACAAAGGATATAGCCAAGAAAAAGGAGAAAAATCATCAACAAATAAAGCATAATAACGATATCCATCACTAGAAGCAACGGGTGCAGGACCCCAAAGATCACAATGAACTATATCTAAAACATGCAATGCGCGTTTATCATTCAAAGTAAAAGGTAATTTCTTACTCTTAGCAAGTTGACAAGACGAACATACAAGGGGTTTCGGCAAAACAGAAGTAAGAGATAACAGTCCAAGTTTATTTAAAAGTTGAATAACAGAAAAATTAACATGTCCAAGACGGGAATGCCACAATTCAAAAGAGGAAGTGGACTTCTTATTATTTAAAGCAGAAATGAGTGCAGTAGTTCCTTGCTCCAATATGTAAAGACCATCCGAACATCTACCCTTTGCGAGTGTCTCCTTTGTTAACTGATTCTGAACCACAAAAAAATCATTAGCAAACGTAACTGTGACAGGTAAATCATGAGTAAGCTTGCTAATGGATAATAATTTTTTTGTGATGTGCGGAACAACAAGAACGTCAAGAAGAGGTAGCTTAGGATTTATTAAATGAGAACCATAATGAGAAATCGATAAATTGTCACCGTTACCGATGGTGACAGTGCCATTACCAGTGTAGGAGACGAAATCATCGAGAGTTGAGGTAGAAGATGTCATATGAGCGGAGGCGCCGCTATCGACATACCAGTCAGAAGACGAAGGGGCAGACACAGCACATTGAGCATCAAAGGCTTGGGCGAGATTTGCTGCATTAGGAGTCGACTCCTTATACCGATTCGGACAGGAAGGTGCATAGTGAGGACCGCGGCAGATTTGACACCGAGGAGTGAAATTGCGTCGAGAAGAATCAGATTGACCACTGTTGGAGGTCTGCGAGTTCCGTTGAGAATTGCTGGACGCAGGAGGACGGCCACGGTGCGAGCCACGACTAGGGGCAGAAGTATGGCTGGAGGGACGAGAGGGATTACCGGAGCCGCGACCGCGGCCAGCGAAGAAAGCAACGGACGAAGGAGTAGAATCAGTTTCCATTAATTTGTGACGAAGCTCATGATCCCGAGCATGAGCGATCAAATCGCGAAGACTAGGAGTAGATGGAAGAGCAAGGTGAACGTCAGCAAACGTTCGATATTGAGAGCCAAGACCGCGCAAAAACCAGCGGACTTTATCATCTTCAGATACAGTAGCACCAATGGCAGATAACTGATGACAGAGGCCGGTAAACTTGCGAGAATAATCTGCAACAGAGGAGACGCCACGCTTGAGGAACTGTAATTCATCACGAAGTTGATGAGTGCGAGATTGAGAAGATGGACAGAAAGCATGTTCGAGGGCTTTCCAGACGTCGGCGGCAGAATGGAGACCAAGAATTTCAGACATGGATTCCTCAGTCAGAGAGGTGAGAAGCAAACTGAGGGCGCGATCATGGTGCTTTTGCCACAGCGGATGAGCGGGATTGGATAGTTGAGAACCATCGCTGGTAATGGTGGCAGGTGGTTCAATTTCTGAGCCGTCAACAATTGAGAGCAAATTATCAAGACGAAGAGCAGGAGTGATCTGGTTCTTCCATAACAGATAATTATTGGATGACAATTTGATAGTCATCATGTGAAGAAGAGTCGCGAGGGGAACAGAATCAGAGGCCATGTCGAGAAGAGACAAACGAGGAGGGAGAAGAGGAATGACGGTAGAGAAGAAAAGTTAGGGTTCCCATAAACCTGCTGATACCATGTGAGAAAAGATTTTATCCACCTTGAATTGGTGTGAGATTTATTTCCACTATATATAAGATAATACAACAAGGGATACAAGGAAAGAATCAAAGAATGAGATATGCACAAATCTACAAAGATTACATTGATAATTATCCCTAATTATCCGCTATTAATTTATAATTGATTATGCTCTTTCTTCATTAAGGATGTTGTAGTATTTTTCTAATAGCATTATAATTTATTAAATTAATGGACTGCGTTGAGAAAATTTGTGGGCTGCGAATAGTCGCTGCCTAATAGTTTTCTTTTCCATTCTTCAAGTTGTGCAAACAATATGGTAGACTTGTATTAAAAGCGGCTGAGTTGTTTAAAACAACATGGTTGTTTTGTGTTTAAACAACTGGGTTATTTAAAACACTGGAGTTGTTTTTTAATCAAATAACTTAGTTGTTTAAACAAGTCGATAAACGACTCAGTAGTTGTTTAAACAACTCGGTAAACAACTTGATAGTTGTTTAAACAATTGGGTTGTTTAATATGTCAAAACATAAAATGTGTAAAAAAGAGACTATTTTTTATTGTTTAGGATAAGTAAGACCATTCTTAATAAGTTATACTTTAACTAGGCCATTTATAAAAATATCCCTGGTAAATGTTTCAGCAGCTTGCCCCGCCCCGACAACGAGTCCTCACAACTCTAAACACACACATATTGAAGGTATATATGTTGGGATATTAAACTAGCTTATGCCCAGCGGCCAGATAGGGGGGGACTCATTCTCCACAAATATTTAGTTTGGATTGTAGATAGAGGATCGTTATCCATCCCGCTCAACTAATTAATCACACTACCAATGAAAATAAAATAATAGTGTGACACATTTTGAGAGACAAAAATTATTGTTTTTTTTATGCGACAACTTATTTTCATAAAAGGATCTATAAGCACTATAATAAAAGAGGTATTTTGTATAATATTTTTTGAGGTCATAATTATGATCACTAAATAAGTAATTTGTGAATGATAGTTGTCACAGATCTCTCTACAAATTATTTAAGATCATTTTAAGACTATTTTTACAGACAATTATTTGTTGCAAAAAAAATAAATAAAATGAGAAGCATTTAGACCACTTTTATCGCCACAATTAAATATATTATTTGTGTTCGAGTTATTGAGACGACAATAAAGTTGTGACAAATACTCATAAGTTATGACATATATTCATTATTTGAGACCACTTTTCATAAGTAGTGACAAATACATATTATTTGATATCTTTTGTTGTCTCAAATGACCAATTTTTTTAGTGAAGTAAATTATTTTTGTCCTCTCAAAATTTGGGACCAAAATATTAAGACAACTAATTAGTCACGATATGTTGTCTCCAATACTATAGTTGTGACAAATACTTATTATTTCGACAATTTTTTGTAGTCTCAAAATACCATTTTTTTGATAGTGATGACTTTCATCTTAACTATGTTATTGATTTGACATATGCAGTACCATATATATTCACAACTAACCTCTTAATTTGATATTTATAATACCCATCATGTTATATTCCATTTAAATATAAATTTTACATTTTTTACTATTTAAATAATCGTACACATCCTAGATTGTTCCAGCCAAATATATTTCGGATAGTTACAACTCAATCTAAACATCCCTTAGTTAACACATGAATGTCACAAGATGTATTTAAATTGCAAAATTTCGGCGTTTTAGTTGCTATGGAAAAATCTATATCGAGTCAGTTTGGAGCAATTTTCTTTTGGTTTGGTAAACTTTAACAAATTTAAAATACATGTGGTGCATTTCGTGTTCTAATTTTCAATTCACATATTCGGTTGTTGGCTTCAAGTCTATTGATCCACAAAGCACTATCAATTCCATCTATAGCTCCATAAACATAAACTTGTTCAAACTTAGACATCTCGCGATTATATTAGTATTATCAAGATTTGATTGTTTTGGGCTGCCTATTATAAAATGGTTCAATTATGAATTTGTGATACTGATTCATACCGCCATTTGCCTTATTTAAATAAAGCTAAGTTGTACAATGACAGGTTCTCAAAGAAATTTTTATCAATTTAAGACCTAAATTTTTTGAATGTATCAATGAAAATCTCATAAGTATAAAACTATTATAGGGTTTGTTTGAAAAATTAAAAAATTCACAAAATAAAAATATCTTGAAGTGATAAGTAGTGGAAATATACGTCAAAAGTCTCTCACTATATTCTTTTTAAAAAAATTACTTTTTAATTTTTATTTTCAGTTTCTTTATTTGAAAATTGTATGCGCAGGGAAAATTTGTTCTTTTAGAAAAGAAAAACTGTAATTCTCTTTTTGAGTTCATAAAATTTAAATTCATGTATACATATTTCACTAAAATGTATTTTTTTTTTTAATTTGTATATTTTGAAAAATAAACTGCAAATTATTTAATTATTTTAGATATATCAAATTATAATATTTAAAATAACAATGTAGTGAAATACTTTTGACATATATTTTCCTGCTTATTACTTTGAAATAAGTATATTTTGTGGGTTTTGCACTTTTCCAAATAGGACCTCTAAAGATTTTAAATTTATGGGTCTTCCATTGATCGATAATTTTAAAATTTTTAGACCCTAAATTGATAGGATTTTTCTTTCAGGATTTGAATTGATAGTTGACTTATCTTTTGGGTCTTTGACCGATGAAACTCCAAAATTTTAATTGAGCTCAATTATTGAAAGTTTTCACCAAGTGTTTGTAGAACGAATTGGTCATGTTATCATTTCACGGTTCAACCGATCAAAACCGAGTCAATCAATGGTTCTACCGAAAATAATAAATTACTTTTTAAAATTATATATTATTTTATTATCATAGAACATAATTAATTGTATTTGCAAAATGGCATAAAGATTTAAAGAATCATAAAATATATATTTATAATAAATAAAGATATGAGACTACACAAAATATTTAATATTTAATATTGCATACTTATAGTTTTCAAAATAAAATTTAAATGTTTTTAAAGTATGCAATGATTTTCGGTTCAACCGATCGGTTTTTTCCAGTTCAAAAGATCCATTTTTAGCGATTTTAGACGATTTTGACCGGTTTAACATCAATTCCAGGTTTTGAATCCCTATAGGACCTAGCTAGTCACCCGGTTAGTTTGGTCCAGCTCCACAGACATTTCTTTCACCACAATATTATAGTTGTTTAAATACTTCCTCATAGGGGTGTGCATAGAACTTGGAATTAACCGAACTGTACCAAAAATTGAGCTGAAAGAATATTGAACCAAAAAATAACCGTTGTTTTTTTACTTTCTCCTAATCGAATTGTACCAAAAAAAATTATGGTATGATTATGGATATTGAGTAATATCCGTACCGAGAACTGTACCAAACTGACTTGAACTGTCTCATACCGAAAACCGAGGTTAGAAAAATATATAAATATACTAATCATTTCAAACATGGAGCAATTTACAAGTCTCGTGCATAATTTTCATATATTACCACTTTTGGACGACCTCACTAAAAATGTTTACTTATGACTTGATGTTTATGCCAACATAAATTTTAATTTTAGTTGCAATTATGAGGAGAGTATGTTGATTTTCGTTTTTCAATTTTAACTTTGATATTGAAAATATAATAAATCTTCGAATAACTGAGTATATCGTACTGAACCGAACAGGTCTCAATAGATCCTTCAAATCTGAAATACTACATTGAACTGTCCCGAATTTTGGGATGATTTGGTACGGATCTTTACAAGTTTTAGTTCGGTTCGATTCTGGATCTAAAATTTTGGATTATCCAACTTTGGGACAGTATTGGATAAACATTAAAGAAGAAAATCTTGAAGATTGTGTTCACATGGTGTGAGTCTTGTCACAGAAGGAAAGGTCTTGGGTTTTCATGGTCAACAAGTTAAGTTATATATAAACATGAGGATGAGTACTCATTGAAGGTATATAGTATTTAGAGAAGAAAACAACATAAAACATTTTATATACTCGAGATGATTATTTTGTGAGATTTTCGTCCATCAGTGTTATAACATTGGAGCAGAATTGTAGTGAAGAATTGAGTTGTATACTTGAATGAGTCATTAAGTGAGTTATAATTGTTGGTTAGGGTTGAACATTCAGTTGACTCGTATACTAGGTTTCTAAGAGTTAGTGTTACAATATACATTTACAACAGAAGGTTCTTCGGGAGAAAAAGCTTCAGGACGAGTTTGGGAGAGCTCATTCTCTTAGTTAATCTTCAAAATCCTATCCCAAGAGGATCTTGCTTGGGGAGCGAAGCCCTAAAACATCCTAAGGGATCAATACCCACGATTCGGGGTCTCCCTTCGTCCCTCATGGGCCTTCCGAGAGAACTAATATATTCTCGATTAGCTACGCCTAGAATATAAGTCATACAATTAAGTAGTATTGATTCGAAACACAATTAATCCCCATAATTAAATCAATAATTAACTAGAATCATAAATTCTAGGGTTAGGCTAATCTCAACCCTAGAAACCTCAACTAACTGCTCACAAATCATGAATACATCAACAAGAACACAATAAATACATAGGCTAAGCATTAAATGAGATGGGGGTGAGTGTAATAAATAAAAATGCAATAAATGAGATGAGAGAGGATGAGAAAGCTTAGTCTAGCATAATTGCTCTTCAATATTTGATTGTAGTTTGATTTCTGCCCATAAAACCCGAAAAGCCCTAAAATTCTTCAACTATTCAAGAACTCAAGTGAATTCTAGAAGAGAAATGAAGAACCCTAGTTCTAGAGAGAAAAGTAGGAGAAAAGCTTTACAGAGAGCGTAAACATAATTCTACTTAAAAATGAAGATGTGAATTGAAAGATTACAAGATGTTTGGAATAAAGGGGGAGGGGGGTATTTTTACACACCCATTCCCCACACATACAATGATAAAAATCTGCTAAAAAAGTCACTCATAAGTAAGGGTAAAATCTTCAAAAGTAATTTAAAACGCAAGGGATTATAAGTTGTTGGTCGAACCCTCCTTCGTGCACTCGACTCGATCTTCACGCGAATTCTGAGAAGAATAGGCTTGAAATTGGCTCACGGTCCAATGAAAGTTGTAGGATTTCGTTCTTGGCTATGCGTGGCCACTTGAACCGCTCAAATCGAAGCTTGGACAAAGAAGTTACGATCGAAAAATAAACAGGTGCACAAAATAGGGTGGCCGCACTGTCGGATGCAGTCAAATTAGTTATTAATTCCTAACTATTCATTTTCTAAAAAGTAGACAGGGTAAGTCAAGGTCGTTCCCACAGAGAGCGAGGAAACTAATCGTATTATTGTATTAAACCAAATTATTCAAATACTTATAATAATATTATAATACTCCCTCCGTCCCAAATGAACTTGCATGGGAGGATCGACACACATATTAAAAAAAGTTATTTTTTGGATTTTTGTTGACTTTTCAAAGGTTGAGGGTGGAGAATGAAGGTTGAGATCTTGAGGGTGGAGATTGTGTTATATATTTCCTTATTAAGAAGCGCACAAGTTTGCTTGGGACGGACAAAAAGGGAAAGTGTGCAAGTTCATTCGAGACGGGGGAAGTAATATATAATATATTGTGGGGAGAGTTGTTTTGAGTTAATTAACTAAAGCAAATAACAATTAAACTAGCAACTAAAGATGAATTCAAATATGATAAAAGGTATTCCCGCCTTCAACCCAGTATCCCCCTAGTCCGAATTATTCTTGTAATTAATGCAACTGCTTGACAAACTAGTTCTGAAACTCCTATCCCAATGATTAGCAAATACGCTCTGCTAATCTTGTTACCCCTTAGGTGTAATTAATCACAAGTTTGCTCTGTAATTAATCTATCTGATTAAATAGTCCTAGGACACGATTGCTAAAACACCATTAATCAGACGCATATAGTTTTAGGGCAACAAAATAGGTATGGTATTGTGCTCGCAAGCTCGGTACAAGTGACCGCGATTTATGTTATCCTAGCGAATAAATTCACTATTTGCTACTCTTAGACATAAGTTCATAACAATTGCGGATTATGAATTACGACCTAGCAACAATTATATGCCTAATACCCGGGTGATTAATCCAAATAAAACACACATAAAAGATATGAAGAATTCAAATAACATAAATAATCTCAGATCATAGTTTAATCAAACAATTACCGTAAGAATTACAAAAACATCGTTCTACAGTTCAACTTAGTTAAAGACGGAAATAAAGAGACTTTATCTGATCATAGTGATGGCTAAAAACAAATTACTAATGAAATAAATAAACATGAAACTATAAAAAACCCGAGACGCCGAATCTTGATTCTTCGTGTTCTTCAAAATTCCCAAGTCCGTGCTTCAAAATCAATGTTCAAGTGCTATTTTCGAACTTGGGGTCTTCCTTTTATAGTTGGGGCTGAATTAAGCTTAAATTGGGCTTGAAAAGGACAATCTTCTAGCAAATTCTATTGTGAACCGACTTGTGTCTCGGTCGAGAAGGACTATCTTGGCGGAGAGCCATGTATAAAGGTCTCGGTCAGGAGTGAGTGTCTCGACTGAGCCAATTCCACAATCAAAATATGGCGTACACTACTCCTTTGTCTCGGCCGAGCCTGATTGTCTTGGCCGAGCTCCTCTTACTTAGGCTTAACTCGATTTTTGCTTCGTTTTTGGACTTGCGAGACTTGTTTTCTACGTTCATCCTTATTTAAGTTCGACTTTTTGGTCTAGATTTACCTAAATAGCTCAAAACAAGTCACATAACATCAAATTGTCCAATAATGCAAATATGATCAATACACGGTCAATTATACATGCAAATGTCACTAAATACACACTTAATTCGACCTATTACGCATGCATAAATACGTGTACCAAAATTCCCCAAACTTGAACTTTTGTTCGTCCTGAACAATGCAAAACATAGAAAAAAACACAAAAGGACACGTGTTAAGGGCGACTTAAGTTGCAAACATAGTTTCAGACATATTTTTATAAAGCAAAGCAACATAATAATCTGAGCATATCCGATATAGCAAAATCAACTACTTTCGAGACTCGATACTTTCAACAAGTGATCCTTACCGGTTAAGTGTATCACTCATCTCTCAAGCGTATAAGGTAAATTTAATTTCACTCTCATTGGACTCTATGCAATGCCTACCATATGCTTGTCAATCATCTAAATCGAGACTCGTTCTTGACATGTGTGTCTGAGGATAAAAAAGGTCTTTATTTTTTTTGTAATGTACGCTTAAGGTAAGGTGGGAAATTTTGGGTAAAAGTGACTAATCTTTGGACTAATCGAATTTTTCCGACTCAACCACCCCTCAATACATTGACTCTATCCTCACTCTTCAAATTTCAGCAAACCATCCTACAAGAAGGTTTCTTCACCCCTCAAAAGTACTTAGAACACATAAATGTTTTTCATGCTTCTTTTTTGGTACCACAATTTAGGACTATCCGATTTCTCTAATCAACACAAACAATCAAGCACTTTTAGGCCCATAACCTCTCCTTACAAAAACACATATTTACAACAACTCTTTCTTTTCATTTCTCTTTCTTTTTCTTTTTTTCCTTTTTTTTTTTGTTTTCTTTTCTCCTTTTTTGTTTTTTTTCCAAATAACTTCTAATAACAAAAAACAAATAACAAATAACAAATACATCACTTACACCCCCTTCCCCCAAACTTGGTTGAAAATCAAAGTTTGTGGGGAAAAGAGTGGGATGAATTGGTTCTCTAAAACAACATAACAACTAGGGAGAGGGTATTCATCCTCGATCTCTTTGCCTATCATTTCATATCCCTTTCTTTCTTCAAACATTCCCATGTTTCACCCATATTGATCCCAAGATATTCCCGACTACCTTCCAATCCTCCTCCCTCATACTCACACTTAGTCCAAATGGGCCAAAGGCTTAAAGTGAAAGGTTTCGGTTTCGGCTTGTAAAGTATGGCTATCAAAGAAAAAACTACAAAACTCGAATGGGCTATCTACGGAAATTTTGCAAGTTTTTGGTCAAAAGGAAAATATATTAAGGCTAAACAATAGGTTAGAAATAAAAAACCGCCTAAAATCATTTCCTTAGTCACAACACGTCTGACATATTCACAATAGAGAATCAAGGCAAGTACAAGAGACGACCCCATATAACCAAAGAATTCACACCAAAAAAATGCATATATTACTCCAAAGATGGGAGTACAAAAATTAGCTCAAAAACTCACAGGGTTATAGTTGATCACAAGTCTCAAGTACAAGCTCAATTTTATCTTAATCACATATCATGCTCTATCATATGTCAAATTTTCAATTTTTAAACAAGAATCATGATCATCATTAACTTGTTGCACACTTATCATTTTCCAATATCTTGTCCTTAAACATGCATTAAAATCAAATTACTACCTTGGTTGACTCAATCCTAGACTTAATTACAAAACAAAATACATAGTAACTAAACATGACCTAACTAACACATATAGTGGCTCACAGGCCAGACGATCAACCAAATACTTGGCTCACAGGCTAGATAATCAACGACATAGGAGAACAAACAAAAACCGTAGAAACAACTACACAACCTAGCAAAAACAAAAGACAAAGCAAAAGGCAATAAAAAGAAAATGCATCCAAACAAGCTCAATTTTATCTTAATCACATATCATGCTCTATCATATGTCAAATTTTCAAATTTTAAGCAAGAATCATGATCATCATTAACTTGTTGCACACTTATCATTTTTCAATATCTTGTCCTTAAACACGCATTAAAATCAAATTACAACCTTGGGTGACTCAATCCTAGACTCAATTACAAAACAAAATACATAGTAAATAAACATGACCTAACTAACACATATAGTGGCTCACAGGCCAGACGATCAACCAAATACTTGGCTCACAGGCTAGATGATCAACGACATAGGAGAACAAGCAAAAACCGCAAAAACAACTACACAACCTAGCAAAAACAAAAGACAAAGCAAAAGGCAAGAAAAAGAAAATGCATCCAATCCGACCCACTTACACCCTCTCCCCCAAACTTGGTTGAAAACCAAAGTTTGTGGGGGGAAAAGAGTGGGATGAATTGGTTCTCTAAAACAACATAACACCTAGGAGAGGTTATTCATTCTTGCTCTCTTTGCCTATGATTTCATATATCTTTCTTTCTTCAAATATTCCCATGTTTCACCCATATTGATCCCAAGATATTCCCGACTACCTTCCAATCCTCCTCCC
Organism: Ajuga chamaepitys; assembly: GCA_958295605.1. NCBI lineage: Eukaryota > Viridiplantae > Streptophyta > Magnoliopsida > Lamiales > Lamiaceae > Ajuga > Ajuga chamaepitys. The sequence continues at coordinate 48,396,906 of OY282507.1, forward strand.
TCATAGTCACACTTAGTCCAAATGGGCCATGCTTAAAGTGAAAGGTTTCGGCTTGTAAAGTATGGATATCAAAGAAAAAACTACAAAACTCGAATGGGCTAACTACGGAAATTTTGGAAGTTTTTTGTCAAAAGGAAAACATATTAAGGCTAAACAATAGGTTAGAAACAAAAAACCTCCTAAAATCATTTCCTAAGTCACAACACGTCTGACATATTCACAATAAAGAATCAGGACAAGTTCTAAATACGACCACATATAACCAAAGAATTCACACTGAAAGAATGCACATAGTACTCTAAAGATTGGAGTACAAAAATTAGCTCAACAACTCACAGGGTCATAGTTGATCACAAGTCTCAAGTACAAGCTCAATTTTATCTCAATCACATATCATGATCTATCATAAGTCAAATTTTCAAATTTTAAGCAAGAATCATGATCATCATTAACTTGTTGCACACTTATTTTCCAATATCTTGTCCTTAAACACACATTAAAATCTACAATCTCGGTTGACTCAATCCTAGACTCAGTTACAAAACAAAATACATAGTAACTAAACATGACCTAACCGACAAAAATAGTGGCCCACTGGCCAGACAATCAACCAAATACTTGGCTCACAGTCCAGACGATCAACGACATAGGAGAACAAACAAAAACCGCAGAAAGAACTACACAACCTAGAAAAAACAAAAGACAAAGCAAAAGGCAAGAAAAAGAAAGTGCATCCAATCCGACCCACTTACACCCCCCTCCCCCAAACTTGGTTGAAAATCAAAGTTTGTGGAGAAAAGAGTGGGATGAATTGGTTCTCTAAAACAACATAACAACTAGGAGAGGTTATTCATCCTCGATCTCTTTGCCTATCATTTCATATCCCTTTCTTTCTTCAAACATTTCCATGTTTCACCTATATTGATCCCAAGATATTCCCGACTACCTTCCAATCCTCCTCCCTCATACTCACACTTAGTCCAAATGGGCCAAAGGCTTAAAGTGAAAGGTTTCGGCTTGTAACGTATGGCTATCAAAGAAAAATCTACATAACTCGAATGGGCTAACTACGAAAATTTTGCAAATTTGTGTCAAAAGGAAAACATATTATTAGATTAGAAATTAAAAACCGCCTAAAATCATTTCTTTAGTCACAACACGTCTGACATACTCACAATAAAAAATCAGGGCAAGTTCTAGAGACGACCTCATATAACCAAAGAATTCACACCGAAAGAATGCATATATTACTCCAAAGATGGGAGTACAAAAATTAGCTCAAAAACTCACAAGGTCATAGTTGATCACAAGTCTCAAGTACAAGCTAAATTTTATCTCAATCACATATCATGCTCTATCATATGTCACATTTTCAAATTTTAAGCAAGAATCATGATCATCATTAACTTGTTGCACACTTATCATTTTCCAATATCTTGTCCTTAAACACGCATTAAAATTAAATTACGATCTCGGTTGACTCAATCCTAGACTCAATTATAAAATAAAATACATAGTAAACATGACCTAACTGACACAAATAGTTGCTCACGGGCCAGACGATCAACGGCATAGGAAAACAAACAAAAACAGCATAAACAACTACACAACCTAGCAAACACAAAAGACAAAGTAAAAGACAAGAAAAAGAAAGTGGATCCAATCCGACCCACTTACACCCCCTCCTCCAAACTTGGTTGAAACCAAAGTTTGTGGGGGAAAAGAGTGGTTCAAATTGGTGTTAACTCACAGTACACCTACTGAGGTGGTGGGGCAGGCGGGTAGCCTTTGCCCCAATAGGGAGGCGGCTGTGACAAACGCTCCTCTTGTAACTTCTGCCAGTCAAACTGCTGTTGATGCCAAGCCTGCTGTTGCTTCCAACGGTCGTCCTCCAAATGATGTATGGACTGAATCTCTCCACGAAGGAGAGTGACATCATGCTGTAGGGAGGTAATCAAATCCTCCAAATGCTCATGATACTCCACCTCAGATCGGACGACAGTAGCAATCCTCTTCTTCCTCGGTCGGGCATGTTGACTACTTCCCTCGGCTGCAGCTGCAACCTCTTCCTCGTCTGCCTCTAGCTCTACCTCTTCTTCTTCATCCTGGGCCTCTATATTGGGAACTTAGGCCACTTGGTATTTTCGGGCCTCAGCAATATCCGACACTCGAGATGTTGCTATATGAGTTGGAGACGACAAGGCTAGATTCCGGGCATCTCGGAGGCTGTTGACCACTGTCAACTGTGGGTTTGGCAGTATCAGAAATGGACCATTAGTTTGAATCACAGATGGAACCGTCCGGAAGCCTTTGTACGAGCAACACCATCAGGGTAATATCAGACCACCATCTGTATTCTCTCAAAGTCGTCTCAATAGAGCTGATAATGACGGAAACCGGGGTAAAATCACACAATGGGACCCCAAAATGCTCGGCGATCGGTGTAATGAGACCGCTAATATAAATTGTATCCTTCCTTTTAGTGACCACGTGCTCGAACTGTTCTACTAAGATCTCAGCAACATCTACTGTGTAGGCCTTCATGATGGAGTATAACAGTTTCATCTCTTAGGTTCGGACAACCCCCATCTCTTTTCTCGCAAAAATGGTGAGTGCGAGAAGCTTTTGTATGTATCACACCACTGGGCAACGAATCCAAGAAGTCTTCGAGTTCTTCATGTAGTGCTGGGGCTCAACGAGCCCAGGAGCAACAGTGAGCCGCCCCCAGAACTCATAAATGTCTAAAATGGCCCTATTGATGGGGAGAGTGAGATCGTCACGATACTGGCCGACTATTTTAGCGAACTTGTCCATTTGTAATACATGCAACTCGCCATTGAGTTGAACCGAGAGCTGCCAAGTTTGTTCCCACATTTGTCCTAGTCAGGTGTGATCTCGAGGGAGTTAAAGAACTCGAGGATAAGGCCTGCATATGTAGCTTGGGCTTTCATGAACCCAAGCATCCCGGCGTAGTTCAACAGGGTGTGGACATTGTCAAACAGGCCTAAGCTGCGAAGGATGCAATCGTTGCCAAATTGAGTTGGCATAACTGGGTGTTTGCACAGCTCATTGAAATGAGCCCGGTGAGAATTCTTCTCAAGAACGAAGCTAAAGTGACGGCTGTCAGTAATCGAAAATACTTAAGGCTCGGGTGTTGGTTCCTCAACCATGGGCGCTTTGCCCTTGCCCCTACCCCTACTCGAAGAACCTCTCCTGGATGTCATTGTGCTAGCCTACACACACAGAACAAAACCATGCACGAGTTTAAATGAGGACTTAAAACACCATATACACATTTAATAGAAACTAGTTGTGATTAATTCCTCCAACACTTTTGAGTAATTCGTATATAGTGACAAGTCAGTATGGTTCACTTCAGTATGAATTAATATATCTTCAATATGAATGAATTTCCTCAAAATGATTAAAGCAATCAAACTCACTAGTGATACATGCTAGTTTTACATGTATATTAGGTCAATTAAAGGTCGTAATATGGGACATATGCATGTGTATTTGGGCGAAAAGTGATTAAAATCCATCTTTTGAGCTAGATGACATGTTTCTGCTTGTTTTAGTGTTATTCAGGTATAAAAAGGCCAAAAAATCCGTTTGGGCAAGGTTCGGATGAAAAACGAGCAAGAAAAGTCGGAAATAGCAAAGAGGAGTTGAAGTATGGTCAGAAAGTCTGACTCGGTCGAGTGAGAAATGAAGAGCAAAACGTGAAATTGGTCAGAGACTCCAACTCGGTCGAGGGGGATTCTGCCTCGGTTGAGTTGACCCAACTCGATCGAGGGCGATTCTGACTCGGTCAAGGCAGCTTTCCGAGTCCAAAATAGAATGTGCGCGTTTTATGATTTTGAGCCCATCTTGGGCCCAATTTAGCCTTAACTATATAAGGAGGTTCCCAAACTCGAAAAAGGGAGTTAGAGATCATTACAAGGCATATTGAAGAGGAAAGCAACATCAAAAGATCAAGATCAAGACATCGATTAGGGTTCTTATTCACTTTCCCATTTTTGTTATTTCACATAATGTTTGTCTATGAACATATTTGTGTTATGAATATGAACATGAGTGAGTAGTTCTTTATTATTCTAGGGTTTTGAAAGTAGGTTTTAACGATGTTTGATTAATTGAAGTTTTCTATTCTAGTTAATGATTGTTATTCGTTATCTATGTGTTGTGATTTATTTTCATGAATAGTTAACTTGATCAATTAACTACTTCTACATAATTCATAAGTTCGCTTTGAAAGGAGGAATTTGTGAATGGAAAGACAATATATAGCGTATTTGTTGAGTGCTCTGAAAGGAGGTGAGATAAGTGCGTAGGCATTGGTCTAAGATCGATTGGGAGTTCATTAGGTCTAGTCGACTTGAAAGGGTGGCTAGGGATAATGAATCTACTAGTTAATTGCTTCGAAAGGAGAGTTAATATATATAAGTGCCGTCTAATAACGATAATAATCATTGCTTGTTTAGAGTAATTAGATTGTCATACTTAGTTAATTCTGAAATCAATTCTCTAGAATTTGTCTTCCAATCTTGATTATTTGATAAAGTGTTTTCTTGTTTCTTGAAACTTGAGTGTTAAGTAATAGTCTAGAATTAGTTTAATAATCAAATCAATCCAATTGAGAGCCTAGTTAGGAGTGTTTTAGGATATTTAGAGTATCAAACTAGTTATTAAGTCAGTCCTTGTGGGATCGACCTTGCTTGCCGTTACTTGCACCCGTACACTTGCGGATCGTTAGGTTATAAAATAGGTGAACAAGTTTTTGGCGCCATTGCCGGGGACTGAGTTTAGTGTTTTAGTTTTTATTCTGATAACTAGAACAAGACTAGACTAGGCAACAATTTATTTTTGCACATTTAATTTCTGTTTTTATTTTTATCTATTTCGATTTTACGTGGGTATATTTCCTGTTAGTGTTTTCAGGGATTGTGCATGCATACCAGGTCTAAGGGAAAAGAACATCTTCTTCCGTGTGATCCGGAAATTGAAGCTACAGCCCGAAGACACAGAGCAAGGAGAAATCAACCGGTTGAGATGGAAAATCCATCGAACCAGGAAGAGGTTATAAACCGCATCCTGATGGCATTGGCCAATTTGGATGACAGAGTCACAAGTATTCAACAACAACAACCTCCACAGAATCCAGTACTTCCAGGAGGAAATCAGAATGACGATGAGGACACTTCTCCAATAAGTGACTGCCTTCGTCCTCTGCCTAATCAGAATCCTGGAGGAGTACAACCGCCACCACTCAAAGCACACAGTTTTGAGCTCAAACCAGCGCTCATCAATATTGTGCAACAAAATCAGTATGGCGGTACTGTTTTGGAAGATCCGAACACTCATTTAACTAAGTTTCGGAGATTGGCTGATACGATAAAAATCAACCACGTACCGCATGAGCAAGTGAAGATGAGGCTCTTTCCTTTTTCCTTAAAGGATAGAGCTCTGCAGTGGTTTAATTCATTAGAGGAGATCATTGAGTGGGATGAATTAAGTGAAAGATTTCTATTGAAGTACTTCCCACCCAGCAAGATGCTGGAGCTGCAGAATAAAATCACACAATTCAGACAGTTGGATCAGGAGCCACTGGGTGAAGCATGGGAAAGATTCAGAGATTTGCTCCGAAGCTGTCCTCAGCATGGGTTCACCAGGAAGCAACAAATCTGTAAGTTTTACAATGGCTTACTTGCACCAACTAGAGATCATGTAGACGCTGCAGCAGGAGGGAGTCTGATGGAGAAGAGTGTGAATTCTGCGTTTGCCATTCTAGATGCTATGTCTAGAACCAGTTATCAATGGCCGAACGAGCGTAATCAGCCGAGGAGAGTTGGTAGTGTAGTTGAAGTGGAATCAAATCAGAATTTGGCTTCACAGATATCAGCTTTGACGACCCAAATGAACTTGCTAACTAATCTGACGTTAGCACAACATTCTGAGCCATCACAGCCGCAGCTAACCCAAGAAGAGATGGAAGACGTGAACTTTGTGAATCAGTGAAATTTCAACAATTACCAAGGTAATCAGCCAAGGTGTAGCCAATATTCACAAGGTAACCAATATCCGCAAGGGAATCGGAATTACTCCAATTTGGCGTATGGAAATTCGAAGAATGCCCTTACTCCTCCACCAGGGTTCAAGGTCACAAATGGAATCATACATGATGGAAGAAACCCAACTCCAGAAGAGCTAATAGAAGCACAAACAGAAAAGTTTGATGAGAAGTTAGTTCAGTTGGAGAAGAAGATGGAAGGAAAACATACTTAGCTGAGTAAAAACATAGCATGTATGGGCGCAGAATTGAAAAGTGTGGCATCGGACATCCAGCACCTGATTAGAGCATTAGCAGCCCAACATAAGCAAGGACAGTTTCCCAGTGATACAGTGGTGAATCCAAGAGAGCACTGTCAATCAATTCAATTAAGGAGTGGGACCGAATATGAAGGACCAAAGAAGCCTGTGGTGGAAGGAGAACTCGTTGAGAAAGAGCACTTGGAAGAACAAGCTGAACCGAAAGGAAAAGGCAAAGAAGCGGAGAAACCGATAGAGAGGGGGATTACATTTGAAGGTGGCCCTAAATATGTTCCTCCCATTCCATACCCTCAAGCACTGAGAAGAAAGAAAGTGGACGACCAGTTTGCAAAGTTCTTAGACATCTTCAAGAATATTCAAATTAATATCCCATTCGTAGATGCACTTCAACAAATGTCCAATTATGCAAAATTTCTCAAGGAAGTGCTAGCGAAGAAAAGAAAGCTTGAAGATTATGAGACTGTCAACCTGTCTGAGGAGTGCAGCGCAGTGATTCAAAGGAAGTTGCCACTGAAGCAGAAAGATCCAGGTAGCTTTACAATTGCTTGCAAGTTAGGTAATGTCACGTTTGATAGAGCACTATGTGATTTAGGAGCTAGCATTAATCTTATGCCCTTTTCTATTTTTGAAAAACTAGGAATAGGCACGTTTAAACCTACCACAATTGCACTTCAAATGGCTGATAGATCTTTGACTTATCCTAGGGGAATAGTAGAAGATGTTCTTGTGCAAGTAGATAAATTCATATTTCCTGCAGATTTTGTGGTCTTAGATATGATGGAGGATAAAGATGTTCCTTTAATTCTAGGTCGCCCGTTTTTAGCAACGGGCAATGCTTTAATTGATGTCCAAAAAGGAGAACTCACATTTAGAGTAAATAAGGAAAAAAATGACGTTCTCTATTTATAAGGCCATGAAAATGCATGATGATGAAGAGGTTAATCAAGTTGAAACATGTAGTGTTATAGATAGTTTAGATACTACATTTCATGGAGAAATTCTTGCACCAAGTGATTCTGCTACATTAAAGAGTCGTATTACCAATTCAAATTTTTTTGTGAAAGACAGTGATGCTACTAATCTTGATCTTGTGGATGGGGTTAGTGCTTTGAATAATTTGCAGGAAAAGAAGCTAGATGATGCAGAGAAGGAGGACATCACCGAGAAAGTTGTGAAAAAAATATCTGAGGAGAAGGTACGCGGACCTGAGCTAAAACCATTACCGAAGCATCTAGGAAAGGAATTCTGTGATCTTGAGAAAAAGCCACCGGAGCACACAAAAAGGGTCCATGGTCATCGACACTTTGAACCCGGTGAACAAGTTCTCTTGTGCAATTCGCAGCTGCGATTGTTTCCTGGAAAGTTGCAGTCACGATGGACGAGACCACTCATAATCAAGCATGTTCGAAAGTCGGGCATAGTGGAATTGATGGATGCACAAGGAAGCACATTCCTTGTAAATGGTCAGAGGATCAAGAAATAATACATCCCGAGTCAAGTTGCAACCGTAGATGATTTACGGTTGACCAAGCTGAACTAAAAATCCAAAAGGTCGTCGAGCTAAAGACGATAAAAGTAGCGCTTGTTGGGAGGCAACCCGATGTTTTTGTTTTATTTTAAATTTACGTATTTTAAATTTTATGTTTTGAATTTTTTTAATTTGTTTGTTAGTGTGCATAGGAAATACGACGTCATCGAAGAAGCAAGGAAAGAAGTGAAAAGATGCGAGAAAATGGAGTAAAAACAGAGTTAGAAGGCTAAAACAGGGGATATTCCGCGAGTTCAACTCGCCCGGGGCAAAAGCACACTCGCCCGAGGCGAATTTGAAGGAAAAAAACAGAGCAGGTCCAGCAAGTTTAACTCGGTCGAGGCCACTGAAACTCGACCGAGTCATATCCCCAAACTCGACCGAGGCATTTTTAACTCGGTCGAGGCGCCGTTCTATCCAAAATAAACCCGTTTTCAGCAACAATCTGGAATCCTGAGTCAATCTGGAGACTACAACAAGATGCGAGGTGTGCCCAACATGAGCAGAGACAAGCTTATCAACAGCAGCAGTTGGATGCAATGGCTCAGTTCTGGCAGCCATGGGGTTTTAACCCACCCCCACCACCTCCGCCTCAGTAGCACTGTGAGTAGGCACCAAGACATATCACTCTTTTTCCCACAAACTTGGTTTCAACCAAGTTTGGGGGAGGGGTGGATAGTGTTACATCTTGGCCGCTTTTATTGTTTTTCCGTTGTTATTTCATTCGGTGTTATTGAGGTCATGATTGTTCTTGGTTGTGTTTCGTATTTTATATCTTGCTTGTGTTAGTTGGTAAAGGGTCTTTGAGCCCTATTGAGTATTGAGTAGTGTCGGGTATGTGTGCCCAAATAGCTGATTTGATTGATCCGTCGTATTAGTTAGTGCTATTTTATGTTTTGCATTTTAGTTGTGTTTTTAGGAGGATTTTAAATTTCGTTGATTAGGAGTCGTAAACTTGGTTCTTGATAAGCATAAAAAGGGTAGTAGATGATAATTTGTCAATGATGAAATTTATTTTTAGAAGTAAATGAGGGTAGGACACATAACAGAGCATGATAGGCAGTTGGAGACAAAATTGAGCTTAGACTTGAATAATAATCACAAATTAACCTGTGAGGTTTTGAGCTTTATATATACTCTTATCTATCGAGTAATTTTATCATTCTTTCGGTGTGAAGTTATTGATCGCATAGTATTTAGTCTCTAGAACTTGCCTTGCGTCTTTATAGGAATGTGTCGAGTACATGTTGTGGCATAGAAAATGATATTAGGCATTCTTTTGCTAAAAGCCCTATTTTTGAGCCTTTAAAAATAATCTTTTGTACCCAAAAAAGTGAAAAAATCCCTAGTCAGCTATTTTGAGCTTTAAAGCCTTGTTTTTCAAAAACATACATTACAAGCTTATACCTTTCTTTTAGCTTTGGCCCGAGTAATTGGACTAATTGAGTAAGAGGGAGGTGTATTGGAAGGTAGAGGGGTAAGAGTATCAAGGTGGAGTGGATGTTTGGGATGATGTGGTAAAGAGATTCGGGGAGGCAAAAGAGAAAGAAGAGAAAAATTCCCTCCTAGTTAAAAAAAAAAAAAAGAAAAAAAAGAAAAAAAAACTTGGAAAAGAGAAAGTCGGAGGAGGGGTTAATGAAGAGAATATACATATGCCTATGTGTGCTTGAGTTGAAAGAAGAACGAGTAGTCTCAAATGTGGTACTCAATCTGGTAGTCCCAAAGTGGTACCTGAGTGAAAGTGGACATAAATTATCTTGGTTGATGCATAAATGCTTTGGTAAGGTGAAGAAGCCATATTAATTGGTTTTTCTGAGAATTGAAGATTGAGATTGAGTGAACAAAGTCGAGGGGTAGTCGGGGTAAGAATAGCTTGATTAGTCCAATGCATAGTCACTTATATCTAAATGTATCCCACCTAACCATAAGCCAACATTACAGCCAAAAGTAAAGACCTATTGATTCTTTGCCACACATGTCAAATATGAGGTCTAATTTATACAATAGGCAAGCATATGGTAGACGATGCATGTGATTCAATGTGAGCGCAAATACTTTCCATATCATACACTTGAGAGATGAGCGATACACTTATCTGGTGAGGATTGTTGTTTTAAGTTTAATGTCTCGAAAGTAGTTGAAACCTGCCATGTCACTAATGCTCAAATGTTATGTTGTTGGTTTTGAAAGGAAAAATAAAAGATTTCTGAGACTAGAAGTATCATTTAATTGCCCTAAAGTTTTGTGGTCATTGTGATGTTATGCTTTGTGTTATTGTTCGGGACGAACAATGGTTAAGTTTTGGGGTTTTGATACATGCTAGTTTTACATGTATATTAGGTCAATTAAAGGTCGTAATATGGGACATATGCATGTGTATTTGGGCGAAAAGTGATTAAAATCCATCTTTTGAGCTAGATGACGTGTTTCTGCTTGTTTTAGTGTTATTCAGGTATAAAAAGGCCAAAAAGTCCGTTTGGGCAAGGTTCGGATGAAAAACGAGCAAGAAAAGTCGAAAATAGCAAAGAGGAGTTGAAGCATGGTCAGAAAGTCTGACTCGGTCGAGTTGTTTAGCAACTCGGTCGAGTGAGAAATGAAGAGCAAAACGTGAAAATGGTCAGAGACTCCAACTCGGTCGAGAGGGATTCTACCTCGGTCGAGTTGACCCAACTCGGTCGAGGGCGATTCTGACTCGGTCGAGGCAGCTTTCCGAGTCCAAAACAGAATGTGCGCGTTTTATGATTTTGAGCCCATCTTGGGCCCAATTTAGCCTTAACTATATAAGGAGGTTCCCAAACTTGAAAAAGGGAGTTAGAGATCATTACAAGGCATATTGAAGAGGAAAGCAACATCAAAATATCAAGATCAAGACATCGATTAGGGTTCTTATTCACTTTCCCATTTTTGTTATTTCACATAATGTTTGTCTATGAACATATTTGTGTTATGAATATGAACATGAGTGAGTAGTTCTTTATTATTCTAGGGTTTTGAAAGTAGGTTTTAACGATGTTTGATTAATTGAAGTTTTCTATTCTAGTTAATGATTGTTATTCGTTATCTATGTGTTGTGATTTATTTTCATGAATAGTTAACTTGATCAATTAACTGCTTCTACATAATTCATAAGTTCGCTTTGAAAGGAGGAATTTGTGAATGGAAAGACAATATATAGCGTATTTGTTGAGTGCTCTGAAAGGAGGTGAGATAAGTGCGTAGGTAGAGGTGGCAATTCGGGGGCCGGGTCGGGCCGGGCTTGATTTATTTCGGGCCTAGAAATGCTAGGCCCGGCCCGGAGGACCTCGGGCTGGGTCGGGCCATCGGGCCAAAAAGCCCACCAATGAGTTTTTTTCTTTTCTTTTTTATTACTTTAACCATGAAGTAGAATTATATATTGAGGCGAACTTCAGTTTAATTCTTTTAAGAAAAAACTTGATCGGAAGATAATATATTACTATTCGTTGCAATATGGAATGATATCTATTAATCTATAGGCATGTCTCAAACCTCAGATATAACAATAATAATAATAATAAAAAAGAAGGAATGGATGAGTGATACATAGTTATATACTACACGTCACAAGTTATTTAATTTTTGTGTACGTACTATACTACATGTTAATCAATTTTTCATTTTTCGACACATAATAAATAATGAGCATGCTTGGATCCAATTCATTTTCCATCTTCGGGCTAATAAAACTGAAGAAATAGAGTATTAAATTAGTCAAATATTTTAATTTCTCGGTAAATAGATACATTTATGCTCTACTAGAAAAAAAAAAGAAAAACATGTTTCAAATAGTACACAAAATATTACCTAATTCCTAAATTTTTCTTATTGGATTAGTGAGGGGAAAAAAATTCAATTCCATCGGGCCGGCCCGGGCTTAGTCCGCCAAAAGAAAAGCCCGTTCGGGCCGGGCCAAAAAAGTCCAAATTTTTTCGGGCCTCTAATATTCTGGCCCAGTCTGCTCTATATTTCGGGCTAAACGGGCCGGCCCATCGGGCCGGGCCAATTTTGCTAGCTCTATGCGTAGGCATTGGTCTAAGATCGATTGGGAGTTCATTAGGTCTAGTCGACTTGAAAGGGTGGCTAGGGATAATGAATCTACAAGTTAATTGCTTCGAAAGGAGAGTTAATATATATAAGTGTTGTCTAATAACGATAATAATCATTGCTTGTTTAGAGTAATTAGATTGTCATACTTAGTTAATTCTGAAATCAATTCTCTAGAATTTGTCTTCCAATCTTGATTATTTGATAAAGTGTTTTCTTGTTTCTTGAAACTTGAGTGTTAAGTAATAGTCTAGAATTAGTTTAATAATCAAATCAATCCAATTGAGAGCCTGGTTAGGAGTGTTTTAGGATATTTAGAGTAATAAACTAGTCATTAAGTCAGTCCTTGTGGGATCGACCTTGCTTGCCGTTACTTGCACCCGTACACTTGCAGATCGTTAGGTTATAAAATAGGTGAACAACTAGCTATTCTACATAAACAAGGTAATGCATACAAGGTGTTCGACAGAATGCCTCAATGAGCTATAACTCGTAATTTCAATAATGTCCCCTAAAATTAGCTCGCCCACAACAAAATCAACACACTATCATATCTACCCTATCAATTTTGTGTAAAGGATGCACTCAATCAGAACAATTTATCATAAACCCAACAGAAAGAGCATATATAAAAAATTAAGACTAAACAAGCAAATCAACATGATATTTTTCCAAACTTCAACATAACATCGAAATTAACTACCAAAAGAATGGGGATAGGGATGAGCTTCACATACCGGATGAGTTTAAATGAAAGAAATTTAAATGGAGTCAGTTCGTGCCCTTTTCTAGTTCGTCCAAATTCGCACCAAACTTGAATTTTTAATCGATAGCAAGTGTGTGCACACGTGTATATGAGTTATTGTGGTTGTTTTTGTGGAATAGGAAGACGAATTTGTTGAATTTGGTGATGTTTGTGTGTGTGTGTCACGCAAAAAGTCGAAGAGGGAAGAGAATGGGACTGCTGTTATAACCTAGATTTTAAAACTGAAACGCCTAGTGTCTCGGCCGAGACAAAGAGTCTTGGCCGAGAACCATGTATAAAATTCTCGGCCGAGAACAAGTGTCTCGGCCGAGCGGGTTTAACAGTGGAAGCTCAATCTTAAGACCGCCTATAAGGCTCGACCAAGAAGCCTAGTCTCGACCGAGAGCTGTGTATAAAGTTCTCGGCCGAGAAGACTTGTCTCGGCCGAGCTAACTTACCAAGGTTGGTTTTCGTCCTGTCGACCCCCTGGTCCGCGCTCTATCCTTTGGAATTCATGGCTCGGTGGTATCTGGTCATGCTAGTTCCTACATACTCAATACAAAATTTGAAAAACGTACAAAACAAAACAAAATAATATAAACATAATAAAAACTTGAAAACAATACAAAAGGTAAATATCGAGTTGCCTCCCGATAAATGCCTTTGTTTTACGTTGTTGGCTCGACTGATGTGGCGCTCAGTTGGTTGGAGGGTCCTCGAGTCATATGTTGTACTCGAGCAGCTGTTGGAATGTCTCGAAATAAGGTTTGAGCAGATGCCCATTGACCTTGAATATCTTTCCCGTTTTTTCGCTATTAATCTCAACTGCGCCATGATTAAATACATTAAATGCAACAGATGGACCTATCCAACGGGAACGCAACTTACCGGGAAACATCTTGAGGCGAGAGTGATAGAGAAGCACTTTTTCGCCTACAACAAAAGTTCCTATTTTTACGAGAGTCATGGAAGGCTTTCATATTTTCTTTGTTTATTAATGCATTCTCAAATGCCTCTTTCAGGATTTCTTCAAGCTCTTGCAATTGCAGTTTGCGGTGTGTGCCAGCTGCATCATAATTCATGTTACACTGTTTGATTGCCTAATAGGCACGGTGCTCGAACTCGATCAGTAGGTGATGGCTTCCCATAAACCAATCGATACGGTGACATGTCAATGAGCATTTTGTACGCAGCTCGGTACGCCCATAAAGCATCTTCAAGTCGCAAGCTCCAATCCTTCCGGTTCGACTGAATCGTCTTTTCTAAAATAGATTTGATCTCGGTTGGATGTCTCGGCTTGACCACTTGTTTGGGAATGATAAGCTGTGGAAACCTTGTGCAAAACATGATATTTCCTCAACAATGCCTCGATTGCAAAAATGTGTCCCCCTATCACTGATGATGGCTTTCGGAATCCCGAACCTAGCAAAAATGTTAGATTTTACAAAATCTGCAACAACTCGAGAATTGTTAGTCCGAGTGGCCTTGGCCTCCACCCATTTGGAAACATAATCAACAAGAAGTAAGATGTAAAGATTTCCATATGATGAAGGGAAAGGTCCCATAAAGTCCATGCCCCAAGTATAAAAAATTTTACAACTCATAATGGGGTGTTTGGGAGTTATTATCGGTTCTTTGGCAGTTATCACAAGTTTTAAAAAATAAATGTGCACCTCGAAACAAAGTTGGCCAGTAAAATCCACTCTCTAGTACTTTGTGTGCAATTCTCTTATACCTAAAATGACCCCCCGCACGCATATGAATGACAAAACGATAAGATAGAATGGAATTCAGACTCAGCTACACATCTTCTAATCATTTGGTCTGTGCAATATTTCCACAAATAAAGGTCATCCCATACATAATATCTTGCCTCACTCTTAAGTCTATCTCTTTGTGCCTTAGACATTCCTTTAGGAAAGACACGTGCAACAATGAAATTGACTAAATCAGCGTATCATGGTACCTCAGTAGGTGGCATTCGGTCCAAGTGTTGTGTTACCTCAAGCAGTTGCTCGTCGGGGAAGCTTTCCTTCAGTGGTGTTTCGCTCTTTTCAAGGGTCAGCCGGCTCAAGTGGTCGGAGACAGAGTTCTCGGCTCTCTTTTTGTCTTTTATCTCCAAGTCGAACTCTTGGAGGAGAAGGATCCACCGTATTAACCCCAGTTTCGCCTTTTTCTTTGACAAAAGATATCGAACTGCTGCATGGTCAGAATATAAACAACAATTTTAGTACCCAATTTTTCCAGAGGAAAACCAATAGCTAAAAGCTTCTTCTCAGTCGTGGTGTAGTTTTCTTGAGCCAGGTTCAAGGTTCTCGACGCATAGTAGATAACATGTGTTACTTTCCCTTTTTGTTGGTAAAAAACAGCCCGCACCGCATAATCACTTGCGTCCCACATAATCTCGAAGGGCAAGTTCCAATCTGGTGGCTTAATGATGGGTGGTGTTGTGAGTCTTTCCTTGAGTGTGTCAAAGACAGCTTTGCACTCGGTGGTCATCTCGAACTCCACATCCTTTTGCAACAACTTGCACAAAGGGGCTGAAATCTTGGAGAAATCCTTGATGAATCTCTGGTAAAAACCTGCGTGACCAAGAAAAGAACGAACTTCCTGCACACTTGTGACACGTCGATTTCTAACCTAGTGTTCTGCAAGTGAACGGATGTAGGTGTAGTACTATTGTCAAGGTCGATCCCACAAGGAATAGGGTTTTTAGGTAGTTTGATACCTCAATATTCTAGGAATATCCTAACTAGACACTAATTTAGGAAAGATTGATTTTACTGATTAAAATACTTAATTCACTCTAAATTCAAACTTGAAAACCACGAATAATTAACAATCAAGGGAAAACAGCATCCTAGGGTATCGATTTCAGAATATTAATTCCAATGATGATTAGAATTAACTTATTGATTTTAACCAATCTAATGTTTATTAAGCGGCGCAATATTAACCTAACTCTCCTCTCGAAGTAATTAGATCGTTGATTAACTAAGACAATTACCCTCTCGAGTCAATTAATCCTAGAAACTCCAAATAGTTCATAAACCTATGCCTACACAGTCATAGACAACTGCGCTCTATATCGTACGTCTAATAACAAACCCCTTCTCTCGAAGCGGATTTGTTAAACAAATTACTAAACCTAGATGGCCAGTCCAAATTTAGTTGTTAAAACGGATATAAAGATAAACATATCAAAGAACGGAATTCAATAAGTTAAATCATAAATCAAAACATTGTTATAAATAATTCCTACTTTCTAACCCTAGGACACGAATAGCTTAGCTACTCATGCCTAGGCTCAATTCAATACAATATTTAAGACAAAACATTCTAAAGAACTAAACTAGGAAAAATTGCTAAACCCGAGTATCTCGTCCCGTTGATCGAATCTTCGTTGTCGTCCAAGTCATCTCGTGCCTCAAACTCAGATAATATGTGTGTTGTTGTTTTTAAGAAGCACTTGAATCCTTTTTATAGAGTTAGATAATCCCAATTGAATTAGAAAATTAAATCCTCAATTAAAACATAATTTTAACAACCGGCGAGCCTTTTGACACGACCGTGTTGCTCAAATGACACGGCCGTGTCGCTTTGAAAAATTCCCATTTCCAGCAACAATTTGACACGACCGTGTTGCATCTCTGACGCGGCCGTGTCCTATTCCAGAGCCAATTTGAGCGTTGCAGACCACTTTTGACACGGCCGTATTGCTTTGTGACGCGGCCGTGTCGGTTCTTGCCCCGTTTTGCTCCTGGACCGGTTCAGGCCGGTTTGGACCGGTTCTTGGACGGTTCGGGTCGGTTCTCACTGATTTTCACTACTTTGGGCCGATTTTTACTCCGTTTCAACTTGTTTTCTTGTCCGGTAGTCGTAAATCACAACTTTTTAGCCTGAAAATACTCAAAATACCTTAAAACAAGTCAAGTACGTCAATTGGTCACTTATATCATATTTCATACAATTTCCAACCATTTATGCACATAATTCCTATCAAATAGTACCATACATCGACCTAATTACATGCATAATCAACGTGCATCAACTTGCGGGGTAAGGTAAAGCAGTAATGATATTAACTTTCGATTTATCAACCTCTATCCCTTTAGATGAAACAATATGTCCTAAGACTATTCCCTGTTCAAGCATAAAATGATATTTTTCCCAATTAAGCACAAGGTTAGTTTCAGCACATCTTTTTAGAATTAAGACCAGATTGTCTATAGGAATTTTTCAAATGACTCTCCATATACACTAAAATCATCCATAAAGACCTCTATGATATGACCTACGTATTCAAAGAAAATGCTTACCATACACCTTTAGAAAGTTGCTGGAGCATTACAAAGTCCGAACAGCATCCTTCGCCAGGCGAATGTTCCAAAGGGACAAGTGAATGTCGTCTTCTCTTAATCCTCTAGTGCTATGGCAATCTGAAAATAGCCTGAAAAACCATCTAGAAAGCAATAAAAAGAATGTCCCGCTAAACGCTCAAGTATATGATCAATAAAAGGTAAAGGAAAATGGTCCTTGCGAGTCATTGATTTTAACTTGCGGTATTCCATGCAAACTCACCTCCAGTTTGAAGACGGGTGGGGACCAACTCACCTACTTGGTTCTCCACAACTGTGACCCCCGATTTCTTTGGAGCTATTTAAGTGGGGCTAACATACTTACTATTCGAGACGGGGTAGATGATGCAGACATCTAGTAATTTAATTACCTCCTTTTTGACAATCTCCATCATTGGTGGATTCAATCGCCTTTGAGGCTCTCTACTAGGTTTGACATCGTCTCCAAGGTGGATCCTATGCATGCAAAGTTAGGGACTGATTCCCTCAATGTCGGCTATGGTCTACCCAATTGCTTTCTTGTGCTCCTTGAGCACAACTATCAATGAACGCTCTTGACGTGGTGACAACTTTGATGAAATGATGACTGATAGTGTCTCACTTGTCCCCAAATAAGCGTATTTCAGGTGTTTAGGCAGATATTTTAGCTCGAGAGTGGGAGCTTGGACCATGGATGGAAGCATCTTTGTATGAGAGTCTGGTAGTGGAATGAATTTCTGGTCATGCCACTAACTCAAACAAATCTTTGTGGGTCTCCCAAATCTTGTTTGGTCCATTTTCCAATCGTGTAGTAAGGAATATCTCCAATAGGTCCCTGCACAACTGAAAAACTTCCTCGACAAGAGGGTCAATGACACTAACAGAGAAAACAGAGTGAACATCCTCAGGGAATTTCACGCGTCATATATATTGAACTTAACAACACGACCATCGAACTCCATTGTGAGGGTTCCCTCACGAACATCTATCCTTGTTTGGGAGGTATTCAAGAATGGCCTCCCTAACAATATAGGTGTAGAAGTTGATGTATAACCATTCATATCTAATACATAGAAATCCGCAGGAAACACTAAGTCGCTTACCTCCACTAACACATCTTCTATGACCCAATTAGGGTATGAAGTACTACGATCAGCTAACTGAATAACTATCCTAGTTTCTTTTAGTGGCCCAAGATTTAGTGCATGAAAGATAGAACGAGGCATGGCGTTTATGGATGCACCTAGATCTAGCATAGCTCGCTGTATGGTGTGATTACCTATCGTACAAGGTATTACGAACATACCTGGGTCCTTGCACTTTGGAGGGATTTTTTCGAAGATAGCTGACACATTCTCTCCCATAATTACTTTCTCGTCCCCATTCAACCTGCGTTTGTTAGTACATAAATCTTTAAGGAATTTAGCATACCTTGGAATTTGTCTAATCGCATCGATTAACGGAATGTTTATCTCGACCTTTCTAAATACCTCCAAGATCTCCTTTTCCTTATTATATTTCACTGTCTTCGCAAGTCAACTAGGAAACGGAAGTGGTTGAGTCGGGATAGGTGGCGAAGTGAGCTGCTTCCTCTAGCAGGGTGGCTCGGCCGAGACAGATGGTTCTCGGCCGAGAGGGTTTGGCAGAAGGACTTGGTCTCAGCCGAGCCCAGCTGACTCGGCCGAGATCGATTGCTCGATCCCCCCTTCAGTTTTCTCGATTCTTCCGTCAACTTTCTTTTTCGAACTTTGCCCGGGCTGTTTAGGCTCTCCAAGCTCCATTCCACTCCTCAGTGTGATAACACTCACGTTTCTCGAGTTGATCTCAGGTTGAGCTGGTAATTTGCCACTGTTTGCATTCTCCAAACGACTCACAACAGTAGCTAATTGACTCATTTGAGTCTCAAGATTTCTGATACTGGACTATTTATCTTTCTGGAACTGAACATTATTAGTTGCCAAAGTCTTGAGAATGTCCTCTAAAGATGAACTGGGAGCTTGCTCAGTCGGTTGCTTCTGTTGGTACATGCCCCTTGGAAAGCAATTTTGGTCTCTCGACTACTGTGGCTGATTTCCATACCTCAAGTTTGGATGATCACTCCATCCCGGATTATAGGATTGGGAGTAGGGTTCATACTTCCTTTGCTGGAAATTATCTGTGCCAACTGCATTAGCATGGGCTTCCATCTCGTTTCCTAGAACTTGGCAATCGTCTGTCGAGTGCTCCATTGTCTCACAAATACGACATGGCTTGATAACTGCCTTGTCCCCTAAAGTGACCTTTCTTACCAGATTCATTAATGCCTCAATCTTGTCGTCTATGGATAAGTTGGTTGCCTCTCTCACTGACTTGATCGGTGCATCCCTACACCCAAATTACTGCGAATTAGCAGCCATCTCTGATATCAGTTCTCTGGTTGCAGTTGGAGTTTTATCCACTAGCACTCATCCACTAGCTGAATGTATCATGTTTCGGTATGCCAGTGATAAATCCCTCATAGAAATACTGGATTAGCAGTTGATCGGTTATCTGATATTGTGGAGAGCTCGCCACCAGTTTCTTAAACTGCTCCCAATATTTATACAAATTTTCACTTTGCATTTGTCTAACTCCACTTATCTCTTTTCGGAGGTTCGCTGCTCGAGATGCATGAAAGTATTTTTCCAAAAAGAGCCTCTCCATCTCCTCCCACATAGTGATTGAAGATGGGGGAAGATAGTAGAGCCAATCCTTGGCCAAATCCTTCAAAGAGAAGGGAAAAACCCGTAATTTGATCGCCTATTCACTAACAGTAGTGGGCTTCATACTCGAGCAGACATTGTGGAACTCCTTCAGATGTTTGTGGCGATCCTCACCCGAGAGGCCATGAAATGAGGGCAACATATGGATTAACCTGGATTTCAGTTCAAAAACAATGTTTTCTCCCAAGTTAGGGAAGGTGATGCATAAAGGTTGGTGAGTGGCTCTAGCATTAGCCAATTCCTTCATAGACTTTTCTTGTGCCATATCTTCTGGTTCAGGTTCTGACTCAAACAGGTTTTCAGTAGTAAATGACAATGCTTCGAACTGCTCTCGAATCTCTCTTGCTTGTTTCCTCAGAACTCGATCTCTTCGAGTAATCTGAGGGTCGAATTGCAAATCTTTGTTATCGTGTGAACGAGTGATCATTCACAATTGTAATAAGATGTATAGTAACAAGTAAGAACCAAATATATAAAGAAAAATATTAATAAAAATTAAACTTATAATGGCTAATACGAAAACGCAATTAATTTCAACCGTTCCCCGGCAGCGACGCTAAAATTTGACCGCACTGTCGGATGTAGTCAAATTAGTTATTAATCCCTAACTTTTCCTTTTCTAAATAGTAGACATGGTAAGTCAGGGTCGATCCCAGAGAGAACAGAGAAACTAATCGTATTATTGTATTAAACTAAATTATGCAAATACTTATAATAATATATAATATATTGTGGGGGGAGTTGTTTTGAGTTAATTAACTAAAGCAAATAATAATTAAACTAGCAACTAAAAATGAATTCAAATATGATAAAAGGTATTCCCGCCTTCAACCTAGTATCCCCTTTGTCCAAATTATTCTTGTAATTAATGCAACTGTTTGACAAACTAGTTCTGAAACTCCTGTCCTAATAATTAGCGAGTATGCTATGCTAATCTTGTTACCCCTTAGGTGTAATTAATCACAAGCTCGCTCTGTAGTTAATCTATCTGATTAAATAGTTCTAGGATACAATCGTTAAAACACCATTAATGAAACATATAAAGTTTTAGGGCAATGGAATAGATACAGTGTTGTACTCGCAAGCTTGGTACAAGTGACTGCGATTTATGTTATCCTAGCGAACAAATTCACTATTTGCTACTCTTAGACTTAAGTTCATAACAATTAAGGATTATGAATTACGACCTAGCAATAATTATATGCCTAATACCCGGGTGATCAATCCAAATAAAACACATATAAAAGATATGAAGAATTCAAATAACATAAATAATCTCAGAACATAGTTTAATCAAACAATTACCGTAAGAATTACAAAAACATCGTTCTAGGGTTCAACTTAGGTAAAGATAGAAATAAAGAGACTTTGGCCGATTATAGCGATGGCTAAAAACAAATTACTAATGAAATAAATAAACATGAAACTATAAAAAACCCGAGATGCCGAATCTTGATTATTCGTGTTCTTCGAAATTCCCAAGTCCGTGCTTCAAAATCAATGTCCAAGTGCTATTTTCGGATTTGGGGTCTTCCTTTTATAGTTGGGGCTGAATTAGCCTTGAAAAGGACAATCTTCGAGCAAATCCTGTTGTGAACCGACTTGTGTCTTGGCCGAGAAGGACTATTTCGGCCGAGAGCCATGTATAAAGTTCTCGGCCGAGCTAATTACACAATCAAAATATGGCATACACTGCTCCTTTATCTCGGTCGAGCTCCTCTTACTTAGGCTTGACTCGATTTTTGCTTCATTTTTGGACTTGCGAGACTTGTTTTCTTCGTCCATCTTTAGTTGAGTTCAACTTTTTGGTCTAGATTTACCCAAATAGCTTCTAAACAAGTCACATAACATTAAATTGTCCAATAACGCAAATATGAACAATACACGGTCAATTATACATGCAAATGTCACTAAATACACACTTAACTCGACCTATTATGCATGCATAAACACGTGTACGACAGGGTGAACCAGCCCACGAACTGCCGGAATCACCGTCTGGCTAGCAGCTGGGCCGGTAGTCTGGCGGCTGAGATCTTGGAGCAGTTCTGGACTAACTGTCGGCGGTCTTGCTTGACCAGGCAGCCTCTGATAGGGGCTGCGGCTGTTGGTTTGGTTCAACCCCTACTTCATACCTCCATCTTTCGTCGCAGTTTTAAGTCCTTCCTCTCGTTTTCTCGATCCGATCCCTTCATGGCTTTTATTCGTGACTTTACGAACTTCAATTTAGGCTCTTGTTGAGTCTGATCGGGCTTGTTTGGGCCTCAATTTGTGGGATGGAACATGAAGCATGTGTGATCGCCCTTGTCTTCTTCCTTCTCCAATTTGGGGCCTCTTCATCCATCTTCTCAACCCGATTTCTTCACGAACTTTTCTCGTGACTTGATAATCTTTAGTTTGGACCTGACTCCAACCTATTTTGGGCCTATTTTGGCCTCAGGATACGAACCGAAGTGTGAAAATGGACTTGAATAATCTTCTAAATTCTTCCGAGTTCCTAACCTTCAACCGACTAAAAAACACTCAAAAGCTCATCAAATCATATTAAAAAGGAAAATCAACCCAAAAATGTAATAAAACACGAAATCGCACATGAACATGGTAATTACACGTAATTCTTTACAAAATATGAACATGAAAAGTGCAAGAAAAACGGTAATTTTTACGTTCATCAACTATCCCTTATTCATGTCTCTGTGAACCTTAACCCTAAACCCTCATTCCGATTCCTTAATGCTTGGACTAAACATCATACTTTTATGAAAACTGTTGAAGATTCTTGGAATCTTCTAACAGATCATGGAGGTATGGTTAATGTCCAACATAAACTCTTTAGTCTGAAAAATTGTCTAAAGAGTTGGAATAGGAATACCTTTAGGAATATCTTTTATAGGGTCCAACAAGCTGACCATAATCTTCTAACCAGATTACGTAAAAGACCCTACATACCCTACATGTTCAGAGGGATATTATAGGCACGAGCTAAGAAGGTTAGATAGTCTATGATTAGAAAACGTATGAGGTTTCAGGTGATTAGGGCACTCATCTTCATCAGGAAGCTCTACGACAAAATCGGAAGTAGAAAACATCTTTTGGTCCAAGAAAGATAAATTATGGAAGGTAGAAGGCTTGCTATCTCATCCCATCTCCACCGCTGATATGCGGGTACCAATTTTTTTACTCTTCCAGAAAGGGGAAGGTACACGAAGAGAAATTTTGGTTGGGGGAGGAGGAGGGGGGAGATAACTAGAGTTTGGACCGAACAAAAGAAGAATGAAGGAAAGAAGAAATCTCTGCGGAAACCATGAGCGCGACGGAAGAATGGGCGCGAAGTGAATTAGCTTTACTTGCACGAACCAACACAAAAGAATCTCCTTAGGGCTCCATCTAAGATCCAGAAATAGTCCTTTCACTATCTCCAAATCCCGACGTCAACGCAGGAGATTCGCGATGACAAGATGTAAATGCAGTTCTGCTGCTATCTTTAGAAGACCAACCCTTCGAAAATGAAAGGAAAGACGATGGAGATATTTATAAGGAAAAAACTCTTAGAGAGAGAAAGAAGAACAGTTAAGAACTAAACACTTGGAAAATATTCTAGAAAAGAAAATGACCGACTAAGAATGGAACCTGCGGGGACGGTGATTAGACATAATGAAGATTTCTGGAATAGTTGTTGGAGAACTCGCCAGAAAAAATGGAAAGCTTAAAGTTGCAGAAAGTCATTTAAGATTGAAATTAGTGTTATATATGAGGAGCTGAGGAAGAAGAAGGCGAAAAGCCACTGGACAGAGATTGCATTACACCTGGCAAGTTCTAGACTGCGAAATGGAAACCGTTTCTCCATGTGTGTGCACGGATGAAGGATCAGAATTCGAATAAAAATGGGCAGGAATCGAGGCACTCGATTACCTTGTCACTTACCAGGACTATACACTACCAGATAAGACACCAAAAGAAGTAAGACGATGCGTACGCCGAAGTGACTCGGTGTCAAGTCACTTGGAGTAGGGGGGAATGGACAGCTGATTTACCATAATAAACATCAGACTTCGTCCTAATTATGATACATACTCCTTCAAGCTGGTGAGCAGCCTAAAACTTCCTGAGAACAGCCGACTTGATCCCCAAAGTTAAGTATGGCATCATGACTTGACTTTCCAAGCCTAAGTAGGGTAGTTTGGGGTACACAGACTATCTTGCGAGGGTAATTCAGGACAGTTCATGTCACTCCCGAACTACGAACTATGTAATCTGAGGCTAATGGCCACTCTACTATAATGCATGAAGTCAGAAAACAAAAGGACAGGGAACACGTGTTGAGTCCGATGTTCCTCCCTGACATAAAGTACGTTGATTACGTATACACACTGACCGTCGTCTTCTATGTTCCCTTAAAGGTACAAGAGAACATTAACACCTCCTAAAAATCCGGAATTATGCTTGTGACTTGGATTAGGGGTTGCTAGAGATGCACTTCAAAGACCTTCCGACCCATTTTGCCCTATCAGCAAGTATAAATACCTCATTTATTCCAAACAAACAAGGCAACTATTCATCACTATTTCATTGCTATTTTTCTCTCACTACAACAAAATACCACCATTGACTAGAGCGTCACAAGCTCTTCACCGGAGACTCCCTCCAGTGTTGGGTTTTTGCTCGCGAAAGCAGACCGTTATCCTGAGGAGTTTGCGATAACATCCTTGCTTCCTTCCTTCAGGTATGATTTTATTTATTTTATGTTGCCCGAACTGAAACCATTTTTGCATATCAAATACTACTACTAATGGTGCATCGGTGTGGGGAGGGCCCGTCTAGAGCTCAGGATGGGCCTAACCACCATTTGCCATTGGTGGGGCCCACACCTGCAACATTAAATGTTTTAGCTCAAAATGAATGTGTTTGTTTTGAGTTGCCATCAATCTATTAAAGGGATCAAATTCTAATAAAAAATATTCATATACTCCCTCAACTAATAGTAACTCAGCATTCCGCAACCTTAAGCAAACACGCCCATATATAAATGAAAGTGTTTATTTGTTAAAAATTAAGGTGTTATATATTTCAATTTAAAAGTTTAAGCGTTTTATTGAAAAAAAAAAACTAGTTTAGATATTAATTTGGGTAGATTATCAAATGGAAAACTTGTGGATGTTTGGTTATATTTCCATCTCCAATTTTCAGTTTCTAGTGTTGTTTACGAAATTTTCTTTGACATGACTGATATGGTTTGATAAATGTGATTGCTACGTAAATAGATGTGACTGATTACTAAATAATCTGGTTAAATAATGATGTTTTATTAGAATAGTAGTAAATGATGGGTCCCACTAGATAATGATGATTGAAATTTATATTTATTATATTATATGATTAGATGAATTGATAGTGATGGAATACAAAATAAATATTTAATTTAAATGTAATGATTAATTTGAGAAAAATATATGGATGGAAATGATAAAAAAAAATATAATTTATGTGTTTATGATAGTAAAAACTAAAAAGAGACTTCTCAGCATATAATCAAAGAAGCCCATATTTTTCTTTTTCCATTACAGAAATGTTCGACGATTTAAAGCAAACGGATAACGAGATACCAGACGTAGTTCGTAAAATGCTCAGTCGAATGAGTGTGTCCTAGTTGATGAGATAACTAACTAATCGCCTAAAAAAATAGAAAAGCTTTTTAACTTTGCAGTTTACACGCCATTCCATTCTACTTACTCATATTTGGTATTTTTATACTACGTCACGAGCGGATAAGGAAATAGCAGACCTAGTTCGCGCTCTATCTGCATTGCTGATTTTTTAAATGGCAATCGCAGCCACAAATTGCTGTTTCTCCGCCGTAACATTCACCGGCAGCAGTACACCCCACCGTCTCTTTTCCAATTGGCGCACTCCCATTTATTTATCTAGTGTTCGTAAAACCTCTGATGATCAAAATCAAATTCCGGTTAAATGGAAACCAAGGAAATCACCGTTCAAATCCGCTGTTCAGGTATTCTGTAACCTTATTTTGTTCGGTTCTGTTCTATTTGAATGCTTTATATTTTCTCAATGAGAAGCATTTTGTATGCAATGCAAGAGATAAGATGTCTAAACAAAAAGGACTGTTCTTTGAACTCCTTTTTTTTTTTGTTTTCCTCGAATAATTTTTTGCTGTATGGATGTTGTTATCAGTACAACTTGCTTAAGAAATAAGTTGTAAGCTTATGGATACCTTTTGTAACTTATCCTGTCAAGACCTGTAGAGCTTGGGGGGGTGTTTTAAATCTTGGACGGCTGTAATTCTTGTATATCTTTAAAGGAAAAGATTATATTTTGTGTGTTTTCCTTGAATTCAGAAAGATGTTACCACGCAAAATTTCCAACCCCGGTCTAGAGACGAAAGTCCCTTTTCAAATGCTAGGGGTACAAGTGGTAGAAAAAAAACTGGGCGTTCTGGTTCCCAGTCGACATCCAAGTCAGCTGGTGTACAGAAGAAAGGGAACCAGGAAATTCTGGTTGATTTGAAGGAGCAGCAGGTATGCTAATCAATCTCAATACTATCTGCTGGTTTATTTATAATGTATCTAGTGTAAGTGTTCAATTTCCTTTTGACTGGGATGGAGATGTGGAGCTGAATGGAGCCTGAGAATCAGTGGCTGTTCTAAAGCCCGACATGGAGAATATAAAGTATGGTGCATGCTGTCCCATCTTGGTTGTTGATGTCATGTAGTGGTGTTATATGAAAATCTTGTATCTCAAGCATAATCCAACCTTATCTGCCTTTCCTCAGAAAAAAATGATGCTTATTCATTGTTTTGTGTCAGCTATTTATAAAATTGATTGCATTATGAAACTGTCATATCCTTATATGACATTTTACAATCCTCTTTCTAACTGTTTCCTGTTAATCTTACTCAGCATCCTCTATATGGATATAACTGGGTTATGATTTCATGTAAAAAGAAATTTCATAGCATCTGGTTATTTTGTCTGTGATATCCATATAGAGCAATATCTGGTATAATTTTGAGCTGAGGTCAAATGATTGTTTCTCAAGCCTAATCAGTTATATTTCCCAGGTAGAGACGGGTAATCTTCAGGATGCCTCTTTCCTTAGTGCTGTTGTTAAGGTGAGTAACTATTCTCTTAGGTTGCATTTGCATTGAAGGATCTGAATGGATCTGAAATCCATAGTAGTAAATCCATTGATGGTTGTTGGGGTTGCCATGGACTTGCGTTCTTCACTTTCTTAGAGCTATTCTTTTAGGTTGCATTTGGATGGAAGGATTTGAGGATGGGTTTACAATTCTTAGTCTCAAATCTATTATTGTTGTTTGGATTACCATGGATTTCTAAATCCATGATTTCATTTGAGCTATTTTTTAAAGGATTTAAGTGGATTTCAAATCCCTTCTAACTTGAGTGGGTTTGAAATCTATTGATTTTAAATCCATTCATTTCAAATCCCTCCGTCCAAACACAACCTTAGGGATTTGGGTGGATTTCAAATCCTTGCATTTAAAATCCCTGAATCCAGATGCAACCTTATACTATTCTAGTTATGTTGATGTTTAAATGATCTTTTTCTCGCTCGCATATGAGAAAATGAATATAGTATTTCCTTGTCTTTGCTTTTGCTTGCAGACTCGTACTTTTTACAATGTTCTGTAGATCCTCGACCGCTCGATCAGTCTTTACTAGTTACCTTTTACTTGTATGATTTATTCTGTTAAAGCTGAACTTCTTTCTCTCTCTCACCCCCTCTTCACTTGGACCAGCATGTTTTGTCTTCTAATTAGCATTAGAAGAGGATCAATATTGAATGATACATGACACCAAAAGACTTACTTAACTTGAAGGCGAAATTGTGAGCAAAAACCATTACCATATTTCCTTGCAGCCTATGAATGTTACTTCAGTATCCATCCTTAAGTGCTTATACCATGAATTGCTGTCGGTAATGCTCAGTTTGACTGCATGTAAAATTCAGTTATCCTTTTCATGATGAAGCTTGCTATTCACCATGTTTTTGATAATCTTAATAGCGCATGGAAAGTTTAGAGGTGTTAATTATTTAGTGAGTATAATATGCAGTTATTCTTATGGCCTATAGGTCTGGTAACTTCGTTGCTGATGTACATTTGAAATATCAATGCTCGTGTTTCGTTTCTCTTATTTGCATTAAATGTCTGAGGATATTAATCAGTTAGAGAGAATTGTCCACCATTATACATACTTATTCATAAAACTCTCTTCCACATCAACATATGCAATAAAGTAAATGATCGATGGTCAGTCATCCTTGTTGGGTTTTCTGTGTCTTCCCTCATTATTAATTGTATTAGAGTCTCATCGAACTTTAATCTTGGATGTCCTCGTTTCATAATCTAAATTGGACGGGACTCTTGCTCATTCTTATATCCGCTTTTCTTTTAGGTGTATTGCACTCATACTGCACCAGACTATTCACTTCCTTGGCAGAAGCAAAGACAATATACAAGTACTGGCAGGCATGCCTGAGCTACCCTTTAGCTTTCTTTATTATGTCATTTATCAAGAAAATGTTATTTTTGCTAGAATTTAAGTAAAAAAATCTTTGCTGAAATAATTATCTGAAATGTAATCCCTGCCATATTCACCCTGATGAAAGTTCTGAATTGCAATGCAGTGCTTTCATGATTGGTGATGGGAAACTGTTGACTAATGCACACTGTGTCGAGCATAATACACAGGTTACCTCTGAATTTGATGACTTCAATTTCTTATTTACGCAGATGTTGCTTTACATAACACTAGTTGTCCACCCGTTCTATGCACGGAATAGAATATATAGAATGGCACTAATTTTATGCGTGATTATTTGTTTGTAATATCTGTAATAGATTAATATAATTATATATTTATTTAAGGGCGAAACTACGTCAAATGTTTTTTTTTTTAAAATATTTGTCCGGAATTCATATATTAAATATAATGATATTAGCATGAGAAGCCACAATCGATTAGTAAATTAAGCATAGGCGATGGTAAACTGTATTATCGTGACGTATTTAAATAAAAAAATAATTAGTTTTATATTTTAACATAATTTTCTTTTTCACCAAAAAGAAACTAACTAATTCATTCAACAAATCACTTCAACTAATATATCTAAACTTTCCGCTGTAAATTATAAACCTACCAATTTGTGTATGTTATATCAATTTTTCTTTTAAAAAAATTGATTGAAACAATCCAAAATTATTGAGATACAGAAAGGAAAAACTAAAGTACAAAACATTAATCTTATAAATTAGAATTATCTGATATTTATTTTTATACAAAAAAATTAAAATATATCATATTAATCATAAGAGAGTATTTTACACTTAAAAATTAATATTTTAATTATATACATGCATAATGGACGTCAAATCGAAGATCGTGAAAATATTAATTTGTTATATTTTTTATTTAAAACGAAGTTGAAACGGAAGTCAAAGACTTTTAAATTTAAGGGGTAAAGAGACAAAAAGGACAAAAAAATCTTGTTGGTTGCTATCAACCAACCCTCCTCATTTGGCTCCATCCCTTTTTCCTATTTTTCTTCCTCTTTTAAAGGCCCCAACTACTTTTTCCATAAAAAAGAAATCAAGAAAATAGGAGAGAGGATACGTGGCTTTTAAGCAGAATTGCTGTAGAGATGACACGTAAGAACGCTCCTGCTTAAAGAAAAGAACACTCCTGCTTTAGTATTAAAGGGGGATAGGTGTTAAGTGGAGGGACGCGACACATCTTTTGAATCTAGTCTCCTATTTAAGGATGTGGTATGGACTCATATATATCTGATAGAGAAACTCAGTTCTGATCTTGCTCTGTATTGCATCTCTTCATTTTAGATAATGCACACTGACGTTGATGCTGCTGACCGTCAGAATTTGAAGAAGTTTGACATGTATGCTAGTTTACTATGTCTGACATGTAGCTGTGCTAAGTCATTATCTTGCTTAATCTATGGAATCTCAATAAGTGGACTATACATAATGCATCTGAAGGTCGAAAACTTAAAGAGCGATACATCAACATGAAGCGAACTTGATAAAAGAATTGAAGCTGGCATGAAATTATCTGGTCACTAGTGATATGAATGAGCAAATAATTGGAATCTGGATTGCTTGTCTCCACCCACCTCGATAGCATGTATCAAATTATGTCCACAGTTAATAGCTGACGAGTGCATTTTTCTTTGTTCATGTCTATTAGTATTCGAGTTATCCATAATTACTTGAGATTCTTTAAATAGAAAGTTGTTAATGGTAGCTTAAGACTTAGAAAAAACTCTAATTGAACTAAATTGAATCAACAAGGAAAAAAGCTTGAGTTCACTCACGTAAAGTCTTCATAGGCTTGTGCTTAATTTGATATAAAATTATTAATCGTGTGAGCAGTTTGTGCTGCGCTTGTAATGGCTTATTTGTCATGCTAGTTTGAGCTTGTTCAACATATAATTGAGTTCCAGCTCATCACATATATAATTGGGCAGGAAGCTACAACTAAGCATGCAAACCTATTTATTGCACTCCTAAACTAACCACTTGAGAATGGTTTAGATCAAGCACTGACAGGACATGAATGGCTTCACAATAGAATCCTCGGTTCTCCGCGTTAACCTTTAGTGGCTGGGTGATGATATCAATTTTTGTTGCAAAGCCACAACGGATCTGAAAAGAGTTGTTGGAACCCCACAATTACAATAATAATCTTCCTGTAGCAACACCAAGTGGATTCCATTGTGCAACGTTCCTCTAATACCAGTTGTTAGAACACTATTTAGCACCAGGCAAAAGCTATAGATGTTAGCGAAGTTGCGACCCTTTTCTTTATTACTTGACAAAGCGGAGCCCCATGCTGAGTGGCTGGGGGACTTCACAATCGGGTCTCCATGCAAACCTTGACAGGTTGGGTAGGTACACCACCAACCTGACAAAATCATATTTGTGAACTCCACCAAGAAGCTGAGCTTGAGCGTGTGACCTTATAAACAAGCAGGTTCGAGAGACGACGTACCAAAATACTATCAACATCTCTCAACCCAGAAAGTTTTCAAGCTCAAGATTGAGATCAGATCAGCCAGTTATAGCTAGCCATCGATTTGAATTGAAAAGTTTCTCCAGCCGAGATCCAATTAACTTACGAGCAACTTGACTTGTTATGGCCCTGTTGAACTTTTAATGAGAGTGGAAGTTATGTATCTTCTCTTGGTTTCTGCTGATTTCTTTTTGACCTTGAAACTGGACCGGTGCTAGTAGTTTATGGCCTATTTAAATCACAGAATCTTATTTATGGATTTGGTCAAATATTTACACATGGGTTACAATTGTTTGGATAGTTTGGTGTCTTAAGATAAATACTTTAATCTTTATGCTGATAAAACAATCTTTTTAATTCTTTATTGTTGACTGCAATTTCCATAAATCATAGGTAATTTGCTACCTATTCTCATTTTTCTGTTAGTGTTTGAATTTAAATGGCTTACTCTTAAGACTAGCCTAGTATTGTTCCCTAAAGATAAGGATTGGATTTAACCAAGCTTCCTCGCTCTAACCCATGCCATCTCATTTAGGCTATATGTGTGCTTCTGTTATTTGTTGTTTAACTTTTATCTTATTGCAGGTCAAAGTAAAACGAAGAGGGGATGATACCAAATATGTTGCCAAGGTAGCTTTACTTGAGATTGAATTACCACATTCATCAGAATTCTCTTTTTAGTTTTCCAATACCTCTGGGTAGTCCTATATACTTGTTAAAACGGGGTACACAACTGCACATATATTCTCACTTTGCAATAAATGCCTAAGCAATGAATCAAATTAGATATAGGGTGGCTTGCTGGATATCTATTCACAAGGAGTTAGGAGATTTTTTCATTTCTGATGTCAATAGGAATTTAAACATCGCACTAGCTTAGACTGTTATGCTTGCTGTAAATTTATAGATGGGAATCCTTTTCCCATGGCTGTAACCTTTTAAGCTATCAATAAAAGTCTTGTTTCTTATGAACAGAAAAGACCCTTTGACACGACCCTTCTGCTTTCGATAGCATAGAGGAGATGATGGACACTAGCACATGAATGTCACTAATGAATAAAAGAATTGTCTTCTTTTTGTCCCCCTCTCCTATTTGCTCCTTCCCTCTTTGTTTCCCTCCATGATATCTCTTTTAAAGTTTGTATTCATTCAGTTCTTCATCTTTTCCCCATCTCTTCTTTTTGGTAGTAGCAATAGTGTAGAATGGTTATACTTTATATCTCTTGGTTTTTTCCATTTTCTTCTCTCTTCCATAGTTTGTATCCCTGAGTAGGGAAAGAGAAACTCATATTGGATGTCTAGTCGTGGCACTTATTCTGTACTTGGTGCTAATTACAGGTTCTAGCGAGAGGTGTAGAATGCGATATAGCTCTGCTTGCCGTTGAAAGCAAGGAATTCTGGGAAGGAACTCAGCCCCTTCATTTTGGACGCTTACCTAATTTACAGGTTTATTTCTTCTATCTTTCTCTGCCTTTGAACCGAGGACGCTTTATTTTTTTCCCTCACATGTGTAGTATGTCCTGCTTAAAATTGTTTCTCTTTTTTTGGCTTTTTTAATGCTACCTGTTTCACGCTCTAGAGTTACCAGCATAATTTGTGCCTTTGTGGCATGGAAAGGAATTCTTTATTTCCAGCTTTTCCTGTTTGGAATATTGTGTCAGCCATTTTTACTTGAGGTAGTAATGAATGTACTCTTATAGAGGTTACAAAGAGAATTGTTTGTCATTTTCAGATAGTTCTTGTTGAAATGGAAGCAAAATGTGATATAGAAAATAAATGGCATACCGTAGTATGGCATGGTTACCATTTGCTTTCACATGAAAATCTTTTCCAATGTAATTTGAGTGTCATTGTCTGTCTGCCTTTCCCTGTGTTCTTTTTAATTATGTTGCAATTATTTTATTGTCTACTAAAACCCTGTTTCATATAGCCTGTTGCCTAAGTTATCCGCTTGAATTTCCAGGATTCAGTGACTGTTGTAGGTTATCCGCTTGGAGGAGAAACCATATCAGTATCTAAGGGTGTTGTATCAAGAATTGAGGTTAGTTTGCCAATCAAGCTCATTAGATACATATACACGTCTTTTGAGTGTATATTTCAAGGCACATTGTGTAACGATATGCAAGTTAATTTTGTTATCAACACTCCACTCTTTTCTGGTTGGTTCAATTTGGATATAACATAGACGTATTATTTTTACTGATGGACCCTGATTTTAATCCTTTCAAGACTATTTTACTTGGAAAAGTGTCGGGAAAAATTGTCTATCCTTCTTCGGATGTGAAAAAGTCAGTACAATTCTTGTAGAAGCGTATGATCCTAGAAAACCTCGTAATAGCAAATAATATGCTCTCTCCGTCCCATAATATAAGTCTTGTTTTAGAAACAACATTTGTTCCAAAATAAGAGTCCTATTCAAAAGTCAAGGACTTGTTTTTACTGGTAAAAAAAATGGAATCTTTAAACCCACAAATAACTTACATGCGATGAAATGAGTAAAAAACAACTAAATAAGCCATATACGTGGGATTTTATGTTTTTAGAAGGTTGTACCTTTATTTAATTGGTCAAAAAATAAAATGTTGTACCCATGTGAAACCCAACTCTTATTTTGGAGAGGGAGGCAGTACTATATAAATTTAGAGCTAAAAGGAAAATGGAATTAATTCAGTTCTGAGAATTATCTGTTGTATGTGGCCGTTTCTCTGACTTGCCTTGTTGATCCAGTTCATCTGTAAAATTTGTAGTTGTTAAGTACTCCCTCCGTCCCGGCCTAATTGTCCAACCTTGGCCAGGCACGGAGACTAAGAAAAAACAGATTTTGTGGAATCTTTGACTTTTTCAAAGGTGGAGACTAAAAGTAGAGATTTTGAGGGTGGAGATTGTGAGAGAATTTGCCATTTATGGGCTTGGGCAATTAGCTTGGGACAAACAAATATGGCAAGTTGGACAGTTAGGCCGGGACGGAGGGAGTATCATTTATCTATATATTTATTTAGCTTTTGGCCTTATTTCTCTCTGCGGCCCTGATTCCTGATCTGACAAATAGTATGAACTCATTACTTTCTGACGAGGAGTCAAACTGTTAAATTGAACTTCAGAAAAGGCCGAAAAGCTACATGAAGCCATTATTTTCATTATTTGAACATGAGCAAGAATTATGATGCCTGGTGTGATGTTTGATGCATGTAGCCATTTCCACGAGTTTGATGTATTTGTTCTGTCCACCTGGACTAGTAGTTAAAGTTCCTCTACAATTATTTCATACTTTATTTTCCTAAGCCAGAAGATAAGTCTTGATGGAATTCTTTTTTCTAGTGACTTGGGATTGTTCAATAAATATCTTGAGGAAGCACCATTGGAATTCTGCTTTTACGTCGGCTCAGTAGTCTAGACAAGGAAAGTCGGTGGCAGGGTTTTGCATATATAAAACCTTCCCTTTTTGCTTAAAAAATAAATCAATTTATTTTATTTCTAGTAATAAAGCTTTTAACTCCTGAACTTTGACTAAGGGATCCTTAGTCATCTAATGGTTATACTTTAAATTTTAATTTTGAAGCCATTTTGGGGTTTGCAACAACCAGGTATATGTGGAAAAGTATTCAAGCATCAGACATTTGTGCTTGTTTGATTATTTGGAAAAGAAATAAAATTGGTACCTCCGGTGAACCGGAAAAGTACTCAAACTTGATAATGAAACTTAGGATCTTAATTCTTAAAAATATAAATGATATTTGTTGTCTCTAATGCTCTAAGATTCGCCTACCCTATTTTGCTTGTTACTTGGTGCTCTTATGTTCTCACTTCTGTGTATATTAATGGAAGGCAGTACATGCTGCTGCTCTATAGAGATGCTCATGCCAATCAGCCTCCTCCAGAGAGAGCATCTTTTGTTGCATATGTTTACGATAGTTTTTTGTTTTTGGATCATGCACCATGTTTTGAATCCATTTGATCAGTAACTGCACAAGAACATTTACTGGCTCTATACATTAAGTCCTGATTCTCATATTAGCTCCTTGGGATGGAATTAATTTCGATACTTGTCCCATGCTTTCAGGTAACATCATATGCCCATGGATCTTCTGAGTTACTTGGTATTCAAATTGATGCTGCGATAAATCCTGGTGAGTATGTGTTGTGCATCCAAAGGCAGGCCCTCTCTTAGTGGCACCACTCAGTTACCAGCCAGATATCCCTTCTCCTTCATTTTCTTCTATACATGTTTAATCTCCATAGTTATGTTCTGTTTCAATAAAGTTGTTCCGTCGCTTATGCTAAGCAGTTTTTAGGTAATAGTGGTGGCCCTGCATTCAATGATCAAGGAGAGTGCATCGGTGTGGCATTTCAGGTATTTGATTACAAAATTATTTTGACATTAGTTATTTGCTCATTGTATTTATACATTTTCCTTTGGCAATAAAGTAGTCTGCTGCAAGAACTTCTGAATTTAGGAGTTCTTTCATCTTTATGATGTTCATGTTCGTAGTCTCAAGAGTGTTTCCAGTTTCTTGACCATGAATAGAACCTTTTTTCTTTATAACAATACTCAGAAGACCTTTCCTTTAGGTGTACAGATCTGATGATGTGGAAAATATTGGATACGTGATTCCTTCAACGGTTGTCTCCCATTTTCTTGAAGACTATGAGAGGAATGGGAAATACACTGGTGAGTGTTCTTTGTCCCGTGAAGTAACAATCTCATCCTTGACATTCATATATCAGAAGTATCATATGCTTAACCACAACCTTTACCTGTCGATAACTTCATGATATTTCTCATGCCACAATCTAAGAAATTTTTAAGTGAGTGAAAGCTTATAGGACTAATATATTTAGTGTAAAGGAGCCAAAGGTGCTGGGCAGGTGCAGATGTGGGCCTAGAGCCTTGGGGCTCAGGCTGGGCCAGAATTGTAGGAAATGTTATGTGTGCGTCCAGTATGGACCTCCTTAGTTATTGCATTTTAGGTCTTATAGCTCACATGCATACATACAACTCAAAAGAGTCATAATATTTTATTAAATTGGAGTAATATTTTATTTACTCTTGGTTTTCTTCATTTCAGTTATTAATACTCCCTTCATCCTATAAAAAGAGTCATGTTTGAAAAACTTTTCTTGTCCCAAAAAAAGAGTTGTTTCAAAAATTAATGTCTCGTTTTACTAGTTCAAGTATTTTTATTTTTTTTTATTTACAAATTAGTTAGATATGATTGGATAAGTCAAATTAAAAAATAAAATAAGTCGTTTAAGTGCCTATTGATGATTTTGGAGAGTTGTATCTTCATAAAAGACTGCTACTTTGTTTTAGTGACACATCCACAATTTTATTCATTATGCATCCTAGGTGTTATTCTGTTTCTTATGCAGTGAATTTTCCTTTATTTTAAAGTTTTCACTTTCTCTTTTCTGGATTAGACAACAGTTGGATTGTTGGAATAGCCAATACAGTCATCCACCACTGCACTTTTGATGAGGATTTGCACCAGTATTTATTTCTCTAACTTCTTTAGTTTTCTTGAAAATGATCTGGCTTAACAAAGTAATGCCCAGATGTGCCAAAAGAAAGCATGCATATTGGTGCAAATTCATTTGGATTCTTTTTCTTCTATCATCTAATTGTATTTTGTTTGAAATCATTATATATTTTTCGCTTTAACTCGACTATGATTACCATTTGTAAGATCATGAAGTTAATCTATTCCACGCTCATGGAACCTTGGCATAAATTCTCAGGCTTTCCTTCTCTTGGAGTATTGTTGCAAAAATTGGAAAACCCAGCTTTGCGGGCATGCCTAAATGTGCCAACTAATGAGGTCTTTCTCTTTAATTAGCTGGATTATTGGGATTTATGGAATTATGTGTCTTATCACCTGTATTTCTTGCTAGTCTTTTGCATATATATCTGCTCTGCGTGCTGAAATGTGTGGAATCTTATCGTGGGTTGTTGTTTCATTCTATGTATACTATACTGAGAATCATATATTCTTCAATATGTATTCCCTTTGAGACCCATCATGGGTATTAAATTTTTAAGGAGTCTGATGGTAGATTAACATCTCTGGTGTGAGTTGCCTGAATACACTTGGGTAGGACTTGCTTTAGCATACATGGTGAGGCTTTCCTATGTTTAATCAGGTGATGCGAGTAGATATTTGCACTTCCCATCATTCTCAAAAGTTACACTCTCTTAAGAGCATCATTCACAAGAAAGTTGCATTCTCTTATGTTTTTGTTGTTGCTGTGACTCCTTCATTTTTCTGTAGGCCCTGTTAATTTTTTTACTAAGCTCCTCACCCCTTATATTATTATTTTTATTCTTTCCAGTCATTTTTTGCTCTGTGGACTCGGTTTTTTTAGTGGAGTTTGGGTGTTGTTTGACATCTTTTTTCATTATTTTTTTTTTATTTATATCTTTTTTAAGTGAAGCTTAAAGTTAGGTATTGTGTAGTATGATTTCTTTGTAGCTATATTGCTTGAACAAGAAAATTGTCATTCCCGAATCATTATCAAGCAGCTATATTGCTTCCTTTCTCAACCTATTTAGTCAGCCTATTTTATGCCTCTTTACAGTTTTCAACTATTTGTCTCTGTAGGGTGTCCTTGTACGGAAGGTTGAACCAACTTCCGATGCCAGTAATGTGTTGAAGGAGGTACAGCCACCTACTTTTTAAGCTTTTTGTTACAGCATTTTATTCGCAGCTTTTCTGGCTCTTCCATATGTATTAATTATTTCCTATTGTCATTAAGATTCTGAAATAGATAAGCCATTGGTCCTCCTGTATAATTGAAAAGCTTGATTTTCTAGTAGTATTGTGTTGAACAAATGGAGTGGACAATTGGGCTGAGTAACAAAAACTAACGATATGAATGTGCTTTATGATCTTAACTTATAGTTGCTTTTGCATGATTGTTCTGTTCTGAACTAGACATTTATATCCACTTCTTGTTTTCCAGTAATGAACAGTGACAATGATGACTTTATAGCACATCCAAGTAACATCTGATTCTTCAATTGTCCTCAGGGGGATGTAATTGTAAGCTTTGACAATGTTCGTGTCGGGTGTGAAGGAACAGTACCATTTCGGTCATCCGAGCGCATTGCATTTCGCTATCTTATCAGTCTAAAGTAAACTTTACTTTTGAATGGATATTGATACTGAATTTCTATTTATGGAATCGATCTCCATACTGTAGACCACTTTTTATCTTCGATTTGCCATTTTTCTGTCTAAGCCTGCTCTTTTAGACCAGTGTTCTTCTTGAGCATAAGCAGCTAGAATATGATCTTTAGCTCCTAAACTATGTTTCTGATGCTCAATATCAGGTTTGCTGGTGATGTAGCAGAAATTGGCATTATTAGGGGAGGGCAATTTATTAAAGTACAAGCGGGTCTGAATCCGCGAGTGCACTTGGTAACTGAAATATTCTTCTATTGAAATGGAACTTTAGAGTTCTTATGATGTGACTAAGAAAGTTTTTTATTGAACGGTCTTTTCTATTTTTATTCGCCTGAAGGTTCCATATCACATTGAAGGAGATCAACCTTCATATTTAATTGTTGCTGGTTTGGTGTTTACACCTCTTTCAGAGCCTCTGATAGAGTAAGTTTGTGGAGATGTTAGAATTGTTGGCGAAGCCATTATATACCGCTAATCTCATCTACTGATTACTTAATTTGTTCTTTGTTTTTGACAGGGAAGAATGTGAAGACAGCATTGGGGTAAATTCACTTTTTTATTTATCTTCAGTTTTTCCTGGTCAGTCAATATACAGAGTTGCGTATGTTCTCAAGTTTGCTGGTTAATTAGTAAGTGTTTCTTGGTTGTCAGTTGAAATTGTTGGCAAAAGCTCGATACTCCATGCCAAGGTTCAAAGGAGAGCAGATTGTGGTTCTATCACAGGTAGGCTCATCAAATTTCTCTTGTGTTTAGTGGTCTGTATTCATATATAGGTCCTGCAAGCAACGCCGGGCGTCATATACTAGTGTCTATTTCTTAATACACCTGTATCTCTCTCTCTCTCTCCCCCTCTTCTTCTCTCCTTACCATGCATGTCCTTGGAACAGGTTCTAGCAAATGAAGAAAACATTGGATATGAAGATATGAGCAACGAGCAGGCAAGTTAACTACCCTTAAATCTGGAAACTTTTATTTCCATCGGTGTTTCTTCTATCATTTGTGCATGCTATGCAGTTTGTGGGTTTGGAACTTACAGAGAGAAAATATGGCAGGTTTTGAAGCTAAACGGGACTTGGATCAGAAACATTCACCACCTTGCCCATTTGGTCGACTGTAAGTGCTCCTCCACCTCGTCTTTCTGTATTTCCTTGTAACATAGACTCGTCTAGTACTAACAATCAGACATATTAACCAGCTTGTAAGGACAAATACTTGGTCTTTGAATTCGAAGACAACTTTTTGGTTGTGTTGGAAAGAGAATCAGCTCTGGCTGCTTCAAAGAGTATCCTCAAAGGCTATGGAATTCCATCTGAAAGATCAGAAGATCTTTTGGAGCCGTATGTAGACTCTGTCGGGCAAAATGACGCAACAGATCAAAGCGAGTTTGGAGACAGCCCCGTCTCAAACTCAGAGGTTGGCTACGATGGTCTTCTTTGGGCGTAAGCACTTTCATTCTAAAATTTTGGTACACTTTTTTTTCATTTTTAAATGTTACACATAATTCAGAAGAGAATTTTTGCATTTATTGGGACTCTGGTCAATTGAATAGAGTCCGAGGGGACTGTAAAATGTAGATTGTAACTTTAGGTGTTGTAGATTAGTGTTATATTCATTCTGATTTTTTATAGGAAATAGAACATGTATTCTTCAAACTAATTCTTAGTATAGAGTTGATACTTCTGTCTGCAAGTTGAGAACTGCATAGCACTTCTAGCGGCCGGGTTGTCTGTTGCATTATCTGATTTATGTCCCACTTAAATAAAAAAAAAAAACAATTATTAATCACTTCTTGGAAGTCAAATACGCTGCACTATTGAAGCTCGGTTGGTAGAACATTTTATAATCCAGATCAGTGATCAGGGATCAATTCCCACCAACCCCACCTCGATCAGGAATTATATTAAAAAAAATGCATAGGAGCCTTCGCAACATATATCGAGCTTCATAAGCTTCGAGATATGGTGTCTACTTATCA
Organism: Ajuga chamaepitys; assembly: GCA_958295605.1. Taxonomy (NCBI): domain Eukaryota; kingdom Viridiplantae; phylum Streptophyta; class Magnoliopsida; order Lamiales; family Lamiaceae; genus Ajuga; species Ajuga chamaepitys. The sequence goes on from OY282507.1 coordinate 48,436,869, forward strand.
GTCAAAACCGTCAACGATGTCTAGACGTTTGTGATATGATATCTGGAAGCTCATCCAAATAATTCTAGATATTTCATGAGCTTTCTGATATTTTGAAAAGCTTGAAGATATCCCTCTATAAATCTCAAAGCTTATTATTAGCTTCGATTCATGTTCTCAGGCTTTTCCCATTTAAGGAAAAAATGTTTGTTTTGGACAATAAAATTCGGAGCTTTTCTACTATGCAATCTTTGCATTAATACTACATTTATTACTGCTGTAAAAATTCATAGGGTAAAATAGTGGGATCCATTGTAGATTTAATTTATATTACTTTGTTTTTGTGACTCTGCTGATATGTTCAATTTATTTATTTATTTTTTGCATTTTTCAGTTTTGTTTTTGTTTACTTCCTCCGTCCCGACCTAACTTGCCTACTTTGATCGAGAACGGAGGTTAAGAAAAAATAGATTTTGTGGAATTTTTAATATTTTTAAAGGTGGAGATCGTGAGAAAAAATTGTCATTTATGGGCTGACAAGTTAAGCTGATACAAACCGAAAAGAAAAATAGACAAATTAGAACGGGACGGAGGTAGTATTATTTAAGTTATTATCCATGCCCTCCAAATCATAATTGTGGTATCATGAATCTTTTCTTCTCCAATATCTATGTTGTGCTGTCATAGTAGCAGTAGGCGGAGAAGTCGCTGAAGACGTGATGTAAGAATTTCAGGGAGGCGGGACGGAGTTCTGCCGGAAACACTGAATGGAGGATGCTTTGATAGAAGGCCCAAACCCCATCATAAACCCCATGGTTTTCCAGATTCCCTTCACTTACAGTTTTTTCCCCAAGTGTGCAGAAAGAGAAGGAAACGCAGTGTTAGGAAAAGTGGGTTTCCAGAATGTTTATTTAAGAAAAGAAGAATTTTTTAATAACAATTCACATCTATTCAACGCTTTAAATATTGTATAAAGTATAAATTGTACATCATACAAATACAATTCTTGTGATTATATTAAATAACAAAAAATTGTCCGTTGTACGGAAGCTCAAGGGTGTACGAGACATTTTCCTGAGTGAGCAATGGCCATCGGCCTCAGCCTGTTCCACCGTCGGGTGTTTCGGGAGCTCCAGCCCTACTATCTCATTTGCTCCTAGTTATCAATGTCATGAGCTTTAAGCTATTGGAAATGGAAATGGAGGTTTGTCTCTAACCCCATTAGAAAAGGCGATGTACAACAGAGAATCAATTGAAGGGGGAAAATACACAAAACAAATTGGTTGATTTCTCAGCATGAGTTGAAAGAAAATTGGGCGAAAAGAAAGATAAAGGGAATTTTTGTCAGTGGTTTGGATTGACACAGTGTACGCAAACATCATAACGATAATTGGACGAAAATTGCACCTGAATTAGAAACACATTTGATAAGCTACGCATACATATCACATACATGTATCAAATCGAAGAATAACAGTGTTCAAATTGGGTTTTTAAGAAACAAGAACATCTTCAAGTTTCCTGGAAAAAAAATTCAGAATCATTTTTTTTCGTCCAAACTTTAAAAGTTCATATCTCATTCGTTACTCAATGAAATAGTGCGCATAATATGTCTATAGAAAGCTCATTCAACATAAAAAAATAACATATCACTTTTAAGTAAAGAGGGTAAATACGAATCAACAGATGTTATTTAAAGAATGTAAATCTAATAATTGAGAATTTGGTTGTATTGATATAATTGTTGCACCATAAAAGGACCCTAAAATTTGTCCCAAATAATAAGTTTTCAAGTATATTTGATATAATTAGTTAGTTGTCTCAATGACATGTTGTAAATCATATATTTGAAACTATGAAATCGTCTCAAAAGTTTCTTACAATAACTAGTAGTCTATAGAAATTGCTGAATAACTTTTAGATTTTTTTTATGGCAAGTCATCATACTAACTTACTATTATTGGCGATTAAGTGTCATTTTAAAATGTATTAATACATACCATCTTTTTTACTCATTTTACTTTTTTACTTACAATATGCCCACATTATTGTGAACTCACTAAGTTACCCTTGCATTAAAGTAATCTCACCCACCCCCTTTCACTCTTATTTTGTCAACCCCCTCAACACTCTCACATCATAGCTCTCAAATAATTTCCATCTTCGAAGCTTTGTAGCACTTGGATTCAGGATCGATTCCACCAATCGTATACAGTTTCTACTTCGCAGGTATGTATTTTGCTTCCTATCATCTACCATTGTATACACTCGCTTTTTTTTTTTTTTGGCTCTGCTATGAGGATTACAGATTACACGAGAAATACAACTTACACGAGAGTTACACGAGTTACACGGGAGTTAGAATTTTCATAAATCAATACTAGTTACACGAGGTTTTCTGTACACGAGATTTACACGAGGGTTACACGAGACTTATGGGAGATTTACAAGTTACACATGAGAGTTTCAAGAGAGTTACACTGTAGTTACAACTTACACGAGTATTACACGAGATTTACACGAGAGTTACAGGAGGGTTATGAGAGTTTCAGGAGACTTACACGGTTGTTACAAGGTACACGAGATTTTTCTATACACGAGTGTTACACGAGTGTTACACGAGAGTTACATGAGAGTTTCAAGAGACTTACACGGTTGTCACAAGTTACACGAGATATTTCTGTACATGAGTGATACATGAGATTTACACGAGAGTTACAGGAGGGTCACATTAGAGTTCCAAGAGAGTTACACGTTAGTTACAAGTTACACGAGATTTTCTGTACACGAATGTTACACGAGATTTACCCATGATTTTTCATATTTTGATTATGTGTACACGTGATGATGTACATTGTGTAATCATAATAATTATAGCAATAAATCTTTGGATAAAATTTTATTTCCTAAAATATATGAAGTAGTACCCTGGTTCACATTACTTACACTAATTAATTTTTTTCACAAATATCCTTTGAAATAGATGTGCTGGAAACGGATAGTTGTTTGCTTCGGTGGGCATTGAGAAAATCTTGAATATGAGGACGGTGTAGAGGAAGTACTGCCAGTGCCCCGGGCGGTATAAGTTATACGAGCCTGCTAGAACGCATCCAGTCAATCGTCCAAGCTGATACGAACGAAGTTCTTTATGTCCTATGTTCACTTGATGGCAATGGTAGTAGAATTGTTAAGTTGAAGCTGAAAAATGACATTGACGTACAATATCTCTTGGCATCGAATGAGGACCCTGTTATATACGTTACCTTAACAACAATTTTTAGCGGGAGAGATGTATGTGGCGTTGGAGGGTTTAGCAGAAATTATGTTGAATCTACTAGTTAGTCTCGATACGGCGGTCGCTATACTTTCCACTCTCAATTTTTGGGCAATTCCACGAGAGACATTGGCGGCCCTAGTTCAACTCCGTTGATTGACACCTAAGTGGACCGGGTTGATAGAATCGCATCCAAAGATTTGTGGTTGATTTAGGGGATGTTGTAACTTTTAAGAATGCTGCTCGTGGTATAGATGGCTCTGCTGGTTGTGCCCCTTTTCCTTATGATGATGATGATGATGATGATGTTGTCGGTGAGAACATTAAGTCCGAAATGAATAATTTGTATGGGGTAAAACAAGGAAGGATACACAGACGTTCACGGAATATTGTGGATTTCGGAGCTCGCCAAGTCGTAATGAATTCAACGAATTACCATCACATGATATTGGAAGTCCCCATAACGACTTTCACATATGATGAAATTCTTCCATAGATGGCCTCCCTAAAAGGAGGTGGGTTATCCCCGCCATGCCAGTGGTCTCATCTCCAACAGTTGATGAATCTTTATCAGTTGGCTCTTCTAGTATGTTAACGGAGGGGGCCGTGTACGAAACAAAGAAGGAGCTCGTTACAACTGTGGGTATCTACCACATAAACAACCAAGCTGAGTTCAGGGTGAATAAATCGGATAAGGTTTGCTACTTAATTAGATGCAAAATTGAGGGTTGTTCATTCCATCTGCTGGCAAATGGAAATGGCGGGATTTGGAGAGTTCAGAGACTTGTTGAGCATGACTGTAGGTTGGAGCCCAATTGAAGTGCACCCCGATCAATGTATTCTAAGGTTCTAGGTTCTTTTTTCGGAAAGGATTTAAGATGCGAGGGGTCAAGCCTAAATACTAGGGCATTGATTTCTGAACTGCAAATGGAGTACTCATTTGAAATTAAGTACGACTTAGCACTTAAGGCCAAGCACCATGTGCTTGCTACTATTTACAGGGATGTGAAAGACTCGTTCCGCATGATCCCTTCGTTTGTAGAAATGCTAGTGCAAGCAAATCCAAGAGCTGTCGCCGCGGAAGGAAGATGTAGACAATCTTCAGAGGTTTAGTTTTGTCTTCTATGCACTTGGATTGTAGAGCTGGATTTGGGTATGGCCGGACCGTAATCGTTGTTGACGGAACTCACTTGAAAGGTCCCTACAAGTGTATAGTGTTTGTTGCTGTAACCAAGGACCCCAACAACCAGATATTTCCACTTGCGGTTGGTATCGGTGCAGTCGAGTTCAAGGAATCGTGGAGTTAGTTTTTGCTTAAGCTGAAGGAGTCATATGGGTGCCCCCCCTGACCTTGTCATTGTTTCGGATGGTCACCTTGGTATAGCGTCCGCAGTTAAAACAGTGTTTCCTTCTGCCACCCATGGTTTATGTACTTACCATATGAAGCAAAATCTGGGCGTGTATGGTAAACAGGTGGTGGAGTTGTTCCTCAAAGCAGCATATACCTACAAGGTTGATGAATTCCAAAACTACATCTCGGCCATTGAAGCAATTAAACCTAAAGCCTTCTTACAGTTGGAAAAAAAAGGGTCTGAGCAGTGGGCTCGGTCGATGTGTCCTGTTAGACGGTATGACATAATGAATTCTAACATTGCGGAGAGCTTTAATGTTCGGATCTTGTCGGCCAGACACTTACCCATTTGCACAGTTCTAGAGGTTATTAGGTCTATCACTGAGACATGGTTTGTTGAAAGACGAACTGCTGCACTACTCATGGCCAGGCCACTGACAGATGATGTTGTTGCTGGACTATCGAAGAATGTTAAGGCTGGTTCTAGGTTCACTGTAACCAACCTAGACTCATGGGTCTTTAAGGTAGTCGACGATCGAAAGGTCTTTGTTGTGAATTTGAAATCGAAAGCGTGTTCGTGTAAGATGTTCGACTATGATTTGTTCCCGTGTTCTCACGCCACAGCTGCAATTAGGTATGGCCATTGTTATTTATCATGCATTACCTCAAACTATTAATCTAAGATGTAAATACATATTTATATTTTTACTTTATTTGATTCCGGATTGAACTCACCTACGTGGCCGATTGCTACAAGCTTGAAAGTCTCCGAAGTATGTATGCAGGCGTGGTTTACCCCGTGCTTGACCCTAGTCAGTGGAATGTGTCCAAAACCATTAAGGAGAAGGTTTGTGAGCCACTAGAAAACCCAAGGCAAGCCGGCCGCCCCAAAGAAAAATGTTATCAGTCAAAGGCAGAGTCATCTACGAGAAGGAAGCATTAGGTCAGCGGTTGGTCCAAAGGAGAAGGTCATAATATTTCTAGTTGTTTGTGTCCCTCTCCACATCCTTCCATTACTGAAGAAATTCAGCCGCCAGCTGGGACCCGCAGAGAGAGAAGGTGTAGTTTGTGCAGGATGAATGATCATACAAAGCAAAAAATGTCTTGACCGTTTGCTTGCACAAAACTAGAGGCCAGAGCTAGACCTGAACCAAACGCCCCTGCCAAAATAAATAGAATGGTTTGTGCTTTTTTATACAATAAAATTCCACACTTTAATGATTTATATGTTAGGATTCATCCCAATTCATTTGATCAGGTGTCGAAGTGAAGTTTGTCTTCTTTAGACGGCCCAAAAGTGTCTACCATGTCTTATAGGGAGTCCAATATTGTTTCGGAATTTTTATTTTCTTCATTTATCATGTAAGACTTATTTTCTATATTCGATGTATTTGCGTTAACACAGAACGAAGAAGATTGTATTAGTAAATAAGTTTTAAAATTTGTAGTTTCTAAAAGGATTTGACTATTTTAATATTTTGAATTGACGGGTGAATTACACTTACTGGTAGTAAAACTATTAAGATAAAGAAAGATTAGAGTCCAGATAAACAGTACTAGTGCATGATTAAGAGAAAATGTACGTACATGACATATTTAAAAATTAACGATCTATACACGTTCTACACATCAGTACCACGTTTCCATAAACATTAGATTTAACATGCTTGCAGATGTATCTAACACACCAAACTCTGTTCATTAGTTGAGCCACAGTGGTGGGTCTGGTGGGAAGCTAAAAACCAACTCCATGTTTTCCCACATGCTTTCACCTTCATGGCCATATGCTTGCGCATACGTGTCATGCTTTAATAAAGAGTGGGAATGTAATCTTGTTAAGATAAAATCAGAAAGGTGTATGTAAACCTATATTAAATTACTCTATATAGGGATTGATATACAAGTATATAGAAGTGTAACCTCGAAATGATGCTGCCATATATTGGGCGGGATGTGCATGTTGTTTGTCTGGGTGTTGTGGACAACACCCTCCATTGAAGTTAAAGCTTTAAATGCTCCGTAGCGCTTATGCAGTTCCTCTAATCGGCTCCTAAAGTAATCCATTGAAATCAACCGATTATGCATATCATAGAAATACGACATTGCCTCAGTGAAGATGGCTGTATGATCGCCACATAGGATGAAATTCCCTCGGTGTGTTTCTACAGTCAGATAATTGATGAAAGTCTAATCGACCTCCTTTGTCCACTATTGGTTGTAGAATAGGTGGTGTTGAAGGTTATAGGAAGTGGATCTTGATCTGTGATTAGAAGAATGCATTGTTGTGGGTGAAGAGGCGTTGTTTCCTATACAGGCTTTCATACATATATGCGGAAAATGAGCTAGACTATTCGTAGATTGAGGCACGTGAAGTAACGTATTTTCTACACAATTAACACCGATGTACTATCTAATAAATTATAGCTTGTGTTGTCACATCAATCGAATTGACCAGTCATACATGGAGGAACGTGTAACTTGTGTTGTCAAATCTGTTGTCACTTTAATAGATTATCAAATGTGTTGTCACTTTAATAGATTATCAATTGTGTTGTCACTTTAGTAGAAATTGATCAGTCCTACAGTATGGGACAGGAAATAAAGCATACTATACGCTATATTTTACAGTAATAGGGGCTTCCGTCTTCTCAAAATATGTACAAGTTTGTCTGACAAGCTATTTCTTCTACAGTTGTGAAGACAGTCCTCCGTATGAGTTGTGACTTGTCAATGAAAACCTGCATAGGACATCATGTGCATTGATGCTTACTAAATCTCATCTTCATGATATGCATATAAGTGCATCATACGTAAAAAAAATATATCGATTCAGAACTACCACTACATCAACTATACAATAAAACTACCTACGAGAAGTTTATGTCAAGTATCCCCGTCATGGCAGGTCCTAACCCTGTCCAAGATCTCACTCTACAAGAAATGTATTTATATTGGGCCACACTTTGGACTCCTGGCATGGATGAATGCATCCTAAGGAGTCTACATCATGAAAAACAAATGGGTTATTGGGACGCAGATCCTAATCAGCCTAATCACCAAAGTTATGTGGCGTCCGCATGTTTGTTACGTGAGAAATACCACTGGTGCCTGAGATGATTCACCACTGAAGACGTGAGACTCAGAGTGGTTCGGCTACGCAAAAGGTATTCCATTTTCCGTAAGATGATCAACATAATAGACGTCGAATGGGATGAGGTTGGCAACAAGTTAGTGGCTTCTGAATCACAGTGGGAAGTATGGTTCAATGAGCATGGAGATTTTGCTAGGGCATATGAGGAAGAAGGAGAGTACATGATATGGTTCAATGAGCATGGAGATTTTGCTAGGGCATATGAGGAAGAAGGAGAGTACATGTATCGGACAATGGAGTTTGTGTTCGAGCAGTTGAATCAGGATGCATGAACTGAAAATGAGCACGACCAACATGACATTCTAAGGTCGCACACGTGTTCATTAGATTACTCTATTTCTGATGTTATTTTTTATTTGTATGTTCTATTTAACGTGCCTTTAAGAATGTAACCTATTAGTTGGTAATTTATTGTGGGTTTTCCTCACAGTTTCCAAGTGTGTTTGTAAAAGCCAAAACCTCGTACCTGTGTAGTCACATCAATGTTGTCTACTTACCATCACCAACTTTAATTAAAGCTGCTAGTCTGACATACCTCGATATGTGTGGTGACTTGTCATCACATTTCTGTCTACTAAATGTGAAAACTATAAAAATACATCTCCGTCCAGTATCGTGCTATTGTCAATCTCTCCCTTTCAGAAAAACCTATAAAAATCATCCTTACAGAATCCCCCTCATGGAAATTCCTAACGTCGGGCCCACCTACCCACTAACTATTCAAAACATATATTTCTACGAGGAAACCAATTGGACACCAAAAATGGATGACTGCATACTTAGCACTTTACGTCGCGAAAGAAAATTGGGCTACTGGGTTGCAGATCCAAACGAGCCAAACAAACTTAGTTATGTGGTGTCCACATGTCTTTACTTGAGCAATTTGGCGATCAACAGGACTTCACTACCGACGAGGTTAAAATGAGAGTCGCATTCTTACGCAAAAGGTATATTTTATTCCTAAGGATGAAAAACACACCAGACGCTGTTTGGGATGAGCCGTCCAACCGAATGTTGGCATCTGACACGCAGTGGCAAACATGGTTCGATGAAGAGGGTGAATTTGTGTGGGCGTACAAAGATGAAGGAGAGTACAAGTTTCGGGAGATGGAGTTCGTGTTCCAATAGTGAAATGTATCTCCAATCTACACTCCCCGTGCATCAGCCACCGTGAGCGTACTTTCCTTCTATATAAAAGCTTGAGTTGTTGTTAAACCAACTAGTTATTTTCGTTTGAGATGTAATCTGTTGTTCTTTGCTTTTCGATGATTGTTGTTGTTTCGCTTTATATTTCAGTTCAATAATAAAGTCGATGTAAGTTAAAATGTTGATCTTTACAAAATTATACTAGTGAACACGAAATTAGATTTGCAAAAAGAACCTCGTAAACCCTAAGGGCGCTCATAAGTGAAGAGAGGGTAGTGTTAGAAAAACATAACAAGTATTTGTCCCAAAACACATCAGTGGCCATGCAACTGAATGGGTAGGGTAGCTTCATCTATAATGAATATGTATATACTAAGCGCCATTTCTTTCCTAGTAGTAGCCATATCAGCACAAACAGCCCCGGGATCGATCATCTTCTGCAGAATGCCTCCACTTGCTTTAGCGCAAGTGGACCGGTCTGAACGATATCATCCAGCTCATACACTCTATCGGGGGTGGCGAAGGTCACCGAGAAGACGGGCTTTGAGATCATATCTCGACGCTGCTTCCATATCAATGAATGATGCAAAAGTGCATCGAGCAGACGTTGTAGTGGTCTAGAAGCTAAATATCTAGCCATCCTGATGTCCTCATAATCCCCGTGCTGCATTGTGTCGTATATAACAAACTCACTTGTGTTCAGTTCAAGACGAACGACGATCTAATGTCCATTGCAATTCCACATCGAAAGGACCTATCCACATTTATGATTGAAGAATATTTAATTATGCACTCACATATTAAGACATCTAATGAAGAACTACAAAATATTAATTAGTAACACAAGGTACTAACCGTATCCGGATCTATCCACGGTCGTACGTTCGACCAGCAAGGAAGATCTTGAGTAATATATCCCATAAACCCATCCAAAATGTGGCCAGAAACTTCTTCTAGGACCTCTTCACTGGGCCATGTCCTAGGGGGATCTCTCGCATGTAGCTCGATCCAAACCAGCATCATCCAATCCTGTAAAGTTCCAGTCACAATTAGGATGGTATCGATCAATTTATCATAAAAAAAATTGATGACAAACAATACTATATGAACAGGTTGGTTAGAAATCTACCCATATGCAAGGATCTATGATACTGGCATGACCCTTCCATTCATGGCTGATTGTCACCCTAGGGATGTCCGACCTGGTTTGTAGAAGACCCAAGTAAGCCTGTACATGCTGAAAAAAATAAATTATCAGTTGGGGACGAATAATTGAGATAATACAGTGTTCTAGACATATGAGATACTTACGTCAGTGAAAATCGGCTGTTGTGGGTTCATGAATTCATGCAACCATCCAGGTCCTACACCATGTCCAATACCTACGTTTCTACTGTAAACAAAAACGGTTCATTAATTACATGATAGAGTCTAATATATGAAATATTGAAATTTTATAAACTATTAGATATGATATAAGTACTTACAGTCCATCTGGATTTTTAAGGAGTGCCTCAAATTCTCTGCCGGTCGAGCGTGTACGTTTGACATCATCCGCTAGGTAAGGGCTACATACAGTAGGTGCTGGTCACCTGGGATGTGCAACACGGATCAAATCGCCGACTTTTATCACATAACCTATCGTCTTGACACTCTCCCCAGGGGCCTGAGTGACACAAACTTATTTTTGCAACTAAACTTGAGCAACTGCAAGTATACAACGTCAATAGTAGTACTAAGCAAGTACAAAGTCGATCCCACGAGGATTGGTATCGATATCGGATAAGTGAAATGAAATAAACATCAAATGGCTAACTAGACGATCAAATAAGTGATTTTTGGTATTTTAAAAACTAATTTAAATAAAAAAGCAACTAAAACTAATATGATGAACTAGAGAACAAATTATAGGGATTAGACAATTAATAAGGGTGATCTAGGCTTAGATTTCAATTACGGGCATCTAATCACTATTAATCCAATTTAATCCAACTTTTAACCGAATGTTATGTATCAAGGAACGATCACAAATATATGTAAAACCCCCTCTCGGAGCAAATTGCGTGTTGATTGTATAGGATTAATCACCCTCTCCGGTCGATTAATCAAATACAACTCCTAATCGATTCTAAGACCAAGGTTCCCACAACTAGTTCAAACCTCTCGGTTTTATTTCTAAATCATGTCAATTAATGTGATGTTGGATCAAATCTTCCCTCTCGGTTCCAATTTAATCCTCAATAATGTTAAATAAGTGATCAATTCATTCAACAAACATTTTTAAACAATTAATCAATCAATAACATAACACGGAGTTGAATTAATCGGATAATAATAACTAAACACCCATAGTTTACTTTCTAAACCTAGATTAAGGAAATTAGCCAACCATAATCATAATAAATGACAAACACAAATATATAAATATAACCATGTTCATACAAATATTCAAAGAGAATGTAAAGATAAAACCTATTTATATGACAAATGTGACCTCCAAGTTCAATTGCTAACTTTTGCTCTCAAAATTCTCTCTCTCTAAAAGGTAACTATGGAAAGTGTGCTAACTAGGAAAAACTGAAATTAGGGCATCTATACAACCAATTGGGGCTTTTTTAAGGTTCTTGGGCAAAAAATAATGTTTTGGGGCTGAAAAGTCCACATTTCCGGTGTTCGTGCACGGTCCGTGCATGGCTTGCACGGTCGTCACCGTGCACGACCCCTAAAATCACAAACTCTCTGGAATTCGTGCACGGTCCATGAATGATCGCACGGTCATGACCGTGCGCCTATCTCTGGGCGCCTTTTTTGCCTTCTGCGCGCGGACCGTGCACGATTTTGAGTGGCCTGCACGGTCGTGACCGTGCACGGCCCAGTTTTGGCCCGTTTCTTCAGTCTTCGAGTTTTTTCTCATTTTCTTCGACTCTCTTCTACTCGTCGTCTCTTTTTACACCTATTTTACCTACAAAATGCTCAAAAATAGAGTTTTTCCGACGATAGAAAGAAAATACGAATTATATGACAAACGAGAGCTTAGAATGCACAAATATACGATAAAATCTCTATTCTAAGCGTGTTTTCATGACCAAAAATCCCGTTTGTCACTGAGCCGTAATCGATCTATCTAACTCGACCCAGTTGGGGCCATGCCTTGCATCTAGTAAAATGTGAGTGCTGCTCGGCCCACAATAAACTTCCTCATTTGAAGGATCGGTCTGCTCAAGGCTATCAACTAGATCAATAGGAGGGATATAGGCCGCATTGTGGAAGGCCGGTCCCAGGTCCCTAATAATCGTATCCTAATCTCGTACTAGGTCAGCTAACGGGGCCGAGGAGCTTGGACGAAGATCGTCTACATGATCCTTTCCTATCACAGTCGGGGGCTCTACTGGGTGGTCCCACGATCGATAGTGGACGGGTTACCTAAACCATTTACCCTAGCAGCCTGCCGGTTTGCCGGTGTATAAGTAGGCCGGCCACCTCGTCCAGATGCGCCCGGCGGAAATGGGTAGTTAGAAAAGAAGGGGTCGTTTGGATCGATGGTATACGAATTAGCAAGCAAAGCTGACTGAATCATCTTGGGGATCTTAGAATCCAGCCTCTTCTCCAACCCCTCAATCTTCACATCAATATACCTCATCAACTCTGTGAAGAGAGTGTCTAGATCCCTGATAGGACGAGGAGCTGTCGGATGCTCATCTGGAGTCGAAGCCGGTGCAACACCTTCTACTCCAGAGGTCTCAACAGTGGGCAACACACGTGTTGATGAGACTGGATCAGGAACCCTTGTGTGCAACACCGAATCTGTCAAACGAGGAATATCAGTGGTGGGTCCATCGTCCGAATAGTCCACACCCATCGCCTAGTGCGACGTACCCTCAAGCACAAGTGACAGTCTCCCCCTCCTCGATGTACTAGCTATCCTACGCCTCTTTGCCGGACGAGACTCCGATGCAGGCAAGTCACCAGCTGCCTGCGACCCACTTCTCACATCTCCACCTAACTGATCGTCTGATGCCGCAACAACGGAAGAACGGGCCCGACCACGACGACCACCTTGTCCACCTCCCCTCGTACCAATGGTACGGGCCCTATTTTCAGGGATACCTTCTCCTGGTGCGGGGCCCTGGCTGTGACCCTTGAACTCTCAGGGGATGTATTGTACTACCCCAACTTTGAGATCAGCGTCAACAGATAGCCAATGATCAGTCGTGCTCTCCTCTGTAGTGGGCACCAAATTCTCAAGGCACCCAATCTATATTACAGTACAACATAAATAAATAAAGAATTTATTAGAATTGCAAATAATATTTTGCCTTTACTACAAAAAATACACGATAAACACGGCATAATACCTCTACACTAGATTGCCCAAAGACATCATCTGTCGTTGGACCAAATCGCCATCGGACCCAACGGGGGAGCTGTGGATGTGGTTCGGGTAAGATGGTCCCGCATTTAGATGCCAATGAGGGAATAGCCTCTAGAGCCCAAACCTACCAAAAGAAGCAATATCAATACAGAGAAAGTTATTTTTTGTTGATACCGATACGTTAAACACGTACCATAAACGCAAGCTCACAATCATAGAAGTGGTATGCAAGACGACCCCCGTGGTCGCAGCTACTCTCCAAATTAAGGCCAACATTGGGCAACAATGTAGCCAAAATCTGGTATCTGTATTTCCTCCAAGGGAAATTGTCAAACAACTCCGGCTGCTCCACCAGGGACCAGACCCAATTATCGATCGAGAACTACCACTGGTCACGCCCAAACAGGTTGATGTATATCAGGAGCACCTTGGTGATCACAACATCATGTGTTGGATTGGTTTTGAACTCTCCTGTTATAAATTGTTTCCGCAGGTCATTGATTTTCGTCTTCCGCCGACCACCTTTACGGACCACTGTCTCGTAAAAACCATTAGCTAAGATTAGTTGGGGATTTATGGGGTCGAACGAACTATCACCGAACCTAAGCCCCGTCACTAGTGCGTACTCGAACTTCGAGAATCTCATGTGTTTCTCGCCGATTCTGTACCAAAACTCGTCATCCACACAATTAGGCTTAATGACCTCTGATATAATCAGACTGTGCACAACAACCTGAGAAAAGGTAGACTCAGTTGGAATGTATAACAACTTCCTGAAGCAAGAACGCTGAAATTCCTCGAGTGCAGGACCCCCGCCTAGTTGTAACTCCTTTTTAATCTCTTTCAGGAAATCAAACTTAAAATACCCATTTATATTGGCTTTATGACGGCGTAACTTAGGCCTCCGCCAAAGCCAAATACCCTGTTTTGCCGTGTATTATTGAAAAGAATATAACAAATTACAAGTTCAAACAAACTAAAAACATAATCTCTCTATCTAGTAATGTACAAGTTATTCCTTGCAAATTAAAATAATGACTAAGTTAGGTATCTAATATTCTATTGAACTGGGTTTCTGGAATTCTAGGTACTCGTACGTTTAGACTAAACCTAAAAAACCACGAAAAAATTATTAAGGAATTCATTTTTTAAAGATAATTATTAAGTAAAATATTTTATTAATTTACCAACAGAATATCTCATTTTAAAAGTATCTTTTAAGAAATACAAAATATATATTTTAGGATATGAATTGTTTCTCTATTGTCCATGTAATATAATGTACAAGATTGAAATCGCATGTAAAAACAACTAATCTCATGTAAGACATATAAATAAGTCACATGTAAATGGAACTAATTTCATGTAATATAATAAAAATCTCGTGTAGGGTCAAACAACTTACATGTGTAAATGCATTTAATCTCGTGTAAGTCTTAAAATATCGTGTAAAGTCAAATAGTTAATCCCGTGTAAACCTAACTAATCTCGTGTAAGAGACAAATCTCGTGTAAGATCAAATCATTTACCGTGTCTAATCAAAAGTAATCTCGTGTACAATAAATTATTAATCACGTTTAAGGTCAAATTATTAATCACGTGTGAGAACAAAAAATATGGTGTAAGGTCAAATTATTAATGACATGTAAACTGGCCTAATCTCGTGTAGGGTGAAATTGTTACTAACGAGAAAACTTTAACTAACCTTGTGCAAGGTAAATAATTAATCACGTGTAAGGTCAAATTATGAATCACGTGTAATTTGAACTAATCTTGTGTAAGACATATAAATCTCGTGTAAACCATATAATTCTCATGTAAGGTCAAATTATGAATCACTTGTAAACTAAACTAATCTCATGTAAATAATATAAATCTCGTGTAAGCTCAAATTAATAATCATGTGTAAACTTAAGGCATCTCTTGTAAAGCATATAAATTTTGTGTTACGTCAAAAAATTAATCAAGTGTAATCTTTTTTAGAATCTCATGTACGCCATGGAATCTCGTGTAAGATTAATTTATTATCTCGTGTAAGAATATTAATCAGCCAAAATAAATCGGAATGCCTAATTTTAAAAAAGACCAGAAGAAACCTACCTCCTCGCCTGCAGAAATTGCAGCGCCGTCGCCGTCATCTTCTCCGGCGATGTGTAGCGGTAAAGTGCCGCCGACTATGTTATCTCCGTCGACTTGTGACGCTGATTCGCCGCCACCGACGACTACGACTCCGACTTTTGGCGTAGAAGATAGATCTCCTCTCACCACGGGGATTCCCAGACTCAGGCCATCTTCTCCGTCTAGATGGCCAGTACCGGTGCCGCCATCAATAGTCGAAGGGGAAAGAGGTGGATCAACCATTGGAGAACACGAGATTATTTTGAACAATACCTCATGTACCCAAGGGTTAGTTATGTGTAGGTTACACGGTATGGCAATATTAATAAGCAGCACGAGATTAAATATGGTACATGAGGGAAAAGGCTGGCCCTTACATGAGAATTGATGAAATTGTGCACAAGCTTAATTACTATTATACACAGTATTTATTAATATAGCTAGGTTGGGATGTATACGAGATTCTAAACAAATTTACACGAGATTTTGCAAATTGTACACACGCTTAATTACTATAGTTACACGAGGATGTGTTTGGTCTGTACACGAGATTCTAACCTAGTGTACACAACTGTACCCTTACACGAGGATTTATGTCCTTGCACTATGTTACACGAGATACAACACGATATGCTACACGAGAGCTGAGCTGTGACTCACAGGCGGGTTCAACTTATCCAATAGCTGACATAAAACAAGGGTCAGAATGGAAGCACACTACTTTTGGGGCATTCCATCAGGAAAAAAGTTAAGTGAGTAAAAAAGTTAGTAACAATGCTTTGACATGACCTACGAATCCATTACCACTAAGTTTTTTTAAGGAATTTGGAGGATACGTTTTTTTGTTGCCCTGAAAGAATATTTTTAGCTATAGTGTGTTTTGTTTTGTAGTGTAGGTCCAATCAAAAAATAAGATACTTAATTGTTGGTATTATATAGGAGTTGTAAATTTTTACGACTTGGAGATCCACTCTACGGTGCTTTATTAATTTTAGCTAAAAATTTAAGATTGACACTTTGATTAATGCACAAATATAGAGTTCAACCTACCCTATGGGGCTCAAATCCATGACCTCAAGGTTAAGATGGCCCAAGAGTTTCTTTTGATAGGAAACATCATCAATTTATCGGTTTCTATCTTTTTCCGGACAGTTAAGTCGGCCTTTTGATGATAGGAAAAAAATATCAATTTATTAGTGTCTGTTTCACCTTATCTTTTTTTAGATATGTCAATTTTTTGGTGACGAGAAGATTCATCGGCTCAAGCAAAGGAGATATTTTTTGTGGGAGTTCATTGTTTTTCATGCTTTGGAGGAGGGACCGAAGGTTGTGTGGACAACGATGGTGGTGCATCGGCGAGCGATGGAGGTGGTGGCCGTTGTGGTGGACCACATGGAGTCGGAGAGGCTCCCCTTTTTTATTTCAACATTTCCTATTTTTTTTGTGTGTGTTTCTGTATTGTCTTTCTTTTCTAATTTTCTTGTGCTTGGTCTCAGGCATAGTTAGATTCAAGAATGAAATAAGTTTAGCAGTAAGGTGCTTAGCATGAGTGCATGTTGGGTTGATTTTTTATTTTGAATCTTTTATGCTTTGTGTGACACCTTATTCTCGAATAGCTTAATAAAAAAAAAAAAGAAATAGCTGGCACAAATAAGCCTATACGTAACCGCGACTTAACTTTTTTTTTTTTTTTTTTTTCTCCGTAAAGCAAATATAAAAAGAAAAAGAAAAAAGAAATAAACTAAGACAATATAAATCTTGTGACGTACTAGATTAACTCAATATAAAATACACAGAGTATGAGCCGTAAAGTTGTCATCCATGTACACAACTCTCAGATAATGGAACTCTAACCTCCAACAAATACATCTTCTACAAGTTTGCCTACAAAGCAAGAATTACATGAGATAAAGCTTAGTAAGCAGAAATCATGCACGAATAGTGCACACACGATCGACTTGTGAAATGTTGAGTTTTACATAAAATTATTTCATGAAACACTTTCTCTCAACTCTTTTAGTGGGAATTGGCTCCCTTCACTATCACAAACTTCACCAATAATAATATCACTCATTGACCATACTCGTGACTACTAAGGGCACCTCCTCCACCCTTATAGTCCACCCGAGACGTCATTGATGGTTGGTACATCCAAATGGCTATCCTCCTGAGATCACCAGGGGTTCACCTCCTTCCTGCCCCCGCAGTCCTCCGGAAAGTCTATCCCTTCCTATACCCATCATCATAAAGGTGCCCTTTATGGTTTCTCTCCCTTTTTACGCCTATCATCGGAAGTCTCCCCAGAGACACCGTATATAATATATATAAACTCTCGATGTGCCAGTTGTGATCAACCCGAAAACATTTTCAATTTCCAAAATCATGTTGTTTTGACTTCTTTCATGTACTCATGCAAACTCTTGCAGATGCTAATGCTCACGATTGATATGCTCATATATAGAAACACGTTCACTTAAGCTACCACGACACATATTACAATCCAATTATCACATATAATAAATACAAATACTATATCCAAGCATAGTTGCTGATGATTTTTTACTTACCTCTTCTCCAATCGTAATTATCTAAAATTCGCTATTTATACACCATTATAGTATATTTAAAATTCTAGGATTGATAACATCTCAAAATACTTGATCACCCCATAAACTTTATCTTGTTGATCTATCTAGAGTAATACTTAAATTAATAATCTAAAAGAGAGCAGTACAACATAGAGGTTCTTATTCAGAAAGCTATAGTTTACTAATTAATTAAAGGCATTATACATCTTAAGGTCCTTAAAGTATTAATGTTTGTTTTAAATGGTCCTTAAAGTATCATTTTGTTTTAATTGGTCCTTGAAGTTATAAATTTTTAAATCAATTAGTCCCTGAAGTATTTTTTGTTTCAATTGGTCCCTTATGTTTTACAATTATTTCAATTGATTCTTAAACTATTACGAAATTCTATCTTAAGGCCCCCTAAAAGAAAAAAAGATACATAAAATATGTGAAATCGTCGATTTAATTCAAAATAATATTATAACATATCTTTTATTAAATAAATATTGTGTTATTTGTTTATGATACTTTTACCATCAAACGAGGTGAATTATACTATAATAGGATTTGAACAAAAGTTCGAGATTATAATTTCTCAATAATTTTATCCAAACTTTGAGAAATACTTTGTGGTACTTTAATTTTAGTGATAATTTAGTTGAGATATTTTGAACTCTATCTATCTTGAATTTAATGTAAAACTGAACATTATTAACGAAAGGACTTTGAAATTTTATGTTTGAAGGTCTTTACAATATTTAAAAAAAAATAAAGTTATTTCGTTGATAATGTTCAATTTTACTTTAAATTCAATATAGTTAGAGTTCAAAATATCTGGATCAAATTAGCACGTTTCTAACTAAAATAAAGTAGCACAAAGTATTTTCTCAAAGTTTGGATGAAATTCTTGAAAAAATATAATCTTGGAGTTTTATTCAAATCGATATTTTAGTATAATTCACCTTCGTTTCAGGGGGAAAGCATCATAATGATAAATTACAAAACATTTATTTAATAAAAGATATGCTACAATATCATTTTGAATTAAATCGGTGATTTCACATATTTTATGTATTTTTTTCTTCTAGGGACCTTAAATATATTTTTGTAATAGTTTAAGGACTAATTGAAATAATTCCAAAACATAAGGGACTAATTAAAATAAAAAATACTTCAGGGGACCAATTGAATAAAAAAACTAGAACTTTAAGGACCAATTAAAATAAAATGATACTTTAAGGACTATTTAAAACAAACATCAATACTTTAAGGACTTCAAGATGTATATTGCCTTAATTAAATACTAATTATCATTCTAATAATGTTATTCATCATATCTATTGTTCCAAAGTTATCAACCATGGTTCAGCTGACTTCACTATACATTTACATCACTAATCTTCTACTAGAGCTGAAAACTGACATTCTTTAGGCATTACGACTAGCATGTCTTATAAAATTCACTAGAAAATATATACTCCATGAAAGCCTCTCAAAATTTAACTATGGGCTCCTAACTCCATGTATTTTAACATAGTAGTTTATAAAAGAATCATTTTTTAACATCTAAATCAACAACTTTACGCCTAAAATCAGCTTATTTTGTAAAATTAATTATAAAACATACACTCGACGAAACAACTTTAAATTTTAACCATATAATCCTAACATCATATAATATAACATAGTATAACAGTTCTTAAAAATTCTAAGTAAATAATCTATATAATTTTTTAAAATTGCATGCTAGACATGAATTCCGATGATCGGCGTAGTCTAGTAAAGTTCACACATTTAGATAATACCATTTTTAGTTATATAACTACTAACTTATAAAAATAATTAGTAATCAATAATTAATATGTCTAATGACATGAAATATCTTTAACATGCATACCCCAATTTTGCGTCACGTAGCAAAACAGTAAACTAATGATCAATCATTTAAAATCCCTATTCATGCATACTACCAACAATCAATATTCTCAAACCTAAAAATAAAAGAAACCATCCTTACTCAATCAAACAATATAATAGATCAAGTCTTAAATAAGTATATACTTTCCTAGTAAAAATTTACGTCATTTTACCTTATTTCTCTTTTAAATACCGAAAATACAAAAAATAGTTGCAAGAGATGAGAAACGTTATTCCTTCTTATTTTGCTCCTACACTGATCCGATTTTTTCCCAATCTCCTTGATACTTATGTGAAAGGACGAGGGGTGCTTATCCGATGGGGAGGTTACGTAAAATGGAAAGTATATGTTTATGAGTATGGTATGAAGATCATATGGCAGTCCATTGGAAACTTGAGAGAGAAAAAAAAATGAAGACAAATGATATTATATGTGTATTGTGGAAGAGATGAGAGAGCAGACATGCATGAAACTTATGTTCGCGTGGTGTGAGTAACGCGAGGATGGAGAAGAGTATGAGTTTTGCACCTAAAAGAAAAGAAGAGTGTAAGTTTTTTAAAAATAATTCTTAGTCCTTAAGAATACGGTGGCACCATACTAATCTACATGCATGGACAACTTGTACATACGTGTATTGACATGATTCTAGAGTGTAGGGGGTACATCTATGTATGTCATTAAACTATGGGCCTTAGGTATCCATGTAGTAGTTTTCTAAACTTTTTATTATTCAAAGAGTAATTTTTACTATTTATCCACTTATCTATATACATATTAAAGGTATAACGCATTCTTGTATAATATGATATGATTATCTGGCAATTCAAATTAATATATTAAGTAGGATAGTAATTAGTTAATGCTAATCACTTCTCTTGTATGTTCCAGATGTTACACTATATACTAGAATAACGGATTATGGAAATATCTTAATTACTTTCTTATGTATTCAAATATTTACATAGATTATATAAATAGTTGACACATAATTCATATTAAAAAAATCATTCGTAATTCCTAAATCAAGCTCTATGCATATACTAAATAAAGAGAGTTGAATTATTATATTAATTGAATTGAAGTGCGAGTTCTTCGGTCAATGAGTGGGACATACAATTTATTTATTAGATCCAGGTAAAAATAAAATAAAAATGTAATCAACAATAATAGAAACATAAGCTAGGACTCGTGTAGCAAATGAACTAGAAATATACTCCCTCCGTTACATATTAATTGATATTTTAGAATGTTCTTCCCTTTTCTAATTAATTGACGTTTTACATATTTTTCACCAATTCTACCAATTTTTTCCTTGGACTCAATCCTAAAATATCTCTACCTTTTAATCTATCAGAGATATTTTGATTTGGTCAAATCTTTAGGTGAAGGTATATCTGTCAAAATTTTCAATATGTAATCCTTCTCTTTCATCCTAAAACGTCAATTAATATGGAACGGAGGGAGTATATAATAATGAATTCGTATAATTAAATTTATAGAAAATCCTAAAATAAACTTAGATAAATCCATAAATCTTTAAATAAATAAATAAATAAGCTTTGGTAAAGATTCAACATGTTACAATTTGCCTCTGATTTGAGCATAATTTTCTTTGTGGGATGTTTTTGTCACCTCTTTTAGGAGTGTTTGATCTCTATTACGGGAGAGTTTGAACCCTAACATCCTTTTGGGGTTATTAATTAGGGTCCCTGTTGCAATAAAAATGGTATGTTTTAAATACAACATATAATTATATGAAACAATTTGGAGGAGGAAGAGAGTGATAGTAAAACGACGTCATGTCAACTTAAGGAATGACGTGAGGGAGTATAAATGTGTTCACAATTATGTTTTCATTTTATCAGTTGTAACCTTTTGATGTATAACAATTTTTGAATCCTCATTCTCGAGCTATATGAGCTGAAGGTAAGGATCATTGTAATTCATCTTGATAATCAATAAACTTTTGGATTTTCCGATTCAATTCAAGCTTGATAGCTTCCAAATTCGTTCGGTCATCATACTACTACTTTGTTATCGGAGAATCTGGGACAACTGAGTAGAAAGTTTAGAGAACCAAGTAGCTCATCTCACACAAGTGGTGGAAGGAATTCAAAATCAATCGGAGGAAAAAACCGTAGTGGTGCGTGAAGGATTCAAGAGGATGGAAGAATTATTCGCGAATCTTCAAGCAAATTGACTGAAAGGTAGCAATAACTGCAACTAATGGTGATTCTCATATTTGATGCAAGAGGATGGAAAAAATGTGTTGCACGAAAAATCAGGGGGTAGCGGAGGAAGAGAAGTGAGGTATCCTAAATTTGAGTTTCACAAATTTGATAAGGAAAACTATAGGAATTGGGTAAAGAGATGTAACAAATACTTTTAAGCCCAATGCTATGAGTGAAGTGCAGAAAGTAGACACTTTAGCAATGCATATGGAGGGGATAACCAATCTTTGGTATGGAAAGTGTATTGAAGGAAGGGAGGAAATAAGACGGGAGATGCTCATTCAGTTAGTGGAGATTCTCAAACATGCATAATGAGAATTTAGTGGGAGAATTCAATAACTTGAAGCAACAAGGGTGTGCGTAGGATTATATAATGAAATTTGAGGAATTCAAGGCGTTTATGATGCATTTAGATCCGTCCGCTAAAGAATCATACTACACTAATAGCTTGTTAATGGTTTGAAGGAGGAGACATGGTGGATGGTGGAGATGCTGAAGCAACATAGATTATTGAGTACAATGGAAATTGCCAAGAAACAAGAGTTGTTGATTGGCTCGATGGATAAGGACATAGAACAACTAATAGAGGGGATGGGGGTGGGGATATAATCCTCCTAGTAATTGGAGAGGCAATAACCAGTTGCAGAATACTAAACCTGGAGAAGTAGTTGGGGAAAAGACTAATCCACCTACCAAGAAGATGACTCCAGAAGAAATTGAGTCAAGAGGGCTCCAAGATTGGAACCACTACTATTGGAGTATGCCAAAGTGTTTGAGGAGCCTAAGGAACTGCTTCATACAAGGGATTATGATCATCCGGTTACCTTAAAAGAGGGTGCTGAACCCGTTAAGATGCCCCCATACATGTACCAATATCTGCAAAAGATTGAAATCTAGAAGCTGGTTCAAGAGATGCGAAATCAGGAATTACTCAAGACAACAAAAGCATATTTTCCTCTACGTGCTACTTGTGAAGAAAAAGGATAGGAGTTGGAGGTTCTGTGTTGATTACATAAGGTTGAAATCACTGATCGTAAATGATAAATACCCTATATCACTCATTGATAACTTGTTGGATAAGTTGGGTAAATCTATGGTCTACTCCAAAATAAATTTGAGGGCCTGTTACCATCAAATCAGGACGACGCCATAAGACATCGACAAGACTACTTTGTCTACCACTTCTGGGTTGTATGAATTTAGGTCATGCCCTATGGGTTGATTAATGCTCCAGCTACATTCCAGAGACTGATGAATTATGCGTTAAGGAAGTATTCAAGGGACTTTGTTCTGGTATTTTTGATGATATATTAATCTACAATGCCAATATGGATGGCCATGTTAAGCATTTAAAACTGGTATTGCAGAGATTGTTGGAGCAACAATTATGAACCAACACATCGAGGTGTGCCTTTAGGCAAAATAAGGTGGAATATTTAGGGCATATCATTAGTGATAAGGGGGGTTGAGGCAGATCCAACAAAGACCTAAGCTATCGCAGAGTGGTCTGTGCCCAAGATAGTGAAAGAGTTGAGTGGTTTTCTGGGCTTAATTGGCTATCGCAGGAAATTTATTATGGATATGGAGCAGTAGAAAAGCCACTAACTACCTTAACAAAGAAGGGGCAGTTTAAGTGGGAAAGGAAACTCAGGAAGCTTTTGAACAACTCAACAAGCTATGGTTACTGCTAATGTATTGCAGATGCTAAATTTCAATAAAGGATTTGTGATTGCAACTAATGCATGCTACAATAACGTAGAAACTACTTTAATTCAGAATCAACACCTAGTTGCCTTTTAAGCAAGGCTCTGAGTCCCAATAACCTTGGTTTATTTGTATGACGAGGAGTTCCTAGCCATCATCTTATCAGTGGAAAAGTGGAGATCTTATTTATTGCACCAAATCCTTTGTGATTAAGATAGGACAACAAAGTCTTAATTACCTCCTAGAACAAAAGATATTGTTAGATTTTATATAATCCATGGATATACAAAGCACAAGAGAAAAACTATTGATCAATTTGTATGTATTGAGTGTGTGAAATAAAGAACATAAGGGACCCTTTATATAGGGCCAAAAAGTAAAAGGAGGAAAAGTAACCTCCACTAAAATGACCTCCACTAAAATAAATAAATAACCTCCACTGAATTATATAAATGCTAACATATAATCTAACATCCCCCCTCAAACTCGCGATGGTGTCGTGATAAACATCGAGAGTTTGTCAAGAAAGAACCGGTGTCGTGGGAGGGCGTGTGCCTTCGTAAAGAAGTCTGCAAGCTGCATCGAAGATGAGACAAAGGGCAAGGAAATGGTGAGTTGCTCAAGATGATATCGAGTAATGTGCCAGTCAATTTCGATATGCTTGGTACGCTCATGAAAGACAGTGTTGTGCGCAATGTGAATAGCACTCTTGTTATCACAATACATCGGTGTTGGCCCATCAAGAAAAACACCCATATCAGCTAATAACCATCGTAACCATACAATCTCGCAAGTGGTAGAGGCCATGGCACGATATTCTGCCTCGGTGGAAGAACGAGAGAGAACATCTTGTTTCTTACTTTTCCATGAGATGAGTGAATCCCCTAGAAAAACACAGTAGCCAGTAGTGGACTTCCGGTCAGTTTTGTCACTGGCCCAATCTGCATCTGAAAAGGCACGAAGCTCCAAGGGTGATGTAGAGGGTAACAAGAGACTCTGATATAGTGTTCCCCGAAGATAACGAAGAATACGCATGACTGCAGCCCAGTGAACAGAAGTAGGAGCACAAACAAACTGACTGACAATATGAACAACATATGCAATATCAGGACGCGTAATGGTAAGATAAACCAGACTACCCACAATAGATCGGTACAAAGTAGGATTAGGGAGAGGTTCTCCATCAGTAGGAGTGTAGCGAACATTGACTTCAAGAGGAGAGTCAGCCATACGGGTATCTGTGAGACGAGCCTGCTCAAGAATATCTTTGATGTATTTAGACTGAGAAAGAAGATATCCCTTTTCAGAATAAGCTACCTCAATACCCAAGAAATAGCGAAGATGACCTAAATCTTTCATCTCAAACTGACGAAATAAAGTATCTTTAAGACCTGTAATGCCTTCAGCATCATCACCTGTAATAATCATATCATCAACATATAACAAGAGCAGAATATGTCCTGCAGGGGAGGATTTGACAAATAAAGCGGAGTCATTGGTACTTTGAGTAAAACCAAGTGGCAATACAACAGTGGAGAACTTATCAAACCAAGCTCTGGGTGCTTGTTTTAAACCATAGAGAGCCTTCTTGAGCTTGCACACTTGCCCCGGCTGGTGAGGAACACCCGGTGGCGGGGCCATGTAGACTTCCTCCTTAAGATCTCCATTCAAGAATGCATTTTTAACATCCATCTGTAGAAGAGGCCACTGTCAAACAGAGGCAACAGCAAGAAGAACTCGGACAGTGGTCATCTTAGCAACAGGTGCAAAAGTCTCCTCATAATCCATGCCATATTCTCGAGTAAAACCCCTAGCGACCAACCGAGCTTTGTATCGCTCAATAGAACAATCAGACCAGGTTTTAATCTTGTACACCCATCGTGAACCAATAACCTTCTGACCCAGAGATGGAGAAATTAAATCCCAAGTACCAGTTTTGTTCAAAGCAGACAGTTCCTCATTCATAGCTTCTTGCCAAAGGGGATCACGGGCTGCCTCAGAGTAGGAGGTGGGCTCACAACCAGAATTAATGTTGACAAGAAAAGCAACGAAAGATGGAGAATAACAGGAATAATCAAAGTCAGAAACTTGGGTGAATTTGCGAGCATGTCTAGGGTAGCGAGGTGGGTTTGGATCTGCAATCTCAAGAAGTTCTTGAGCAGTCGTAGGAGGGGAAGTGATATCTATGTTAGTGGACCTGCATGAGACGTTAGGAAAAGCAGGCGATGTAGGTGGAGGATCAGATGCACAAGCAGTAGTAAAAGGATCAATATGAAGAAGATCAGATTTTGTCATATCATGGGGGGTGGGTGGAATAGAGAAGAATTTCGAGACACATACAATTTTCCAGAACTAGGGTCATAACAACGATAACCTTTCTGCCCAATCCCATAACCAAGAAAGACACATATAGCAACACGAGAAGATAACTTATTGCGTTCAACATGTGGACGAAGAACAAAACAAGTGCAACCAAAAACCCTTAAATGGGAATATAGAGGGGTTTGACCAAACAACCGAGCATATGGTGAGATCCCAGAATTATGAGAAGTAGGAATTCTATTGATAAGATAAATAGAAGTAAGAATAGCCTCCCCCCAAAATTCGCTAGGGACACTAGCTGACAAAAGCATGGATATAGCAGTCTCGATAATATGCCTATGTTTTCGTTCTGCTACTCCATTTTGTTGTGGGGTATTAGTACAAGAAGATTGATGTATAGTACCATCAGCTTTGAAAATACCAGAAAGGTCACCACTAGTATATTCTCCCCCAAGTCAGCTCGAAAGCATTTAATAGTGGCAGAGTGTTGGGTTTTCACATAAGCTTGAAATTTAGCATAAGTATGAACAAGATCAGAACGACGCTTAAGTAAGTAAACCCAACAATAACGAGTGTAATCATTAATAAAAGAAACACAATATCTAGAGCCGCCCTTTGTGGGAATAGGTGTTGGCCCTCAAATATCAGAATGAACTAAGTCAAAAGGTGCAGAAGATGTAGATGTACTCATATCAAAAGGCAAAGCATAAAATTTTCCAAGTTTACATCCACTACAATCAGAAATATCATCAGAAGGTAAGTTTCCTAGAACTCCAGACTTCCACATAAAGCGTAAACGAGAACCCGATACATGACCAAGTCTAGAGTGCCACAAATAAAATTTAGAAGAAGAAGATGTCAAATGAAAGACAGACAAATTTACAGGCATAGTTGTTGCATGGATAGGAAGATGTAGCTCATCCAAAACATAGAGACCTTTCCATTTTCTACGCCCTGTCCCAATCACTCTCTTGGATTTTAGATCCTGCACAAAACAAGAATTTGGAAGAAAACCAACAAAGCATCCAGAATCACATATTTGACCAATAGAAGCAAGATTCATACGTAACTTAGGAATACAATAAACATCAGGTAAGGAAATGGTGGAGGTATGAACAGTTCCAATGCCTGTTAATGGCATAGGAGTGCCATCAGCAGTCACAACAGTGGTGTGTGGGGTATTACAAGACATAGATATGAAGGTAGAAGGGTTAGGAGACATGTGATTTCCTGCTCCAGAATCTAATATCCAAGAAGATGAGGTGATACATGAGCCAAGAAACGGTGGTGAAGGACATGGAACAGACAGAGCATGTGCATTAGACTGAGTCGAATTCTGGTACTGTTGGAAGGCGAGGAACTGGTGAAATTGATCCGCTACAGAATCTGCACTCTCAGTAGAGCCAAGATGATCAGTAGAAGGCACCAAGGTAGCTGGAGTCGCTGTGGACTGTCCCCCAAAGTACTGCTTCTGCTGCCCACCATGGTATGGTTGTGTGGGTTTTTGTCCTTGCGATCTCAAGTGTGGAGGTTTCCAACCTTGCCCAGACTGTTGGGTCTTCCAACCGGACCCTTTTCGCAGCTCGGGACATTGATTCTTCCAGTGGCCTGGTTGCTTGCAATAATTACAATTTCCAACAACAGAAGTCTTGTGCGAATTTGTGGAAGCAACAAGAACAGGGCAGATGAGGAAACTGCCAAAACTGAACTAGAGGCAATACGTACCCCCTTTAGAGTCTTCAAACAAGTTTCTTCGGCCATGAGTTCATTGACCACATCTTCAACAGATGGCAAGGGCTTTCGGTGCAAAATCCCCGATCGACAATTATCAAATTCTGGACGAAGACCCATCAAAAGTTGAACAAGTCGGTCTTCATCCCTACACTTCACATAAGCAGTACATGCTTGCAATTCAACAGATTATGTCAAGGCTAACAGATCCCAAAGAACTGTCAAAGCACAAAAATAATCATGAATCCCAAAATCATTTTGAACTAATGCCCGAATTTCCGACTGCAGCTGATATTTAATAGCAAAATTATTTTGCACAAACAATTTGGACAAATAATCCCAAACCTCTTTTGCAGTGTTAAATTTAGCTAGTTGGACCCCAATTCTTTGTTCAACAGAATTATTAACCCAAGTAATAATTTTCGAATTATTTGTCTCCCAAATACGAAATAGTTCATCATATTTCTCATCATCAGATTTAGGACATACTGCCTTTCCAGAAACATAATCCCGCAATCCTTTTCCCTTCAAGAAATTTATCATAACATAACTCCAATACCCAAATTTTTTTCCATCAAGACAAACCCCAATAGACTGCAATGAATCATCACCCCCAGCCATTACAAACTACCAACCAGAGAAAACAAAACAATTTCAAGAGAAGCGGAAGCAATAAAACCTGGTTAAGACGACGAACAGTGATCCCGAAAAAAAAAAAGGATTTCGGGGCTCCGCCCCGAACCTCGGCAGTGGCGCACTGCCCCCTGCGACTCCCAGCCAACTTACTGCGGAGTTGGATCCGCCACCGCGTCCAAAATTTTGACTAGCTCTGATACCATGTTAGATTTTATATAATCCATAGATATACAAAGCACAAGAGGGAAACTATTGATCAATTTGTATGTATTGAGTGTGTGAAATAAAGAACATAAGGGACCCTTTATATAGGGCCAAAAAACAAAAGAAGGAAAAGTAACCTCCACTAAAATGACCTCCACTAAAATACATAAATAACCTCCACTAATATAACCTCCAGTAAATTACATAAATGCTAACATATAATCTAACAGATATCTACCTCTGACCGCACTGTCGGGTGCAGTCAAATAAGATGATTTATTTCTTAACTATTCCTAACAGTAGCTAGAGCAAGTCAGGGTCGATCCCACAGAGAACAGGAATTAACTAAATAATTGTACTAACCAATTTTATATAATTACTAATAATATAAATATAATAAGGGGGAGTTTTGATTTGATTTAATTAACTAACGCAAATAACTAAAAATGATTAAACTGGTGAATAAAAAGTATCCCGCCTTTAACCCAGTATCCCCCTAGCCTGAATATTCATGTAACTAATGCAACTACTTAACTAATTAGTTCTGAGACCCCTACTCCAAGAATTAACAGGTACGCTTAGCTAACCCTTGTTACCCCTTAAGTATAATTAATCCTAAGAACTTAGCAATTAATCCTATCCAATTAAGTAGTCCTAGGAGACGCTCGCTAGAACAATATTAATCAGACGCATAGGGAACTAAGGCAACGGAGTAGGTACGGTGTTGTACTCACGAACGTGGTACAAGTGACCGCGACTTTATGTTATCCTAGCGAGTAACCACTTTTTGCTACTTTTGGGCACAAACGCATAACAATTACGGATTATGAATTTATGACCTAGCGACAGCTATATGCCTATTACTAGGGTGATCAGTCCATATAACAAACATATAAAAGATAGAGTAATCCAATAACACAAGTAATCTCAGAACATAATTAAATTAAGCAATTACCGAATTAATTACATAAATAACAGTCTAGGGTTCAACATAGTCAAAGACGGAAAAATAAACGCTTAGCCGATCATAGCGATCGCTAAGAACAAACTATAAAAAGAAAACATAAAACTATAAAACTATAAAACCCGAGTCGTTGAACCTTGAGTCTTCTGGTTCTTCAGAATTTCCAAGTCCACGCTCTCGAATCAATGACAAAGTGTAATTTTTGGACTTTTGGATCTTCTATTTATAGTCGAGGCTGAATTAGGCTCAATTTGGGCCAGAAAAGGATTAATCCGCGCATGTCTTGGGCTGGGCCATCGCCTGTCTCGGCCGAGAATTTCTGGCTCGGCCGAGCTCCTTATAAAAGTGGCTCGGCCGAGAATCTTCAACAGCCACTTTTTACGTCTTTCGCTGACCTTCAAGCTCGGCCGAGCTCCTCTGGCTCGGCCGAGACCAATTCCCAGCAAACTTGGATCAATTTCCGCTCGGTTTTTTACGTGCGATACTTGTTCTCTCATCCAGTTTAAGTCGAGCTCGACTTTTTGGTCTAATTTCACCTTAATGCTTCAAAACAAGTCAAACAACATTAATTTGTCCAATAATACCAATACGAGCAATACACGACTAATTATGCATGCAAATGTTACTAACTAGACAATTTAATCGACCTATTATGCACGCATAATTACGTGTACCAACCTCTTTGTAGCATAAATACCTCACACAGTTTTTGGGCTACAAATACAAGATTGAATATCTCCCTATCTTAAAAAATATGAGTGGTTTCTTACAAAATAATATAGTGTCAAAAATGCCCTTTTACATACACTTATCTATGAGAAAATATGCAAGGACCACTACGTAATTTACTATTATATATTTATTGCTAGGAATTAATAACTCCATCCCCTACTAAATTTTATATTTTTTTTGTATTGGTTTAAAATCTAAAATTTATAATCAAATGCAATAAATTTATATTTTAATTTGAATCTTGAATTTAATTAAACTTGTGTGAGGTACATAGAATTAATTTTAGATTTTATTAAATATTTATAATATTTATTTAGCTTTAATATATTAAATATATGCTAATTCAATATAGCATACGGAGTAAATTTAGGAGAAAACTACACCAAATTTAGAAATATAACTTTTAGTGTAAATTACAAGGTGATTTTAATATAATATTTCTAGCGAAAAGATATATAATTACATGCAAACAAAAATAGCATGCATTATATTTTTTATGGTAAACTGAAAGTTGGTGTAATTTAAGATAGGCAACATGTATAAAAATTAGAATATGAAAATTGCTATCTGAAATTTGGATTCTTATCAAACAAAGATTATGTACAATAACCTTTCAAGTCTTATTGAACTTCAGTATTAGTATAATTTGATTTTTAACATATCTGTTTTATCACATATGTAATGTCGGTAAGAAAATGTGAATTTGAATAATTATAAAGAGACAAATTAAGAAGATTGTATTTCATATATATAATAATACCCTTTAGCACGTTACTCAGAATTATATTTCATTCCTAATAAATAATTATTATAACATATTCTCTAGATCTACATCTATTCTATAACAATGCAAATAATGCACAACTTAATTATTTACATACTGAGGGTAAAATCTTTGTTTGTATTTTAAAGAATGATATTTCAAATTCAAATAAAATATTCATGATGTATATTTTTGTTATAATAATTAATATATTTTGATAACTAAGTTTTACTTATCTATTTCCTTCTAATAGAAGAATCGGTAATTGTTAACAATAAAGTAGACAAAAGTTAATTCAAATTACTAACTCTTGTTAGAAGAGTTAGTATCTAACATTTCACCAAGGAAGGAGGTTAGAGGTTTGAAATCTTTTTTTTATTTCTACAAGAGCTTAAACTTTAGAAGAAATGATAAAAAATAAAGCAATTTAGCTTGATCTTTAAGAAATTTCTTAGTTAATTCCTGAAAAGACAATTGAAAATATATTTTCATTTAATATACATTTCAATCGTTTTTTAGGGTAACAATCATAATATTATATCACGTAGCCAGAATGTCGACTAAAACAATATGTTCCAGTACATCTCAAATATTAAAAAGTTAGCTAATGTTATCTACAATTATTGATACATAATTACTTGAAAGGTAGTAGTTCACAATTTAAAGTAACATATATATGAAAACAAAAAGAGAAATAATCTACATTCTCCTGTATATTTTTGATAATATTTTTTCATTTCAAGAATGAGGCAATTTTAGTGAACATTAAAATAATATTTGAGTTACATCAAATAACTTTATCAGATAACTTTAGTTCAAAAGCGATATAGCACTGGCGGATCCAGCTAGGAACAAGGAGGTACAGATTAACCCTAAGTCCAGATATAATTGGTTTATAATATATGTTTAGTATGGAATTTTTCTTGGCCGGACGGTTTGCACTCGAGCTTTTAGGCTCTACAATAAGGGTTTAATTCCTCACGTAGTGTTTGTTATCGTTTTTTTTTCCAGGGTAGTAATTGGGCCTTCATGGCAAGTTTAAAAGGGCACTAATTGGGCTAGAAAATTAATGGCTTATAATTATCCAATTTTTTAAACAAATAAAAATTGTTATAGGTTCTTACTATTTTCTTTTTCACGTTTATAATCTTAGTTAAATTGAGTGATTTTTAATTTTTTTCCTATATTTTTAGATTCATGTCAATTCATTTTCAAAATTCTTTTATTGTGATTGAATAACACCAGGTTGCTATATAAAAAAGAAAAGAACTATTAAGGGAAAGTCAATATATTTTTTTTTTGGAAAATAATGTATATGAATTTAATAATTCCCTCCATCACAAGAAAAACATCACGTTAATAGAACTTTATTTTTTAAACAAAAGAATATTAAATATTATATTTTTTCTTTTCTAAATTAAGCATTGTACCCTCATATTGAAAAACATGTATACGCCACTATGATGCAGTACAATTTATATGATTGTTAATGAGATAATTTGAAGTATATATAAAATCTTATGCCTCTTCTAAATTATATATTTTTTCATTTTTTGTTTTTATTCAAAATCATTGGAAGAGATAATGGACTGTATACACGAAGTAAGTATATCTGCAACATTTTATCCTTATACTTATCAATATATAACTTACCTTTTAACAAAAAGTAAAAAAACCAAAACCAAAAACAAAAACCAAAAAAAAAAAATATTAATAGTGGATACCCCCCAACCCCCCAACCAAAGAACCATCTTTGACAAAATAACTTTACATTTGTTTTATTAATTAGATTAATGTGGTATTTTCTATAACTGTGATTTTTTATCTCATTTATTCGAATTTTCCTTATTTGACTTATTTAATAATATAAATTTATTAATAAATTTAAGATTAAGATCTCAATACTTTTACTTTGACTAATCAAATAACACATTGGCGTCTTGAATCTAGACTCTTTTTCGGGCACAAAATAAAATTTGAAAAAGGGGTTTTCTTATGGAACAAATGGGGTCATTATGAACAATATAATTGTTTCACTTTGTAAAAAAAAAATCGCTTTAAATTTTAATTTGCACTTAATATAATTGTTTTTTGGTGTACCAAAATTTAGCATTTAAAGTACTCGATCAGATTATACTTTGTAAAGAAGGCGTTAGTGCAAGATTCATATTTGTTAAAGAATATACTTAATCATTAGAAACCTTTGTAACAAGAAGTATTTTTTTATCTTGACATACTATATAATTTTTTTAAAATTATTTAAAGTAAATGATAGTAATTTTGAGTAAATTTTATAAATCACGTGCAACGCACGTGTCTCTACCTAGTATAAGAAAAAGGGTTGCATAATGCCATTGTGACGCTTTATCCAGAAAAATGCACGGGAAATGAGAGTGCAAAGCATTAAATATACTACAACCTAAATGGGTGGAACAAATTAAGGACAACTATGAAAATGATCAGTTAGTACAAGAGCCGTTAGTGGAGCTCAGTACCAATTTGTAGGATGCAGCAGGGTACTCTTACTAGGTTGGTGTATTGAGATTCAGGGTTAAGATTTATGCGGGTAGAAATTCTGATTTAGGGAAAAAGATGTTGATTATACGCATAA
Organism: Ajuga chamaepitys; assembly: GCA_958295605.1. NCBI lineage: Eukaryota > Viridiplantae > Streptophyta > Magnoliopsida > Lamiales > Lamiaceae > Ajuga > Ajuga chamaepitys. The sequence goes on from OY282507.1 coordinate 48,470,643, forward strand.
ATCTAATGAACGATGACATTCATAACAAATAGGAACTTGGCAAAGGGTGAAAACATTGCTCTGTTGACCTCAAATGAAGCAGACAGTTCATGAGGTGGTGTCCCCTTGTCATGTTTGCCAACTATGCAAACATCAAACTCAAAAGCCAACTGAGCTATTGCAACCATTACCTATACCAAAAACAACTTGCATATCAATGAATTTCATAACTCAGTTAACTAAATCTGAAGGAAATGAAGTTATATGGTGGTTGTTGATAGGTATACCAAATATGCCCATTTCTTGGCTTTACAACACCCCTTGACAGTAGCAAGGTTGGCACAACTCTTTATTGGGAATGTGTACAAGTTTCATGGTTCCCTAGTACAATGGTAACAAATATAGACATTCTCTTTACTAGTGCATTAAGAAAACAACTTTTGAAGGCCTTGGGAGTCAAGAAACTATTGAGCATATCTACCATCCATAGACAGATGGTCAGATAGAAAGGGTTAAACGGTGCATAGAAGCTTAACTTAGGTGCATGTCTAGATTGAGCCCTAATTGGAGTAAATGGTTAGCTTTAGCAGAACTATCGTATAATAATCATAGTATCACCTATATTGCCTACTTTCGATGAGCTGGATAAAGTCATTTTGCAACCAGTAATGACTTTGGACTAGAGGTTGGTGAAGAGGGGTAACAGACTAGTGGCTCAAGTGTTGATACAATGGGCACACTTACCAACGCGGAAGAATTTTCGACTGATGGAGAGCAAGTTTCCAGATTTTATGGCTTGAGGTCAAGCTAGTAGGGGGGGAGGGTAGTTACAATTGAAGAAGGGTATGTTTTAAATACAATGGATCGGGTAATACGACACTGTTTGGTGGAGGGAGAGATAGTGAAACGACGTTGTGCCAGCTTAAGGAATAGTGTGAGGGTCACAATTTTGTTTCCATTATATTATCAACTATAACCGTTTGATGTATAACTTGTTCAATCCCCATCCTTGATCTATATGAGCTGAAGGTAATGATAATTGTAATTCATCTTAATAATCAATAAATTTTGGATTTTCCAATTCAAATCACGCATAACAAATTACAGTTCCTCTGGTAGTTAAGGAAACCTATAGAAATTGTTCAAGTCGCATGACGCAATGTAAACTCGTTAGGTTCACCGAAATAGAAACATTATTTCCAATTAACATCTTCTAGAAGTATTCTTTATGGGAACTAAACTGTAATACTTTGCTTGGGCAAGTTTCAAATAAATAGGAGAATCAGAGTAGGTGGGCGTTGATGTCATGTGCAATATTTTGGGCATCAGACGCAGCTCCATATAATCCTCGACGGGCTAGCCCAACACAATAGAGCCCATTTTTACCCTTCCAATGGTTCGGAAAACTGGGCTTTGGAAGCCCATCTTCATTTAACAAATATTCATCTCCCTGCAAGCACCATCATTAGCCCAATACAACTTATAATAATGTTCTTGTCCGCAGTCTCATTTTTTCATAGTATTACGTGTACATATGAATATAGGATGCATAAGTAGTAACTAGTATGCATTTTGTAATTTTTTTGTCACAATCTTTAAAAACGTGTAATTTTTACCCGACTCTTCCATCACAGTTGATGAGCTTCGAGAAATGTTGAATTTACAGACATGTGATGTGAGTTAGAGAAATGTTGAGCTTCGAGAAATGTTTAATTTATAGATATGTATAAAATGAAATATAGGACGAAGCATAAAATTCTATAGAGATGGTTGGTGAGTCAAATGAAAAACAAATGGACTAGTTGATAAACCAATATAAAAATGGCAAAATTAAATAACATGATTTTTGGTTACCTTGAGCCATTGGTCGGTTGATCTTTTGAAGCCAGTGGCAAAGATAATTACATCATATTGGTATTCTTTTTCATTCTCAAATAACACACTGTTCATCTTTATACTTCTTATTCCTGGCAACACCTGTGTCACATATAAAATTAAATATAAGAAAATATATTTTTTTCTCGTTTAGGGGTAATTTTTTTTTTTTTAACTTTTGCCTCTTAAACTTTATTATATAAGTTTCTGACTATAATATTCTAATTAATTTTAACTTGTATCATGTACTTTATGTTTTATACTTTTGTCTCCGTTCTTTCAATTTTCTTTGTCCTTTTATTTATACTGTTCTGGTTTTTCATTTTTTGAGTCAATATTAAGAATTACTCCCTCCGTCCCGGCCTAATTGTCCTACTTGCCTTATTTGTTTGTCTCAAGCTAATTGTCCTAACCCATAAATGACAAATTCTCCCACAAGCTCCACCATCAAAATCTCCACATTCAATCTCTACCTTTGAAAAAATCAAAGATTCCACAAAATCTGTCTTTTCTTAGTCTCCGTGCCAAGTCAAGGTAGGACAATTAGCTCAAGACGGAGGGAGTAGAATACAAGATACACAGACACAAAAAGATGAAATATAGGGAGCATAAGTGTAAAAACACAAAGTACATTGGACAAAAGCTAAGTAACATGAAATAAAGAGAGTAAAAAGTTATAAAAAATACGTGAAAAAGAAAACGGTGTAATCGTAAGACACCAAATATGTATTTTTTCTTAATAAATCCGCATAGAATGAGACAAAAATATTTTAAAATAAGGCATTCCACTATTTTTATATGGTGGTATATGTCTTACTCTTTCATCTATCATCTATCGTTCAAATTTTTTCGACGTCTCCCAAGGTACAATTTTATATTTCTTTCTATTATGGAGTTAAATGATAGGTTTATATGTATAATGCATAACAACAGATGAAATATCAAATCAAATTAAATAGAAATATAATACTCTCTCCGTTTTTGAATAAAAAATATTTCATAAAGATCACTTTATACTAAAAAAAAAATTGTTTCAGCAAAATAACCATATTTTTTTTTTTCAAAATTTCCCTTTATACATCCCAACAGACAGGAAATTGGGCCCAATTATAGTATTACACTAAAATAATAATGATTAACTATAAAATCAATACTTCTATTAAAAAATCTATAATCAAATATGTTCCTGGTGTAATCAAATAATCAATGATGGATCAGGAAAAGATAAATTGAACAATTTATTATACAAAACTTTTAGCTAAAAGTGAAAAGTATTTATTCGATAATGTTAAATATAATAACTAATTATCAAACAAGCTAATGACTTTGTCTAAATTTTCTTTAAGCTTCATTTTATGAGATTCCCCCCTCGCTTAATATATTACATTTTGTTTTTTTCGAAATATCATAACTACTACCTATAAACAATTAATTCCTATTTATGTGTATATATGTGTACTTGATAATTCTATTGTAAAATAGCTAAATATTAAATAAGGTGAAACAAATATATAGAGAAATCTAAATAATTTTTCTTTTTAAAATAAACTATTCTTTATAAAATAAATATTAATAAATATATAAAACATTATATTTTAAAAAAGAAATTGAGGGGCCCTCTGCCGCCGCCCTTGCCAACAAATCTCCTAATTTTATCCACATTGGATCTTATACAAAACATGGGTATAACAACCGTATAGTAGTTGTGTGAATATACTACAAATATGCAATACGGCATAAGTAATACATAATCACTCCTTATGTATTATGCATTGATACAAAGAGATGTTGCACTGATCGTTGTAGATTGAATTTTATCTTCGCCTAATTAAATTAATTATCCTATGATCTTATTGGTAAATTAAACAAAGATTAATTTTTTGAAGAAAAAAGAATCGAGTTAAATGAGATTGATTGCACGATATATATTTGTTATCTCATGAATTCTTAATTTCCCTCTAAAAAGGACTTTTATTTAAGAATGGACGGGGAGTAAATATTACAAACCTGAATCTGGCGTGACTTAATTTTGCGCAAGGTTCCAACATCAATAACAGGGTACTTCCCATACTTGACCTTAAGAGCAAACGGGCCTTCTTTGGGCCTCTGGATTCCATATTTGGTTAAATTGCCATACACAACCTTACTCATCATTGTAACCACCGAGTCAACCCAGTTGTAGGGTAAGTACTTGAGAAGAACCAGTCCTGCATACGTCATCGCCCTCGACAATACGTGAACCTGCATGCACATCATATAAGATCACTCCTTAAATTATGATGTTTCATCTTGTGTTTTATTATATTTAGTAAACGACATATATATTAAACGATATTACTAATTAATATTTAATCTGTCTCACGTTAATTTGCACACTTTTTTTATTGTTATGTTTTACATCAATTTACGCATCCTTAAAAATTAAATTATTCTCACAATTTCCGCCCTCAAAATCTTCACTCTTAATCTTCACATTTGAAAAAGTCAACTAAAAAGGGAAAAAATAATATTTTCTTTAATATACGTACGTTTTCTTATGTGCAAATTAAATATAACAGGATAACTTTCTTTCTCTTACACAGTTACACTTGTCCTTTTGAAGACATGCGTAAATTAATGAGCAGATGAATTCGAGTTTCACAAGCATCCAAGTTTCTTCTGTTACAGAAATTATTTGTCACTAGGGCACATGTGATCTGATACATGAAACTCTTATAAAAATAGTTATTTTTTAGACGTCCTAACTTCTATACCCAGATGTACAAATACACTTGACATTAATACTCATTAAATTGAGATTGCATTTCATGACTCTAAGGATTTGAGGGGTATTCTCAAATTTGTTGTTGTTTGGATTATTATGAATTTAGAAATTTATGATTTTATTTTGAGTTTTTTTTTCTTTTTTTTTTGAAGAATTTAAGTGAATTTCTAATTCTCTATTATGTTGAGTGGATTTAAAATACATTGATTTTAAGTCCATGCATTTTACATATCTTCATCGAAATACAACTTTTTTTTTTTTTTTAATTTTCATCGTTAAAAATATTATAAATAATAAATATTTTAGAGGGCATGATTGTTATATGAAAAATGTTGGTTTCTAGAATATATATTATTGGGAAAATTTCAGTAGAAGACCTTAATTTGAAAATATGTCTTAAATTTGTAGCCTGAATTTTGAGATTTCTCGATTCAGGAGTTTAATTCTAGGGGTTTGATCTTCCAACTTTCTTATTATATTCTCCAATTCCATTTTTTAAACAAAAGTTATTTTAGAAAAATCAACTTTTAACAAAGCAATAAGTTATTCTGGCAAATCTTTCTGAAAATATTGTCCGCAAATATATATATTCCACCAAATCTTTCTGAAAATCCTCACATTTTATCATTACCTAAATTTATTCATTAACATTATAGTACAGAAAGATTTTTTTAAGAAAAAATGAATTTATTTAAGATAATTGAGATATATTGCATGAACATGTATTCTTAATTTCTCTTACCTACTTTTATTTGGGACTGGATGGAGTACTAGTTATGTTCTTATTTTAAAAAAGTATTTTAAATACAAGAACTGTACAATTTTCTTAGAACTTCAATATATGTTTTTCTATTTGCTACTTTAAACGTTTAAAATGTCAACTGTTTTTTTTTTTTCAAATTATAACAAATTTATGTTTTGAGCTAACATTTCTATATTTATTATTGTTTCAGAACATATTAAATAAAACTGAAAACTAAATAATATTAGTATGTGTAACTCTCGTATAAATACGCGAAATTATATGTAACGAAGGAAGAATTATGTTATTATGGTAAACGTAGTTAATTCTATCCTATCTTGTGGATATTACTCATAAAATTTCTATATTGTTGAATTTGTGCGTAGACGTACAATCAAAAGTGGATATTATTTTGATTTATATTTACATTTATATGCATGTTGTGCATGTCTTTTTCCTTTTGTATCTATGGAGGAAATCATAAGAATCCTTACCGGACTTCGAACAACTATGGAGGTTCTGGCACCGGAGTTTGCGAGATCAAGTGCAATCTCCATGCCGGAATTCCCACTTCCGACCACCAAAACGTTCTTCCGATCAAACCTGTCGCCGTTTCTGTACTTTGTGGAATGCAAAATCTCCCCCTTAAAACTCTCCAAACCTTCGATCGGAGGAATACTGGGATCAGACGCTTCGCCAGTAGCCACCACCAGAAACCTTGAATAATAATCCTCGACTTGGTTGGAGAACAAATTTCTCGCCTTGATTTTCCATATTCCAACTGCCTCATCGTACTCCGCCATCTCGACCGATCTCCGGTACGTGGGGGTGATGTCAAAGCGCGAAACGTAGTCGTTTAAGTAGTTTACGAAGTGTTTTCTGGACAGATATGTAGGATAGGCGGATGGGATTGGCATAAGGGGAAGCTGGCAGAATTGTTTGGGTAGGTGTAGGTGGACCCGATCGTATGCATGCTTCTGCCACAGAGAAGCGAAGCAATCTTCTCTTTCTAGAAGGATGTATGGGATTGACAACTGCCGGAGATAAGCCGCCGTCGCCAGGCCGGAGGGGCCGCTGCCGACGATGGTAACTGCTGCTTCTGTTGGTTTGTTCATGCTTCAAATTAAATTTTACTTCTCTAGAATTTCTGTTTTTGGTCACTGAAATTTGAAACATGGTTGAGATTTGAGGTGGGTTTTATAGAATCCGTGACGGCATAACGGGACAACATCGGTGGGGCCCAAATAGAATATACAGTAACTTGTTGAATTTAACTTTATGCTATTAAGACAAAATCAACTCATTTAATTTGATCACGAAAATTGATTGTGGTATCAAATTCAATTTTGATTACAATCTTTTGTTTTTAAAGCAAAGATTTATTAATTTGAATTAAAGTGATTTTGTAGAAGAAACCGCAAGAACGAAACAAATATAACCAATTAGAAAAAAATAGTCTCAACCAATCACAAAGGAAGGAGATTGACAGAAAAAAAATTCACGCTACTTACAGTCATGGCCGCTCGTTCCATGAGGCAAAGGAGACGGTCATCTCAGGCCCCAAAAAAGATGAGATATTAAGGAGCCCCCAATTATCTTGTAATGCTATATATGATATAAACGTAAAATTATACATGTGTCGGTGATAATTAAAGTGTTATGCATAGGTAATGTGCTACCAAAATTCAAATTTTATTCTTAGCTTTTTGTAGCAGTTTTTGCTTAAATTTCTTAAATACAAGATATATCATCAATGTTCTCCAACTTCATCCTCAAAGTTTTGTTTTATTCATTTATATTAGGGATAATTACATATAACCATACAACCTTTAGCCCTTTGTTCACTTAACTATAAAAAGTATTTTTTGTTACAAATTCCCATATAACCTTTGCGGGTTTTATAAGTAGCCATATGAACTTTTTTTCCGGCAGCATCTCCGGCCAAGTATGCACGTGCCGTGCACGGGGTCAGCTAAAATAGGGGTATTTACGTCATTTTGCACACTCCAACAACTCTATTTCCCCAACCACCTCTATACAATCATTCCCTACCCCAATTTAAGACACCAAAATAGCAAAAGCCATCAAAGAAGGAAGAAGAAGCTAGTTTTTCAATTCAAACAAGTTGAACGGAGAAAGTGGAAGGTATGGAGGTCGGGCTTTGTTTCTCCGATAGACTGATTCGAATGAGGAATACTATAGATTGGTCAAGCTAACATTTATTTACTGTTCTATACTGTTAACTAAAACGGATGAAATTTTGACACTGTTGTTGTTGGTGGCAAGAATTCGTGTAGTGAGACTGCAGTCGAAGGGTTTGGCTTAATTATATATAGGGTAAAATAAACGTAGCTACTGGGAATTTTTCCACTTTTTATCTGTGTTGATCATATTTTTGCAGTGGGGAGGATGTATATAAAAGGTATATATATGTTTGTGTATTTACATATTTATTCTTTTATGTCGTATTTAGATAGGACATTGTAGATATATATGTTTATACTGATTATTTGAATAATTATGTTATATATAAAGAAAAGTTATAATTTAATTTAATTTAATTTAACTTCCCCTGTTTCTGTTAATCTTTATGTTGTATGGCTCTAAAGGTAAAGCTTATTTCATCTAAAATAAAATATTAACAATTGAAAAAAGAAAGCAAATTTGATTCGAATATGATGTTTTTATGGTTACAAACTTGCCAACTTTTTCTTTGTTTAGATACAACAAAGAATTTGAATACGGTTCAATTTCACCCTGTTCCATCGTTGGGTTCAACGATGCTTACTATGCTCGATTGTGGTGGTTGAACTGGTCTATCGAATAAACAAAGCCCGACCTCCATGCCTTCCATTTTTTCCGTTCAACTCGTTTGAATTGAAAAACTAGCTTCTTCTTCCTTTTTAATGGCTTCTGCTATTTTGGTGTCCTAAATTGGGTTAGGGAATGATTATATAGAGGAGGTTGGGGAAATAGAGTTGTTGGAGTGTGCAAAATGACGTAAATACCCCTATTTTAGCTGATCCCGTGCGCGCCATGTGCATACTTGGCCGGAGATGCCGCCGGAAAAAAAGTTCATATGGTTACTTATAAAACTCGCAAAGGTTATATGGGAATCTGTAACAAAAAATACTTTTTGTAGTTAAGTGAAAAAAGGGACAAAGGTTGTATGGTTATATGTAATTCTCCCTTTATATTATCTGCTTCAACCTTTTTGTTTTGACCAGTTATTAATACTTCTCTAAGTGCATCATTTTGTCATTAATTATTTGCACAAAATCATCATCACTTTCATCTTGTTTCCTCTTCAATTTAGCATTTTTCACACCTTCGGGTCATTGCGATGACGAACCACCACCACCACCACTACAATTTTCATTACTCAAATTTGAAGAAATGAAGATAACGATGGATTAGGTGAAAAAGGGGAGTCTCGATATTATTTTCTTCAGTCACATGTTCAGACTGCACAAACACTTTCATACTAGGCCACACATGGTCAAATTTGAAACCCAATTTATATTCTGGTCATTCTTTAACGTGTGTTTCTTCTAACTAAAATTTTAAAAATAGTGTTAATTAGAATATATTATTTGACGAAAAAGAACTACAAAAGGTGAAACATAAAAAAACAACTTACTATATTTTGTTCATTTGCACCACTTGGTTACGTAGCTCAACTTGATGTATACAATCCATTGGATTTTCTACAATCTTTGAGAATGATTAGCATGCGACATTGCAATGATCTTTGCGTATGATCTTGCATCCTGGTTGATTTTTCAGCATATACTTCTCTGAAATTCGCCTCCAGAACTCATTTTTTAATAGTATGCACCTATAATTGGATCTTAAGAGATGTCAAGAAACATTCTAGCAAGAATTCGATCTTCATGATCAGTGTAATTAGAAGTGCGTGGCTTAGGAGGCATTTTAAAATAGAACATGTAAAAGTAAGAGATATAATGCAGAAGAAGAAAATGGTGTGGAATCTTGTTATGGTATGTTTTACATTTATAGAAAAATGAAGGAGATAAAATTTTGGAGATTTAACAATAGCTAGTGGTGAAAGCACACAAATTGTGCTTTCTACTTTAACTGCAAGGGTGGGAGAATGCTCTACTTTAAATCGTGTTAAATGTCGTACACAATAAAAAGGGAAAACACCTTTCCACCCGAGTTGGCAACTGCTCGATCTAATCGACATTGTATATTTTTTTGCCTTGTCTGCCCATTGAACCAAGTGAATGGATAACTGTAGAACCCGACGTCGCTAAGTTTATTATTCTACAGTGACTCCCGAAATTGGCGCATTAGAGAGACGGCCCGCCAATTACCACATTTTTTCTATGACGAGAGTACCTCGTTGAAATCCCCAATCATAACCCATGGAACAGAACTCCCCGAATTGACATTGCGCAACATGTTCCATGTTTTGTGTCTTTGATATTGTTTTGGCCATCTATAAACTCCAGTCAATTGCTAGAGCTGGCATATATCATCGATAGTAACCTAAGCTGATATATGATTTTCTGAATATGACTGTAGCTGGAAATTGAAGGGGTGACGTCACAATAAGCATAACCCACCGCTCTGAGAATGTTGTTCTCCCTCACATGCAACAGGAAAACAACCCGAGAAATGTAACCTGCGATAATTTATTTGTTGCATCTACCTCCCTTTTTTTAGTTTTTTTAGTTGTCACTTTAGGCTTGGATAAGAAAATTAAGGGACATAAGGATTGGACAAATATGCCATCGATTATATCTTCTCTCTCCCTTCAAATTCCTTTATTTTCTCCTCATTTTCTTATCATTGTTAATGCTTTTCATTATTTTGTCTCCCTCTAACCTGCCTTATTTTACAAGCAGTATTAAGAATGAAGAAAAATTAGATATTGTATGTGATAATTAGAGATTTTATGAGGAATAATTGTAGGGCTAGTACTGGAAAAAATGGAAAAGAACTAAATTGACAAATATTATAAACAAAGCAAATAAGTTAAAATGACAACTAAAAGAAGGAGTAATATTTAATTATCACATAATTTTCAAAACACAAGTTAGTGAGTTGGAAACAAATTTGATGTAATGAAGTTATTTATATTAGTTAGAAGTCAATAGATTTTGTTAAAATGGAATCTGTTATTTGAAAGATTAAAAAAAATATCCAGTTATCTGAACTGTACCAAATCGAATTGAATCGTTTTGCTAGATCCTAAATTATGAACCGAATTGTCTTGAAAAAAAAAAAATATACCGCAAAGCACCGTCCAGACATTCTGGATTGGTTATGAATGCTCATTTTTTAAATAATCGAAATTTGGTATGAATCTGAACATTTTCAAATATTCGATCTATATTGTACCATGTACACCCATAGTAACAAAATTCGGATATAGATTTTATTCGGCTTACCAATTATTCGTAAATCGGGTTTTATGCAGGAGTAAAACAGATAAAATCGGAAAAATAACGCCAGATCGAACAAATTCGGAAAATTTTTGGTTAATAAATCGGGTTTCATATGCTAAATTAAAAATTTCATAATCATAACAATCTTTCTTATTTTTATTAATTGTCTTATGTTTAATTTTCATTTTGTTAGTTTTTTTAAGTTATCGAGAATTATAAAATATAAATGGTATTTAATTACTATGATTTTATATTATTTGTTTGAAGTTCATCTAATGAAAAAAATTCAACTACGAGTAGTATTTAAAATACTATTATCTCTTTCTTTTAAAAAATTTGGGTGAAGTAACTGTATAATAGTTTTTGTATCAGTTTTCATGTATTACTATCAATTATTTAACAAATATACTTTAAAATTTATCTTATTTGACAGATTTATAATTCTAAATTGCTATTTTATTTTATGACTTTTTAAGATATGGTACTTTGAAATTGAAAATTACAAAAACACAATGTAAAGAAGAATAAAAGTAAAAGTAGTGAAGAAACAATGTCAAGGAAATTATACGGATAATATTCGTGATATATTTGTATGCATTGATATATTTTAAAAAAAGTTCGGAGGATTTTTTTTTTTTTTTTTTTTTGAGAAGCAAAAAAGTTCGGAGAATTTTATTATTATGCGTACACCCGTACCACTGAGCATAGAACTTACCTTATTTTTTATGATGGATGTGACATAAGAATTAGTGACGGCCGGGACAGCATCGGTGGCGCCTAAATAGAATTTAGGCAATACCTTGTTTGATTTAACTTTAAGATATTGTGAAAATTATCCACACCTCATTTAATTAGACCATGAAAATTTTATTATTTAATCAAATTCGATTTTGATTATAACTTATTTCTGTTTTTGAAAAATTAGAGATTTCTTTGAAGTAAAAGAGCAGAAGAATTTAGGAATAAAAAAAGTTTCTAACTAAGAAAGAAAAATCAGTTCCAATTAATTGAAATGAAATTTATGTGGTCGGAATCTAAATTGTAAAATTTCTAGGGGAATCCCTATGAGTATAGAGAATTATTCCAGATTCTTTTCTTTTTTAAGTGCCGATTCTTGCATTAGTTGGGTTTTGTTGAGTAATTTTTGCCGTAAGCTAATTGGAATCGTCAAATTAACTAACTATTGTTACACATACTTTTCTATCACATTACAAGCAAAAATGTTTTTTTTATGACAATTTTTGAGATGGTCACATTTTTTTTTTTACAAATTATGAAATTATTTTAAAACTATTTTTAGAGATAACTAGTTGTTACAAGAAATATTTGGGATGCATTCGAGATCACTTTTAACGTCATAAATATATTATTTGCGCCCGAGTTATTGAGACCACTAATTAATGACGACATAATATCTAATAATAAAGTTGTGACAAATATTTATACATTGTGACAAATACTTATTATTTGAGATTAAATTTTAGTGTCTAAAAAAACTACTCCCTCCGTCCCGGTTAAAGTTGTCACTTTGATCGGGCATGGATGTTTAGAAAAAAACAGTTGATTTTTTTAAAGGTGGATTTTTTTAAATGTGAAAATTGAGGGTTGAGATTTTGAGGGTGAGGATTGTGAAAATTAATTTCCTCTTTTGGGATTACAAGTTTAATTGGAACGAATCGAAAAGAAAAATAGACAACTCTAATCGAGATGGAAGTAGTATTTTTTAGTGGCATAAATATGATGGATTCTCCCTCAAGAATATCCACTATAAATTCGATTTACCCCTTTCGCCTTCGTAATCATCCATCAATAAGGAAGGATTTAAACTTCAATCAAAGTGAAATGGCAAATATATTATAATACGTTTATTCATATTAAGTAATGTTTTTAATATAAAAAACAAACTATATCTTTAAACGCTAATACATTTGTAGCATAATAGTTTCATCAAAACAAGTAATATATTTAAATATATACACTTATACATTTTCATGAAAATTTGTCAATGACTTGAATTACACGAATAAAAAATCCGTACGACTATTTTACAAGAGACCTACTCTAAATCTTATGCTTGTAGCTACAAAATTGTCACTAACAACATCTTATAAAATTTATAATTATATTTATCCAAATACTTCAACAAACATTCTTCAACTCTCCCATCTTAGAGGAAAATTATGAATAACACAGTAATCTCAGAGGAAAAAGCATACGTATATTTTCTCCTCCCGGATGGTGAACATGGTAGGCGTAGGAAACCTAGGCGTGTATTATTATGTGTGTACCAGTAAATTAATAAATTGTATCTGATGATATAATTTATATTGAGGGAGTAGAAGAGCTATATGTTCTAATAATACTTCTAATCTTTATCGAGCTCTCAACATTCATAACATGAGATAAGTAAAATATATATATACAAAATGAATCGATGATCATGAAAAAAAATAAAATTAATTCGATATATTTTTCATAAAAAATTAAATTGAGATTAAAAAAAAAAAGGTAACAAAACCTCCAAATATTGAGACCAACAGCAAAAAAAAAAAAAAAAATTAATAATTATTGATCGACTCTTGACTAATTCTCCTCCTATTTTCACAACACTTTTCCCTCATATTTCTTCCTTTTTTCGGCTAAACTAAAATGTATATTAAGCCCGTCAAGCTAGCCCAATTGATACTGGATCATTGATACTTTGCCCTATATATTGAAAAGATTAAGTAGCCCAGTTGATATACTGGCCCATTAAACCAATCATCGTCAAATTTCTTCTAAAGAAACAATATTACCCCAAATTCTCAACATAGTGGTTGCATGCCTCAATTTGTTCATCAATTATTTGATGTCACAATATTTATAAATTTAATTGGCTTAATATATATTCATGCATTCACCTTCTAAATTAATAAATTAAAGGGCAATTCTAAACAAAGTCACCTTATTACTCTTTGCACTCACTATTATAAATAAAATAAATAAAAGGTTATTAATTTCTATTTTGCCCTTCTTTCTTATTGATCATTGATTACCTGGTGATTAAATTTAAGAGTCCGTTTGGTTGGGGAGTTTAGGGGTAAGAAATGAGAATGAATAAGGACTCTTTTCCATTTATGATGCTTAGTACATAATAAATTAGTTAATCATTACCTCATTTTATTAACAATTCTCCTTGTTTCATTCCATAATATGATTGACCCATTACCAATGTTATTGATGATTTGTAACCAAACGGACCCTAACTTTGTGTATTATAAATTCATAATCCTTGTAGTGCAGACCAGAGTCGACGACGAATTTCGATCCCCTATTATCTTTTTCAATCATGGATCCTATTCGTGAATCAATGTACATTAACATACACTCTTTCTTCTCTATTGATTCGGATTTCTACGTTTTCTGGAAAAGCTTCGACAGAGAAATCTCTATTTCTTAACTTAATGATAATTGCGGCTGCCGCTACAATCAAGGTTATAGCACATCAAGAAATAATTATATTTCACTTAACGGTTATTAAAAAATAATGGGTGATTCTATGGTATCGGTACCATTAAACGATAATAATAACATTATATATAATTTAGTTGTTCTCTCATATTTAAATAATTATTTTTTCTTCTCTCATTTATTGACACTTTATTAATAGGCCGTAAAAATTCTTATTTATTTATTATTGTAAATAAAATACCGTACCGAATTTTCGGCAAACCGAATTTAATTGTGTCGGTATTAATACATATTGTTACTTACCGTTGACTTTCATATACAACTAGAATTTTGATATACCACTAGAAATTTGGTATATCAAAGTATAGAAAAAATTTCGGTATACTAATATATACCGGAATACCAAAAAACTAATTTTTTTTGTGTATCGATATACACAGAGATACCAATTTTTTTAGTATGTTGGTAAACAACAAAATACAAAAAATAAATAAATAAATAAATAAATAATAATAATAATTTTCATACTATATTAAAAATATGATGTACCAATTTTTTTTTTGTATTTTCAGTATTTTTTTAGTTCGGTAAATATGGTATTTCAATATTTCTTCCCGTTTCTAAGTCGAGTATAATACAAAACGATATTGAGAAATAAATACTACAAAGACAAAACAAGTAATATGGGGAATAAAAAAAGGAAAGAAAAGTAATAGAAAAAAAAAAAATAGGAGATAGATTGATTTTTTTATCGGTGGATTTTTATTAATTGAAGTTTGTTTTTGTTATAGAGGGAGAATGTACATAATGAGGGTGAAAATGTGTGATGGGAATTAGTGATTTTTTATGGGAAAGATAATTATGTATTGTGACATTTTAGCTCTTTATACTTTTTTTTTTTTTTTCAATCTGAAAATAATTCAGTGGTCAAGATTCAATATTGTAGCATCTAATGGCTGAACATGGCAGTGGTATCGTTACCACTGTGGTAGCGAAGTTGGACTCAAAAATAAATGATTTGTTTCATTTCAATGATAATGTACAGTGGTTGTGTTAGTGTATAGATATTATTGTTTGAAACTAGTAAATCTCCCGTGCGATGCACGGTTATGAAATGTTTTACAGATCATAAATGCATGACATTAATAATGGATGGACTAAGACTTAGAAAATAGTTGAATTATTATTTAATTTATTTAGAGATACGTGAATGAACATAAACCCCAACATCAACACATGTAATAATCAAAATTGAAATATAATGCTTAACGAATAACTAAAATATATAAAATGTATAGGTCATCTGTAGTCGTTCAAGACTTATGAAACATGGACACCTGGAATGTTGAGGCCTGAGGGTGTAAATACTTAAATCTAATGGGATCACCTTGCCGAATATTTGAGACGTCGATAAAATGAGACCAAACCGTTTACAATGTAGTAAAAAAATTTCACGGAGGATCACTCGAACATCATGCAACATACCTTGTGACATATCAAGCTTGAATTGTGTAGGAACTTCCTTAGAAAAGTTTAAGTAGAACTTTTCAATAACAACCTACATTTATGGATAAGAAAACAGTGAAAACCGATAGACAAAAATTATTAGATTAAATAAATAAATAAATAGTTTTTTTTTTTTAATTACAATACACTTCACATGCTTCTTCGTGCTGTATACCACACATAACTCCAAGAGGACAAGTCAGTATGGATCTCACTTAACAAAATATCCATCGAGGACTTCAACGAATACATACATATCCAATTTTGATCCTATTTTATCTGTATGCGTGTATTATTTGATAAACATAGATTGCAAAATACGCGGACATAATAGTTTGAGAATTTGCTTTAATCGATTCAAATATGATAGCTAGTTATATTATTATCTGATTTGCTTGATTTGCTTAATTAACTCGTTTGATAAATGTTAGAGAGTTTGACTGATAAACCCGACGTTAGGAGTACGACGGATGTTTTTAGGTAGAAAGTTCGTCATTTTTCCCTCAATTTTTGACCAAGTAATTTTGCATGTTTTGAACTCTCCCAAAATAAATGGCAGAATTTGACATTTTCATTTATAGGTAATATGTAATTGGAAGTATACAAATGAAAATATATATATATATATATTAAGATGTATGATTTGAACTCTCGCAAAATAAATGTCACCAATATATACAGTTAGAATTTGGTCGAATATCGTTACAAATCTTACTTACTAATGATTGAAGATTTTCCTTCAATATGGGAGTAGATTTTGACAGATTATGGCGAGTCACTTTTATATGATTGGAGACCTTTCCTAAATATGACCGTAATTATTGACATAATATCATTACAAATATGGCTAATATATTTTTGGAGAATATCATTGCAAATATGACTAATATATGATTAGGGATTTTCCTTAAATATGAGAGTAATTTTTGGCAGTTTATTACCAATTTTGGCAGAATATAATTTAAATGTAGCTAATATATGATTAGAGATTTTTCCCTCATTTTAAAAGATTTTACCATAAATTTAATATTTCTAGATTTAGCAATAGCATTTGGGCGGGAAAACCAATTATTTCTACTTATAGAGGATTTCCCTTTATTATTAAGTAAGATTAGATTTCGCATTGTGCAGTGGGGTAAAATAGAAAATTTATGTCGATTTTTAAAAAAATTGAGAGATTTTACTGATTACTTCCACTCTAGTCAGCCCAACAACTTTTGAACCTCTTTTTCTTTTACTCTTTTTTTAGACTAGAAAAAATTGGGTTAGTTGAAAAAAAAAAACCACCTACATTTTAATTACAACATGAATTTTAAAAATTAACAAAAAACCACTAACCTCTATCTTTTTTCTATCAGAACATCGAATATATATTTAGCATTTAATTGTAATTAGGTCATTCTATATTCGCTACATATTTCACAATTTATTGTTACCACCGTAATGAATAAAGAGTGAAAGTTTTTACAGTCATAACTTTAATTCTCGATTCACTACAATTATAAAAATATATGATAAAATAGGTGGGAAGTATATGACGATCTCAATGAAACGAATCTGATAACGACGGTATCGAGCAATCAGATATTAAAAGAAATAATGGTGTCATAATTGAAAAAAATTGGAAATTAGGAAAAAGAGTTTGCTAGCTTCTAAAGTTCGTATCTACCAAAGTTAATGTTTCTGTTTTTCAATTAACCCAGCAAACTTTGTCATCTTTCAACCCTCTCCAAATAGCAACAATTACCTCGATTATTAATTTCCTAGATGTCCAAAACAGCCTCAAATCCCCCAAATTATTCCAAAATCTGAAATGACAATTTTGTCCCCATCTCCCAATATGCTCTCAACAGACACAAAAAATTGACAGACTTGTGAACAGCAGAAAACTGCCATTTAGCAACAAGACAACATCACCCAATTCACCCTTCATGTGTTCTCATTTATCAAACTTTGTCTCTTTCCTCAACATGCCTAGCTGTCTCCTCAGGTGACCACCCTATCACCCCCTGCCACCTGTCATTCCGGCCCCACAACCCCCTTCATACTCTTATCATGCCACTGCTCCACTCTCCACAATCATTCATTCATCTTTCTGCTGCATTTATTTCACACAAAGATTTCATTTTTCTGTCAAAAACCCATCATTTCTTCATCATTAATGGCTTCCTTTTTCATCATTATAGTTACAACATTTATGGCATCTTCATTTGCCTTAGAAGAAAGTCTACCATCTTCCACAATTTCAGCTGCGCCTGCAGTTTTACCTGATCCCTCCTTCATTGCTCCATTGTCGTCGTCATCGCCGGCATTGTCGCCAGATATTACTCCTCTTTTTCCTTCGCCTGGTGGCTCTGCGCTTTCTCCTAGTGACTCGGTCCCCTTAATCCCATCAAGTCCTAGCCCACCGAATCCTGATGCCGTTGCCGCTTTCGGCCCTGGTTCGGCGTTTTCTCCAGCCGGGATGTTGCCGGTATCGTCTTCCGGCGGGCTGGACGTCGCGGTTTTCTTGAGTTCAGTGGTGGTTGTGCTTGCTGGCATTTGGGTAAATCAGGGATTTTAGTTTTTGTATGTTAGTTCCAAATTTTTTTCTATGATGTTTGTTTGTTATGAATAATTTTGGTGTTGGAGTTACTTGATTAGTAGTGTGTATAGGCATTTTAATGGCTTCTCCAGTGAAGAATAATGATGAATTTATATGACACTGTTACGTATTTTTCTTTTACATGGTTTTGTAGCATAATACATAATGTTTTATAAGATGCTAAACACTAGTTAAGCGGGCATAGTAGGATCTAGCACCTAAATTACTTACTTTCTTATACATGATTTTGTATTATTAATGTTTTAAAAGACGCTAGACACTAATCAAACTGCTGAGTATGATCCAACACCTAAATTCGGGCTTAGGCGTTGTTAATCGGGATTAAGCAGAAAGAAATCGGGGTAAAAACATATGCTCATCGTACTTACGCATAGTTAAGCAGAATTAACCAGGAAGAAGACAAGAAAACTATAGGCGGTTGAAATAGTCTAATGCGTAGATAAAACTTAGTCGGATCTAAACAGGAATTAAATAACATATATTATACATACTTTTCATTAAGAAATTTGCACTATAATAGAGAAAAACTACAATAACATTACATATGGAAATGAGATACTACACACACAAAAGAATAAATAAATAATACTACACAATCCATAGTTTATGCTGGTTTAAACAGAAACCTATCAATCTTAGCCAATACTAGTTGAAAAAAGTTCATTCCTAAAACTTACCTAGAACACAAATCATCATTCTTATGTAATAATATTTAGAGAGCCACTAGATTGGCCGGTGTTTTCCCAAATCCATCGAACAATCTCCCGATAAAACTCCCCTTCGATTTATTGCACTCGCGGTGATTTTCTTTCTTGGGAGTTCTCTTAACAAGACACTCTCTCAGCTTTGCGTTCTCTTCGCGAAGCAAGTCCATAGCTAAGCTTAGCTGCCTGATCACTTCCCTTTTCTCTTCATCCTTTTCCTCGAGTTGCTTTCTTTGCGCCTCGTTTTCTTCCCTAAGCCTCTCGACTTCTTCCTTCAACTTCGCGAGTTCCTCCTTGCCAACACCATTAGCCACTTCTTCTCTTTCCGATACAATTTGCACTATTTTTTCTTCTTCTTCTTCTTCTTCTTCTGGATCTTCGACTTCAGACTCATCAGAGTCCTCGGGTCCATAGGCCTCAGAGTAGCTGTCATATGCTTTGTCGGTCAGGCTTAGAGATTTGTCTAGCCGATATTTGGTGAATGACAAGGGAGATGACCATGGGGATGAGAGGTGGCGAGTTGGGGGCTCGGATTTGGCTTGATCATAGCGCTCGGCTAAGGAGCGATGAGTACGGTAGAAGTCTTCAACCATGGTAATGAGCTCGGGCCTCTTCTTGTAGTACATTTCTGCACGTTGGGCGAACGAATCTGCATCTTCCTCGATCAGCTTCAGCATCGTTTTCGTCTTCTCATCCAGCTCTGACAAGAATTCCAGGAAACATCAACAACTGGTTGTGTTTTTTCAGTTCTCTTTTGTTTTTTAGTATAAAAATTCAAGTGTGTGTGTGTGTTATTCTTGTGAATTTTAGTAAAATTCATAGAATAGTTTTATTGGAAGCTAAAACTGAAAAGACTATTGCTTGCTTGACATGTCTTTTTTTCTTTAAAATATGGTAAATGGTAAATGGATATGAAACTTTACTGCTTGGGTTTACCTTCATAGATTTTATACCACAAAGAACAGGCCAAGGTGGGGCCCATTAGATTTCTTAGGAAAAATGAACTAAAAAATATAAAACTAAAAATGGTGGAAATTAGAAATTAAAAAAAAAAAAAAAAAAAAAGAGGGAAACGCAGGAAAAATTATTTCATAAACAATCACAAACCACGTCTCTCTCTACCATGTGAAGTCGGGCGTCTTTGAGGGTAAATACCTATTAAATCCTAATAGGGAGGGTTTAGATAAGTCTAATGGTAGGTTTAGAATCGGTTTGGGAAAAATTGAAATACCATTAGCATTTGGATAGAATTTGAGTTTGAGTAATTGAAGTAACCATGCATGCTTATATTAAAAGAATTAAACAATAAAAAATATATTTACATGCAATTTAACACTGGTCTAAGTCTACATTGTCCCATTTCATATAACCTTTGAGAGAATGACTTAATAACTTGATTTTCTTTAGTTTTTTTTTTTGGGTTAATTACGTAAAAGTTCACGAATTATTGGTTATTTATTATTTACAATATGATTTTTCAAATATAACATAGACATACATCATCTTTACAATTTTCTCAATTTAATACTGAGGTGGAGCCCCGAGTCGAGATTTTGTCCATCTTAACTACAGACGTAATTATACAACATTTAAAAACCTCTAATTAAATTAAAACGATAAGATTAGGTTTAACGATAAAACGATGTTTTTTTTCATATAATTAAGGATTAAAAGATTTCGGATAATTACACGTATGCAATCGGGCGGGTTACCACATCAACAATTGAAGCAAAAACTTAATCGGGTGTATTGAATTGAAAAAATCATAAAAGTGATGTATTTATATGTTATGTTTGAAAGATTATGTTGTAAATGATAATTAACTAAAAGGTCTTGAATTATCACGTAATTAACCCTATTTTCTATCCTCTCATACTTGAAATTTTGTTAATGGACAAGTACTTGTGTGAATTCTTTAGAACCCTACGAAACATAATATTTTCAAAACATTAAGTACGTATTCTGTGGTATCCGGTAGTTTTTTAGTAAGTGGATTTGGTTAGCTTAAGTAGTATTTTCAATGGGTTTAAGATAGGTGCAAGTAATATAAATTCTACATGGTTAGAATTAAATATCATTGAAATCGCAGATACTCTGCCCAGCTGCCATGCCTAGTGCTGCTCTCACATATTTAAGCATGCCATAAGTATACGGTTGCAAGTTTCCCCCTTCGCTCTAGTTACTCTCTACATACTATTCATTGGCCCACTTAATTTGTGTCGGAGAAAAGTGATATTCTTCTTTTTTCCCAACGTTTCAATCCACGGACCAAAAAGTAAACAGACCAGAAGCCAAGAACGAGAAAAAGTGACGCGAATCCACCATCTCAAAATTCAAAATATAAACATCTCCAACGGTCATATACTCATTTCAAAAGTGGGTTCAAAGTAACTTGCTCTTTTTATGTACTACCCGTTGCAAATCGTGTAACAGCGTTCGGTTTATGCTATCGTGTATTCAGCCTATGGTGTCGTGATGAAAAGAAGGCCAAGGATTTACCTGCAAGTGTTGTCTGCAGCCATGGGGACCTATTTGAATTACCCTTCGTGTGACTCTCCATCCACCACCAATGTGACGATTCCTTCTTCTTTGCCTCCACCATTCTTCTTACCTTCACAAGTATACAAATTCACGATCAATACAGAGAGAGAGAGAGAGAGAGAAAAGACATATACATACACAAGTGTACGGATTCCTTCCTGGATAGGGGGGAAAGAAGAAAGAAATAGAAAGGGGAGAAATTAAATGAAAACACAGGCTGGAGATCTAGCAGATGCAATAGATGGGGTTTCCAGTCAACTCTATACTGATCTTATCATATCTCATTAATTCACCAGTACTATTCACTAGGTACATATGTGCATTTATAACATCACCTTCAATAAATTTCTTCACAAAAAAAAAAAAAAAAACAAAAACAAAAACAAAACAAAACAAAAAAAATAGTTGAATAAATACCCCCCGTCTTAACTAATCTATGACGGACTGAAATTTACGTTTGGTTTTTCCTATCTATGTTTTAAGGAAATCTGAACTTGACAAAGAAAAAAAAAAAACTTCACACAAACACACAGAGAGAGGCAGAAACAATAAATCGAACTATTGAGAATCTACAGTTGAAAACTTCTCCCACTGCTAGGATAAATTATCTGAAGGCACAAACAATCAAATCAAATAGATAGATGAAACTATCCTTTTTCTGGTTTTTTGCACAGACTAACACATAACACATCCACTGCGTGTATGAATAACAACAGAAGCAGCACTATTTTTCTTTTGTTTTGGTCTTATTAACAACTACCGAGAGAGAGATGTAACAGCTTGGAACGATTTTATTTTTACCTTCAAATGATGAAGGAGCGTCTTCTAATCTTCAATCCGACGCCGTTTGGCTGCGTCACATAAATCCACTCTTGCTTTGAGAAAAAGAATACAGAGAACGAGAGACTGTATGCTGCTATTTAAACTTCACGGCATTGGACTCCGCAATATTTGTCTTACCCTCATTAATCAGTTTCTGTCCAACACGGATCTGCCACGTGTCGTTTTACATTGGAATTTCCAGCACATGCAAATTTAAACCCTCGTTTCTATTGACTACCGTGCCCCCGATGAAATTGGCTCTTATGCAACTAACACTTGATTCCGGGAATTATGCGAAGGCTAAATAAGTCTAAACAGTTTTTATTTTCGCCCATGAAATCTTATATTAGAAAAAAAGAAAACCAATATTTTCTCCATGTATAGTAAGTTGGACTAGGAGCGTCTCCCCAGCTCCACCGCATACTAAAAAAGGCGATCCAACGGTCAAAAACTAGAATATGACGCAAATAAATTTAATTCCTACATTCCAAATATTGATTTTATTAACTATATCTAGGGAATATATTTCACGACAATATTAGTAAGGAAATTAGAATGCTTACATATTTTCACGACAATATCAATGCGCACGAGTAGCTTTATTTATTAGAAGTTTAGAACTAGAATTTATCAATATGCGATGTAAGATCTAAATTATAATTATTTGTGAGGAAAAATTAAAGTTAAATAATTGAATAACTTATTTTTGTATTAAATAAAAAAATATTGAATTATCGAATAACTTTTTCATTAATAACTATTATTTAATTTATTTCTCTCTGTAGCTCATATTTAATATAAATAGTTCAACACCTAATAAATAATCAAATATAAGCACAATAATTAACCAACAAACAACTATTTATCTTATATTTAATATATTATATTAAAGTAATCAATATGAGTATCAGATTAATCAATATGAGTGTTTGGCTTGATTGATTAGCCCCTAGATATGCTTTAGATAAATAGTCAGTCCTATGTTTAGATCGAGATATTGATTTTCTTTGCACTTCTGTAAATCTCCAAAATGCCCTTCTTTTTGCAGGAAACCCCCATTGTTATACATTTCATCTTTTTGCCCTACCTTCCCCAAGTTTGTCAGCATCAAAACGAGGTGTTCTTAATATTTTTATCTTTTGCAAATGAAATTTGCTCCACCCTCGGCTCCGATTTGCTGACCACACGATGTGTTCATAGAAACTATATGAAAATGTAATTTGCACCGAACTTATCTCTTCTGTAGAATTAGAAGAAATCTCTATAATGTAGTAAATCTTCCAGTCATGAAGCAATTTTATTTATTTATTTATTTATTTATTTATTTTTTATTATTATTATTATTATTATTATTATTATTATTATTATATGTATATATATGTGTGTATGTATAAGCCGGCAATTACTACAGTGATGTTTTAATGTTTTCGATTTTATCATCCACTCTGAACAAGCTCTACTGCCCTAGGAATGTAATTATAAACTTGCTTTTTATATATTCGGGATTTTATTACGGCATTCGATTTCGAAACAACAATCTGAATCGGATGCTTCCGATCGCGGCAATCTACCTGAACAGGTAGAAATTTTATTAGGGTCTACAGTCAGTAGGCTCTCCAAGCTTTCTCCTTCTTTGATCATTTACAACTATCTATGCAATGGACGCAATTTAGTCTGTTTAGGTTGAAAAAGGTGGACAAAAATGTAAGTTCCAACTTATTAATACTATAGACTTTGCAAGGTTTATTTATTCGCCATTTCTGGCTGGATTTAATATCATTGTATTGCTATATAAAGCACCTATTTTGACCCAGGCTTGTTATCAATACAGAGCCACAATTTAGGAAATTAAACGCAGGATAAGGTTGGATGATTAATCTCATACAGCCATATCATTTAAAACAAACGAGGCCTAAGAAAAAGGTATTTATTTTTATCTATTACAAATAAAAGAAATGGATTCAAAAAAATTATTAGTATCTTTAAAATGGTTGAAAAATGAAAACACTCGACACCGAGAGAGCTACAAAATAAAAAGCAGATCTCTAAGTTATTTTCATCATTAACGGGGCACATGTTCCTCCGCTATTTCTTCTTTTGTTCTTTGTAAAAAAACAAATATTCTCTATGAATCTTGAAACTGAAAAGTAGTTAGGTTTTTTTCTATTTTTTAACGATTGTAATATCAATTGTAGGGAATATACATATACGGATTTGTTGATTGTTTTCAAAAAATATAAAAAATTAACTAATATTTTTTAAAACTAGTTAATAAGTATTAATAAAAAATATTCTTAATATTTATTTAATTGATATTTGTATCTCATACCCAATCAAATAAATCAACTCATATATATTACATAAACAAATCTAACCTAAATAATCGTCAAACAATTATATTTTTTAATATAACTTATCTTAAAATATGCAATGCAGATGTCAAATTAAAGGTCATGAAAAAGATTAATTTACTATATTTTACGTTGAAGAAAAGGAAATATAACCATAAATTATTTGCTTTCTAATTAGTTCTTTAATTAAAAACACTAAAACAAAAGAAGTCTTTTGCATAAGATTTTTTGACACCACAATTGTGGTCACTAATAATAAGTTATTTGTGACCACTTGTTGTCACAAATCTCTCTATAAATTATTTGAGACAACTTTAAGAATACTTTTAGAGACAATTAGTTGTTGCAAAAAATATTTGAGACGCATTTGAGACCACTTTTGTGGTCACAAATATATTATTTGCGACGGAGTTATTGAGACGACAATAAAGTTGTGACAAATACTCATAAGTTGTGACAAATACTTATTATTTGAGACCACTATGCTTAAGTTGTGGCAAATACTCATTGTTTGAGACCACTTTTTTGTGGTCTCAAAAGACCCTTTTCCTTGTAGTGAAATGAATCAATCAAAAGTTGTCACATATGATATTTTTATATAGCAAATTGCCAACAAATTTAAATTTGGGACTAATTTTGGGAATATTTTAGCATATATATATATATATATATATTAGTAAATGATTTAAACCTACTATTTTTAGAAAGTGAAATGGACGGGAAAATATGCTGATTTTCTTTTATAGATGTTTATCTTTTATTATATAGTAAGATTCAAAACAATTGTCAAATGGTGAAGAAATATTTATATACTACTAGCCGAAATATTCTCTTGCCCACTGTGTTATATATTCATGTATCTACCGCCAATGTTTAATGATCTTATATTAGTTTTGGATAAGATAACACATTGTCAAAATATGAACAAAATACTAGACATGTGTCAAGCTGGAAGACAAATTTCACTTTCGGAGCCACCGCGGCCGCGTTGAGTAGGCAAAGATTTTTGCACTTTCTAAGCCCGTTTTTGCCCGGCTGGATTGGGCTTTTTTCCGGTTTAAGGCCGGATTTGAGCCACTTTAGCTCGCCCGATCCATTTTCTAACTTTCTTTTCGTGCATTTTTCCCCCTTATTGACTTGTTATTTTCTCTCGAACCTCATTCCAACGGATTTTTGCCCTAAAATATATAATTTTCACTACAAAACAAGCAAACACTGTATTCAGCTTAAGATATTCAAATATAACATAAAACCACCGATTTTTTATGAAAACACTACCAAAATGATCTTATAATCAGCCTAAATGCATGCAAAAACTATGTGTATCAACCGGAAGGTGGAAGTGATGGTCGATTGGGCTGTGAGGATAAGAGGCATGACAAGATCGAACCCTGTGGCACTGGGCAGACTTTGAGAACTTAAAATGTTATAGATGAGGGACGGGAATGACAACTCAAACTCTTGCTTGCTCAGGCATGGGACATGATATATTTGAAGGCAAACTCTCCAAAGTACACATAACGCCCTGTGCCTATTTTGTAAAGCAGGATTCCTTGATCAGTGGTGACCTTCGAGGTGTTACTGGACAGGAACCAATTGTGCACGACTATTTTGTTTAGGCAATTGTACAATTGTGAAAGATTGGAGATCTTCAAAAGCTCCGGCCATTTCTTAACCTTTCCTCTAGTGAGGACACTAGAAATCTCATCCATGTCATCATAAACTGCACTCTCAGGCTCACTCCTTGTGCCTAACGCCTCGTTGATAACCTGAGGAGTGATATTATACATCTTTCCACGAACAATGACTTTCCCATAGAAGCGGGATTTTCGATGGCTGACATTCTTTCAGCAGGTTGCCATAAAAATATCCCACAGTCTCCTCATGATAATGAGTAGCTGAGATGACAGTCGGCAAGAGGACACATTTCTCAAGCAATTGGTAAATACCAAGCTTGCGAATTTGGCTTGTGTTGATCCTCCTCTCTGATTGGATTTTTTATCTTTCGTACTTGGGCCAATCTTTAGCACGAGAATAAAGTAGAAATCATCATTGCAAGCACTAGAAAGATCATACTCCATGTCAGGAGATTCTTCTTCAATAGGTTCTTATGCCAGGGCCTTTTTATATGATTTGGTAGACCTGGAAGTTGAGCCAACCTATGGATCAATCTTCTTCTTCTCTTTCTTCTTCCGAAGCTTCTTTACAAATTGTCGAACAGTGAGTGGACTTAATGGTTGGAAGGATGGTTCTTCCTCTACTTCAGAGCTCCGATTCTCTTCAAGAATGGGCTATTTCCCAGCGTTGAAATTTTCATTGCTCTTATCTTAATAAATATAATATTCTTTTGTTGAATTATAAAGAACAAAATAGAACTACTACCATACGTGATGCACATTAAACCTATATTTATTATATACAACAAAACATAAATAAACAGTGCATATATGCAAAGCTGAAGTTGCCTCAAGAGATGGGGCAACCTCCAGTTCAACCCTCAATAGATCAAACAAATGCCGAGAGATTTCCTTAAGTTAGAGCATCTCTCATGATCTAGGGCCTTATCAAAAATGTTTACGGGTTGATTTTCAGTGAAAATATGCTCAATGCAGATGATACGTTTTTCAACTAAGTCTCTAATAAAATGATGTATTTTGTCAATATGCTTAGTTCTTGAATGTTTTGTACATGATTTTTTAATATGTCTATGGCGCTCGGATTGTTTACAAAGTTAGAACATTACTTTCAAACTCATAGTCATCAACAATCTATCGTAACCACAATAATTGTGCACACGAGCTTCCAGTTGTTACATATTCGGATTTGGCAGTGGAAAGTGAATCACAATTTCGTTGACGGCTATGCCATTTGTGAGTTTCTGTAGGAGGAGGAGTTGGCCCATACAATGATATGGTCATCCTTCTAAAGCTAGCTCAATGTCCGAATCATTTTGAAAAACTAGCTCAATATCTGAATCATTACGAACCTAAAGATTACATAATTGTTTGTATGTGGGATAATCGTATAATCTTTATTCCAAAAATTGATTAATTTTTGAATATTTTCTAGTCTGAGCTAGCATCCCATGAAACAATCAATAACGTAATGACCCCATTTTTTATTTATATCAATTATGTCAGAGACCTCGAGGGTGAAAAGCTTATCATTGATATCATATTTTTCAAGTTTGAGTTCTTCCACAAGAGAGTTCCGAACAAGATTTGACCATTTTTCCCATATCTGGAAGGGCCAAAATTCGATGGGTTATGGTCAGAACTAGAGACCTTGTGGCCATAAGAGACAGACCTGGTCGGATCCAATCAAATTAATCTCAAATAAATTAAATATGACCCGGTTAACTCTTGACTTATCATATTAATTTATTAATTATATTCTATTGTACTAAAAAAAAAATTGCACTTTTAATTTAATCGACATTATTGAAGCAATATAATCAATAATATTATCCTCTGATTGATCGATCCAACAAGATTCAGCTTCTTTCGACCTAAGGTCGGTGTGCGAATCCTTAGTTTTTAAGGTAATGGAATCCTTCGAACCGGTGGAACGTGATACCGTTTCAGGGAAAATCGTCTCCGGGATGCATAAGTTATGTACTAAATTAACGAATGCAATTTGCTCATAGGCCTTCAAAGAAGAATCACATATTACCCCAACAACAATTCAAACAGAATCAACTCCAATCCCAAGCACAAGTCGTGACAAACAGATTACCTGGAATATAATTCTAGAGTTGAAGAGATAAGGGACCTAAAACGATTTTGTAGAGCAGAGTAGCGGATACTGGTGTGTGGTTTAAAACTCGCTTATTTGAGCTCTTCCTGGTTGATTTGACTCTGCACACAACTCAGTGGCGAACTCATAAGCCCTAGACTCTATCCAGCGAAAATTCTCGGAGTCTGTCCGAATTGGAGGGAGATGGTTGCCTTCCCCGGAAAACTGGGAACGCCGTGAAGCAAGAGATATTTTCCGAAGCAATCTTCACAGGTTTCTGAATAGTAGTTTTCGGCAAATCGGTTTCTAAAACAATTTGAGGGTTCTTTGTAGTAACAAAGGTGAAGTCCTTTAGACAAATTGGCTTCAATAAACTCTAATTCCGCTAGATTAGGGCGCCAATGACAATTGTGTTTCGAGGGTCATCCATAATAAAAAGTCATTCCTTTGAGTGGATATGTGTTCTTAAATTTGCGTATAGATCGTGTTGTTGTTCATCTTTGGAGCGCCTTTTGGAATTGCAATCATGCTATTGTCGCAAATTAGATGCATAGATTTTTGTTAGTTGTTTTGTTATCTAGAATGCTTGGTTTTTCTCAGGGTTTTAAGATAAAAGATTATGTTCCTTCTGTCTCATAAAACAAATATTACTTAAAAAACCACAATTGTTTCATGTTGAGAACATGTTTCAAAAATTAATCTTATTTTAGTAGTCCAAGTAAACAATTAAAACTTTTAATCTCGTAATTCTTTTTCATGATTTTTCTGTTTATTATTTATATTTGGGGGGTTTTGCTAATTTATTGCTCTAGATTGCAATTGGTGGTGTATTTTGTTTCGCGTTTAAGTTAGAGTTATGCCTTTGGTATGTTAACTTTGAAGAAATTTGACAATTTAATAAGGGTACACATAATCTATATCCAATATCCACTTTAATCCACATCTATTGGAGCATTTAAAATGCCCCATTAAAGAGAAAATATAGATATATACATATATATATATATATATTTATATACTGATACTAAAAAATTAAATCTATAATTTAGTTTCAATATCTAAAGTAAACAGGGCCTAAAAGGTGAGATTGCTTGCATATCTAGGGAGGATGGGGTTTTGGCTACGAGATCAGATTGGAAAATTAGTTTAAGGGAAAATTGATAAAAATGTCTCATAAGTTTGCCCTAATTAAGAAAATATCCTTTAAGTTTGACAGTTTTTAAAAATGCCTTCTAACTTACAAAACATTGATAAAAATGCCCCGTGATCGGCTACTGCAGGTTACCCATCAGGTCATCCATGAGCTGGCTGTTTTTTGCTTATGTGGCACTTAATTTCTTGACTTTTTTGTGTTTTTCCTGCTTCGTCGCTTATTAGAATGATAAAGAAATTTAAATATATATATATATATGTATAAATTAATATAATATAAAAATTTAGATATAAATGATAGTTAAATTTATATATTATTTAAAATACATAGTTTTAAACTCTAATCTGAGAAATTATTTTAATAAATCTTTAATATATTGTTTTGAATTAATCTAGATTGTAAAATATATAAAATATTCAAAATAAATTATATAATGATTTAAAAACAAAAATATATATAGATATATGATTACTAAAATCTTTAATATTAAATTAAATTTTTAATTTTATCTATAAAATAAGTAAAACTATTTTAGTAAATCTTAAAGTAACCTGAAATTTTTTAAAATTAATTTATAAAAGTAAAATTAATTTTTAGAAGAGTCTTAAATCTAAAATTATTTTATATATATTTAAAATTTATCTTTAGATTTTTATAATTTAAGATAATTTTTAGATTTTTATAATTTAAGAACATTTTTAGATATATAAAATAATTTAAGATAGTTTTTAGATATATAATTTTACTGATTTTATAAACCATTTCTATAATTTATTTTTAGATATATAAAATAATTTAAAATTTAAGACTCTTCTAAAAATTAATTTTAGTTTTAAAAATTTACAAGTTACTTTAAGATTTACTAAAATAATTTTACTAATTTTATAGATAAAATAAAAAAATTATTTTAGTATTAAAGATTTTAGTATCATATATCTATATATATTTTTGTTTTTAAATCATTCGATAATTTATTTTGAATATTTTATATATTTTACAATCTAGATTAATTCAAAATAATATATTAAGTGGATGACTTGATGGGTAATTTGCAGTAGCCGATCACGGGGCATTTTTATCAAGTTTTTGTAAGTTAGAAGACATTTTTAAAAAGTGCCAAATTTAAAGGATATTTTCTTAATTAGGGCAAATTTACAGGACATTTTTATCAATTTTCACTTAGTTTAATTATAAGGGACATTTATTGTTAGTCATTTCAATTTTATTACTTTTAGCTTTCGTGATTTATCTTTCGTAATTTGATAAATCGGATACTGCAGACAGTAACATAAGAACAATTTGTCAAATCTCAAAAGTAAAATATTAATTATCAAATTCAAAAAAAAATATAATGTCCTTTAATTAAAAATAATGAAAATTAACAGACTAAAAAAACTACACCCTTATTTTAAATGAAAGCCACATTTTTGGAGAAAAAATCAATGTCCCAAACAACAAATACCAAAAAAAGAATTAAAAGACAAAATAAAACCATTCAGTTCCTCAAAAAATTGATTCCAGAAATTAAAAATGGAAAATGTTTTCGATTCCAAATTCTATTGAAAAGCGAAGAAAAACAAAAAATTATTGTACGGCAAACAGAATTGATAAAACAGAGGCGTCAGATTAGCATATTGGCACATTCATCATAGCAACAACAACTTCAGGATTGCGCAGTATTGTTGTTGCAGCTCTTGCCAATATTTTTGTCATCACCGCCGTAACAAATTCAATCTCACCATCAAAACAAAACTAATTTTACGAATATTTAGAAAAAAACGAAAAAATAAAAATTATTAACGTTGAAGCACGAAAAATGGGGGTTGTTTCAGTACTGCGAACATGAAAGAAGGTTAGGGTTTCGTTGTGAGAGAGAGCTCGAATGAATATATACGTTTTGTAATGGGCCGAAAGCCTGTATAAGATTGTTTGGGCCTGCGAGTGTTAAGAATATGTATTTGGGCCGAAACCCTATATAAGATTGTTTGGGCCTGCAGTGTAATGGCTACTTATTATCTGTGTCAATTTGTGGCCATATTCAAAAGGAGCCCATGGGTGTGATTAGTGTAACAACGCATGTGTATACCGTCACTGTCTGTATGTATGCGTGTAATATTTTGTTGTTCTAGTATAATTCCCGTGCAATGCACGAAAGTTTATTTAAAAATAATTATTTTAATTAAACTAAATATAAAATAATCTAATATTTAAAAGTGTGATCGTTTTATCCTATAAAATAAATATTTAGGAATTTTGAATGAAACATGAATAAATTATAAGTAATATAAATATAAGTTTCTTTCACGTTATATATGAATTTAATACACCTTACTTTATATTTATATGTATATGTATATATATCATAAATTAGCATTAAGAGAAAATATTAAAATTGACATATATGCGTACACAAATAGCTTTAATTAATCAATAAGTAATGAAAAATAAGTTCCAAATTAATTATCATATGTCAAGTTATATATATGCAAGAAAGTAATAGGTTTGTGATATAACAAATAAAAAATTGTAAATTAATAATCTAATAAGCTGAATATAAATAAAATATTAAATTTTATTTTTAATTTAATAAAGTACGTGTTCAGTTATACATACATTGATTTTCCTCTCAACTTTATAAATGAAGAAAACTTGAAAAAAATCCCCTCGGATAAAATAAATTGATTAGTTGTGGTTTAAAGAGATAGTCAAGTAAAGTTTTTTTTATAAGATAATTATTTGAGTGATTTTTAGTTGTATTCCAAACCAACACTATACAGTACAACCCACAATAAACAGTAAACACTAACTCAACTATCAACTAATAAATAATACAATATTCTAAATTGAATATCTTATTATAATATATGTGGTATGGATGCTACATGAAACATCGTCAAAAGATGATTAATTTGATGTATAATACATAGTAAATAATTAGAAATAGAATAGGTTATTTACAACATTAAAAAGTAAAATAAATTTTGATTCCTACCAAGTGTGACAACAACTTACCGGTTATAGTTCAAAATTTTAGGCTGAAAAATGTTAATTGTGGAATTGCCCTTAATGTGGCTTATACACACACACACATATATAGCTTTATTAATTTATAAAAATAATTTTTCAATTCTAACCATAAATAGTTAAAAATAATCATGAAATATATAATAAAGGAAATATTAATAATTTAGTTGGATATTTCAGATGTAATATAATTGTTTTTACTTTTTTCTTCCTACGTTTGTTTTATAGTTTGACTTATCTAAATAATTTACTATTTTTAATTATACATATTTAAAATTTTCTTGTTACTTTTGCAACTTCTAATATTTCACTTGATGGTTTCAAATATACGTAGATACTTCTTATTTTTCAATAAAATAATGCTTTAATAAAATAAAGTCTAAAAAAATTATTCAATAATTAAAAAAACAAATTAAAGTCTGTGAGTAGGGGTGTGCAAAACTCGGTTATAACCGAAAAAAGGGAAAAAAATCGACCGAAAAATGTCGGTCGGTTCGGTTATTGGGTTTGTCGTCGGTTATTTGGTATAAAAAAATGGGTTAAGTAGGTCGGTTTCTAATCGAAATAACCGGAACCGACCAAAAAATTTAGTCATATATAAACCAAACCTTAATTCTGTCGGTTTTCCTCGGTTTTTTAGTCATCGGTCGATTTCGATTTTGGTCGGTTTATCCATGAAATTCGGTAATGTAGATCAGAAAATAGGTATTTTATTTATTTTTTTTCGGTTTCGGTTATGATCGAAAAATCGACCGACTAAGTCGGTTCGGTTAGATATTGATTGCCAATAAACTTTCGGGCGGTTCGGTTATTGGATTTGTCCGGTCGATTTTACAGATTCGGTCTGTTCGGGCACTGAAACCGACCGATGCACACCCCTATCTGTGAGTTCTTTAAAATATTTTCATATTTTAATTGATGTATAATTTATTTATATAAATGATATATTTTTCTTATAAATAGTTTATTTATTTAAGGATAAAAATCGATTAATGCGAATAAAGCTAATTTGTTAAGAGTAAAAAAGACATAGTTGAGGTTAGTTAGTGCGACAAAGTATTGTTTAGATTACAAAGTGTAAGAAACATACTTGAGGTTTAGAGGGTGTTTGGTTAAACTTATTTCAAACATCTTACAAGCTATTTACAGAGTTTATAAGATGTAATTTCTTAAGAGCTTATAAGTTAGTAAAGTGTTTGGATAAAAGAGTTTATAAGCTTGCAATTGGATGAAGCGATTTAGCTATGAATTTGTGGTCTAATTTGAAAGTTAATATCAAACACACTTTTTGATTAGTGTGCGAAGTGTGTGTGATGTGTGAAATAGGTGTAGTGTGTGTGAAGAGTGTGTATCAGGTGTAGTGTGTGAAGTGTTTTTGAAGTGTGTGAACTATGTATAGTGCGTGAAATGTGTGAAGTGTGTGAATTGTGTGTTAAATGTGTGTAGTGTGTGAACTGTGTGAAACTTGTGTAGTGTGTGTGAAGTGTGTGTATGTGTGTGAATTGTGTGAAACGTATGTAGTGTGTGAACTGTGTGTATGTGTGTGTAGTATGTGAAATTTTACTGTAACTTATAAGATCTTAAAAAATAAGATGGACTTGAAGAACTTATTTTCTTTTGGAGCTCATAAGCTCTAAGAGCTTATTTTTACATCTTACAAATTGTCTAACATCTTATTTTGCCAAACACATTTCAAGAGCTTATAAGTTCTTAAACATCTTATAAGATGTTTTAAGGAGCTTATAAATTTAGACAAACACCCTCTTAGTTAACGTAAACAAAATATATATATATATATATATATATATATATATTAAAAAAAGATTGCAAAGTGTAACAAATATCATAATCATATATATATATATATATATAAGTAATTAAAAATAATTTCGAAAACATTTTTAATAAATATCATAATCATATATATGCTTAAAGCCCCCCATACTCATATCAAACATTGTAACAAATATCATAATCATATATATGCTTAAAGCTCTCATACTTTCATGATAAAATGGTATTAGCAGACTTGACGATTTAATTAACTGAGAATATTTTTTGCCTTTAATTTAATAAAGTAAAATTTCATTATTTAATCAATGATTTTTTTCTCACTGCGTAACTTAAATAACGTAATGAAAATTAGTATAAAACAAAATAAATTGATTAGTTGTATTTAAAACAGAAATACTCAATTAATATTTTTATTTGGGAATTATTTTGCTAATTTTGGTTGTGTCCAATTCACAATAAACACTCAAATTTAACATAAATAATTAACCAACAAACAGTCTACTTTTTCAAATAAAATTCTCATTGTAATATATGTGATACGTATATCAAATTGAAGATCGTGAAAAGATGAATAATTTGATATATTATGCATAAAAAATGAAAAAGAAATAAAAAAGTTATTTGCATTAAAAAAAAAATGAAAGAAAGTTATTACTTACCAAAAGTTACTAAAACTTACCATTTATGACCCAAAAATTTAGGCAGGAAAAATAGAATTACATAAAAGCCCTCCATTTAGCTTTTATATTATTACTAGTATTACTCCCGTGCGATGCACGGAAGACTGCTAATAAAGTAAATTTTCATTGAATTAAACAATATATGGTTATATAATTTGAAAATGTGAACATTGTATACTTAATAAATAAATATTTTATTTTTTTAACATATAGTAAAATTTTAAATAGTGTAAATATTCGTTTCTCCCGTGTAATTCTTGAAGAATATATATATATATATGTGTGTGTGTGTGCGCGCGCGCGCGCCCTATTTATAAATAAATTATTGTTACATGATAAAATTAAAATAAATATCAAAATATGTAACAAATAACAAATAAAAATTCCTATGTTAAAATTATTTTTTATAAAACTCTGACATACCGGTAGTCGGTCTATATCCTTCTTAACCTATATGAATAACCGCAAATAGTTCAATTAATTACATATGTTAAAGCAAATAAAAATATAATAAAACACTACTTATTACAAAAATAAGATAAGATAATAATAAAATAAAATAAAATAAATAATTTATAAGAAAAAATAGATTTTCTTTCCTAATAATCCTATATTTTTTATTTTTAAAAATACTCTATTGCATTAGTTTTATATAATTTAATTCACAATATAAATGAATCAATGCACAATAAAAAAAATTAAAACATAATACAACTTAAAGAAGGTGAAAAGATGATTAAATTGATATGTTATATATTAATATATATTAGAAACAAAAAAACCTAAGGAATTTTTGACAAAGAAACACACTAACAAAATGTTGAAACTGTAATCTCTTTAGGGATACATACATGAATATTTAGTCTTGAAAATATCTGATTTGCAATTGGATGAAAAAATAATTTTTGTACATACTTGGCTAAATTTTATTTTATCATGCACACACATATTTATATATGGATTAATTTATAGAATAAAATTAATATGGAAAAATAAATACAATAGATTAGTTAATAAAAATATTTTAAAAAATTAAATTGGAAATACTTTTTTAGAAAATTCTTCAACTAATTCGTATTGCGGTTTAAAACATTACACCAACAAACATCTGCAATAAGATTTCACCAAATAATCAATCAATAAATAATTTGTATTTATTTTATATAATATCACACATTTATATATGTGATATGAATGTCAAACAAAAGATCATAAAAACGATGACTAATTTGATATATAAAACGTAAAAATTGTTGAGATATAAAAATTATTTTTATTTAAAATTTGAGAAATAACTTCTTCTTTTTTAAAGAAGGAAAAAAAACACATCAAAAGTTGACACTTCTACAAATAGCCATAAATAAAATAAAATATTTTGGTGGAAAAATACAACTTAACGATTTTAACACTCTTACGACGTTTATATATGTATGGATTTTTAATATATCTAAATAAATTTTCAAATTAGAACTATAAAAATTTAACTGTTTCTTTCTAGAATTATATTCACTTTGCAACTTTTACCATTTTACTTGGTAATTTCGGATATACTGAAATACTTCTTATTTTTAAATAAATACTAACATTAACAAAATTAAATAAAAAATTTATTCAATAATTCGAAGACAATTTAAAGTATGCGAGTTCTTCAAATATTTAAATATTTTCATATTTATTTGGTTTTGTAATTCAATTAATTTTTATACTTTTATTGTAAATATTATACTCCCTCCATCCCGGCCTAATTGGCCTACCGTGGTCGGGCACGGAGACTAAGAAAAAACAAATTTTGTGGAATCTTTGACCTTTTTCAAAGGTGAAGATTAAGGGTGGAGATTTTGAAGGTGGACATTGTGAGAGAAATTTGTCATTTATGGGCTGATCAATTAGATTGAGACAAACAAAAACGGAAGGTAGGCCAATTAGGCTGGGACGGAGGGAGTATTATTTAAGGTAAAGATTGATTAATGAAAAAAAAAATCTTAGTCTGAAAGAATTAAAAAAAAAAGATATAATTAAAGTTGGTTAGTGCGATAAAATATTTTTTAGGTTGCAAAGTGTGAAAAATATATCGTTGAGATTGATTCGCGAAAAAATACAATTGGAAAGTATAACAAATGTGATAAAATTTAGTTTATTATGTATAAAATAATATTAACACAATATACATTATATAAAAATATGAATAAGTAATAAAACAACAATCTCAATAATAATTATGATATATAAACATGCATATGCTCAAAAGTCCACGTATAATAAAACAAAAATTATTATATATATATATATAATATGCTAAATGTAATGATTTAATAAATTATTTATAAAATTAATTATTGATTTTTTGCCTTTAATTTAATGAAATATGATTTAATTACTTAAAAGATATTTTTTATTCTGGTCTTAACTAAAGTAAAGAAGATATTTGAAAATTCATGTGAAAAAAAAAAAATTTGTTGAACTTTGAGAAAATACTCAATTAATATTTTTTATAAGTGGAATTATTTTATTAATTTTTACAATAAACATTTAAATATAACTTAAATAATTAATAAATAAAGAAGTTATTGTTTTAAAATTAAATATCTCGCTCATTATAATATATGTGATATGGATGTCAAATTGAAGATTGTGAAAAGATGAATAATTTGAGATATCATGCACAAAAATGGATTAAAAATATAAAAGTTATTTGCATTTAGAAAAATTGAAAGAAAATTATAAAGTTACCAAAATTTACGGTAAATTTAATTAATTGTTGCATTGTTCATCCATGAATTACAGATTTAGGCATGCTTTTTTTTTTTTTTTACAGGATTAAGTGAAGTCGCCTGTGGCACAGACGACTTCACTAAATTCTAACATTCTCTGTTCAATGCCGCCCCTGCGAGGGGCGACTTCTACTATTTTTTTTTTTTTTGGATAAGTCGCCTATATCATAGGCGAGTTAGGGTATGTAGACGTATAAATACGTAAAGTCGCCCCTATTTATGTTTTTTTTCCCCTTTTTATACGACTTATATATATATATATGTATATTTGTTAGATTTAAACTATTTACATTTATGTTTTTTTTTTCTTTTTATACGGCTTATATATATATATATATATATATATATATATATATATATTTTAAATTTTAAACTATTTATTTTAACAAATTTTCGATCGTTATTTTTCTCTAATTTGAGTCGCACATATCATTATTTTTCTTTAATTTAAGTCGTATCTATCGTTTTTCTTTTCTTTAATTTGAATCGAATCCATCGTTTTTTTATTATCGAGTGTAGTCGATGTTTAATTCCTGTTACGATAAAATAAAATATTTATGTTAATCACAAATATTTAAAACATGAAGTAGTTTTTACCAAATTATTACAAATAATTTGAAAAACAAAATGACTAATATTCATGACCAGTCCCACAACGAGCTCTTCTCCTGCTCCGTTTAGCTCTCCCGCACCGCTCCTCGATTGGGGAATCAGATTCCGTGTCTTGGGCGCGTTGTGATTGACCATCATCTGGTGTGCTGATATTCAAACTAAAAGTTGCCCGATCTGATGAAGATGATGTTTGACCTAAATAGGGGATCGGAAACGTATTGAACTGTCCTTGATGACCTTGCCAATTTTGGTGTTGAGGAAAAATTGGTTCAGTTGTTGTGTAGTTGCCGACTTCCAAGAGCGAAGTGAACGACTGATCAAACCGCATTGAATCACGATGAGGAGTGAAAAAATCATTTTCGTTCACCATCGGAGGCACATAGTAGCCTGTCTGCATTTCCACACTAGTATGCTCATAAACTGTAGAATGAGAAGGCTCGGGGCGATCGCCTGACACAGCCCTAAATGGACGGGTGTTACGGGAGGTAGTACCGGCAGGTTGTTGTGCGACGTTTGCACGTGTGGACGTACTACTTCTCCTCCCTTGTTGGGGTGCGTCATGTGACATGGGCATCTCAGCTGCTTGCTTTTGTGCGGCTGGATGTGGGTGATGGTAGGATGCACGATGATCATGAAAATTTTGTTGTGCTTCCTGATATAACTCCTCAATCGATCTTCGCGCCGGCTCTCTCATATAGTCCCTCTCTCCGACAACTACTCGATGAATTCCCTCAACGATCATTTCCTAAAAGTAAAGGTTGTAATTAAACATATATATGAGTTTGAATTTTAAACGATTTGGATATATTTATATGTGTAGTGAATAAGAAGTTGTTTACCCACCAAATTTTCGAGATTTGCATAAGTTGACGGCTGAGATCCCTCTTGTACACCTATTCCAGGAGTAATTAACCGACGTGTGATCTCTTGATACCAACCCATGTAGCCAATGTGCACTTCATCACCTTGGTCCCCGATATGAGGGCGGTCACAATAGTCTGATTTCTGGTGTTCCATTGCTCCACATACTGAGCGTGTGTTACAAGCCAGTTTTGATTGGAACGTCCACGTCGATCTGTTCTACCATGCAAATTTCTGTGTTCAGCTACAATCGACGGAGGGATAGACTGTCGCATACCAAATTGTCGGAATACCCGATCAGGATAATATAGCTCAACGATATAGTGATGGATAAGTGGACATTTCGCTATCCATGTGTACATAACATTAATAATGTTGTCATCAAGATATGATTGGACTGTTGTTGGGATTGGCTCATACGGTCTCCAAACAAACTGCAAAGTAAAGGTAATCGAACAATAATTTATTACATTAATTTTAAAGTAGAAAGGGATGAGAGAAGAATGAAGGTTTATACCTCCTCCGGGGTTTGTCGATCCAGGTACTCCCGGATAGTCTTCACGTTACTGTTAAGGCTATGCGTGAACGTGTGGTATTAGCTCGTTCATTAACGTGAATGTGTGGTATTACACATACATAAATGTTGACAAAAAATAAACTGGGCGGTCTTTTTCGATCAATTCTTTACAATTCACATTCATTGAAAAAAAATAATTAGAACTACATATAGAATTTTGATACCTTAATGAAGATACGTTGTAGTTGTATTTCTAAACCTTCTTCCGGGACAAATGAGGGGAGCACCGTGTCCACTAATTTTTTGTCAACGAACTTTAACGGCCTTCAAAAATATTAAAAAATAATTACAGAAAATATAACACCGGTATACCAAACGAAATTTATAATATAAATTATGGAAACGTTTAAATATAGAAATTTGTACCTTAACAAATTATCTTCAATTTCGTTTGAGTCGTCTTGAACCAACAAATGTAATGCTTGAAGACCTTCTTGTAAAAACAAGTGAGTGGTGCAGCTGAAGAGAAAAATTTCCAGGAAAAATTTGAAGAGAAAGTTTTAGTAACTAAAACCACATTCTGTATATTATTTTGAGAAGCATGAGTGAGGCAAGAAGAAGAAGAAGAATTGGATGATATATAACTCCATTCGGTCAAATTAACCCCACCCAATTATTCAATGTGATGGGACAAGTCCACACTCCCACCACCCCACAAAGCCACTCCACCACGCTGCCCCTCTGCCGCCACTGCGCCACTGCATGCAACTTTTTTCAGGATTTTGTCTTCACACAATTAAGGGAAAAAAAAAAATACATGATGTCGCCCCTGGCAGGGGCGACTTATGGTATATGTACGGTATACATACGGTAAAGCGCCTCTACCATCGGCGAGTTTCAAAAAAAAAAAAAATTTATTGCGAGGGGCGACATTGAACAGTAAAAATTGCAGCAGTCAGAAGTCGCCCCTAGCAGGGGCGACTTCACTTAAACCTATAAATAAATAAAAAGCACACTTAAAATTTTAATTCAGTGATGAACAGTGCAATTTTTAATTAAATTTGCCAAAATTGACAAAAAATTACCAAATTAGTGTAAAAGCTTTTGGAGGGAAAGTTAAAATGACAATAAGGCCCTCCATTTAGCTTTTATATATAGATTATTATTATTATTATTATTATTATTATTATTATTATTATTATTATTATTATTATTACTATTATTATTATTACTATTATTATTATTATTATTATTATTATTATTATTATTATTATTATTATTATTATTATTATTATTATTATTATTATTATTTCATCTCCAATTCAGCAACACCTGATCTCAAATATATAAATATAAAGTCATCGAGTATACACACCATTTTTTTTCTCAAACGATGGAAGATATTTTATAACTACTCAAATCGCAAGAACAATTACAACCGTAGTCAACTGACTGTGTGTTTCCAAAGTCACTGAACAAATCCAGGAGGGAAAACAAGAAATCCAAGCTAGCAAGGAGGGGTTTGAGATTGCCTTAGATGCAACCGAAATACAAGAGGGAATCGAATCCCCATGAATAAAATCTAACATACAAACATCAAAGAAATTACAAAGAAGATTGATGTCGTCGGTCATTGTAGCTATACTTGCCTTGAGGGTCTTCGCGCGACGATTTTTCTTGCAATATCCTTATCAACAATCCCTAAGTGTATCTTTTTCCAACCAAATTTAAATGCAACAAGTAATGCATATCTTACAGCTTGAAGCATAAGTTCCACTGGACTCTAGGAAAAGTCCCTAGAAATTGCCCAAGCACCCTTTATCACTTTGTTATTATCTTGTGCCAAAATCTCAAAACCCACTTTCTTTTTTGTGGCAAACTTGGTACTCATAAACAAATTAATGCATCCTACCAGAGTTTTCCACACATCTTCACTATGGTGGGCAGGATGAGAGCAATTAAGGATAGGTAGAAAACGATTTTGTTGTATCATCAAGATTTGATATTCTTGCCACTCTTTAACAGCCCCATCAATGACATTTTTTTTTTCTGAGGAACATTTTTTCTAAAAAATTCAAAGGTTTCTCAATTTTCAGATCACCAAAGAATATAAGTAGAAAATTGTATACGGTCAACAATGCATTTAGAATTTGTACCTGAACATGAGTATACACACCATCAACATATTAATATCATGTCAACGTCACTTTAGTTAAAATTAGTAGTGCATGTGTATACACAATTTGATCTTAAAAATGATGGCGTTATGTTGTTCTCAAGTCGTTTTATGTCAGCTCCCTACCCAGTCATGCTTTTATTTAACTCAATAAACTTGTCATCCATCTTTCTTTCCAATTGAGCTAATTTTTCATCATAGTTAGCAAACTGAGACTGCACGATCTCTTATTGTGTTAGCTTCTTTCCGTCATGAATCATGCCATTCGTGACAGCGAATCCGGGTGGCAGATTAAGTGAATTCTTCGTATTGCCATAAGAAAAGTTTTGGTGATTCCGATTAGGAGGGTACTGATTGTACCTTGACTGATTGTTTTGGAAGTTGTTGAAATTCCTTTGATTCACAAAATTCACATCTTCAACTTCTTTCTGGCCCATTATCTATTGTGATTAATTGTCATTGTGTTGTGCTAACGTCAGAATAGTTAGCAGACTTACTTGGCTCGTCAAAGTTGTCAACTGAGATGTAAGATTTTCAATTGACTCCTTTTTTACTGGCTCTGCCTCTTTGACACTTGCTACTTATCTAGGCTGATTTCTTTCATTAGGCCACTAGTAACTTGTTCTGGCCATAGCATCCAAGATTGAGAACGCATTTTTCACAGTCTTCTCCATCAGACTTCCACCTGCAACTGCATCTACATGATCCCGTGTTGGAGCAAGTAACCCATTATAAAACTTGCAAACTTATTGCTTCTTCGTGAACCCATGTTGAGGGCAACTCCGGATAAGATCTCGAAAACACTCCCAAGCTTCACTGAGTGGCTCTTGATCCATCTACTTAAATTGGTTTATTTTGTTCTGTAGATCCAGCATCTTGCTTGGTGGAAAGTATTTCAGAAGAAACCTAATGCTCAGGTCCTCCCACTCAGTGACATCATCCAGTGAATTGTACCACTGTAAAGCTTTATCTTTTAAAGAAAATGGGAACAGCCTCATCTTGACTTGGTCATGCGGCACATGGTTGATCTTGATGGTGTCTACCAGCCTACGAAATTTATTCAAGTGCACATTTGGATCATCTAGAGCACTACCCCCCAAACTGGTTCTGCTGCACTATATTAATTAGTGTTGGCTTCAACTCAAAACTGTTTGCATTCAATGGTGGGGGTTGTACTCCTCCGAACTGCTGATTCAGTGTAGGCTGAAGACAATCACTGATAGGAGTGATATCCTCGTCTGCATTATCTTGTGCAATCTGAACTCGTCTCTGTTGCACTGGCTGCTGTGGAGGTTGTTGTTGCTGCAAATTAGTAACTCTATCATCCAGACTAGCGAGAGCTCCTATTATGCGATTCAATGCCTCTTCTTGGTTCAGGTTTTGTGGAATGTTTTCCGTCTCAAAGGTGGGTTTTCTTCTCGTTCGGTATCTACGAGTTGTCGCTTCAATTTCTGGATCTAGAGGGATAAGGTGTTCTTTCCCTTTTGATCTAGTTTGCATACGAAACCTGAAAACACCGCCAAAAAGAAATACCACGTAATATAAACATTAATTAAATAAATAAAAAAAATTA
Organism: Ajuga chamaepitys; assembly: GCA_958295605.1. NCBI lineage: Eukaryota > Viridiplantae > Streptophyta > Magnoliopsida > Lamiales > Lamiaceae > Ajuga > Ajuga chamaepitys. The sequence goes on from OY282507.1 coordinate 48,514,292, forward strand.
AAGTAACAAAAATTAAAATTTCGAAAAAGTAAAGTTTAGTCTAGTATCCTCCTATTTCTTAGGATAAAAACAAGGGCGCTATACCTATTCCCCGGCAGCGGCGCCAAAAACTTGACAGACCTAATTTCTAACCCCAAAACACCGCAAGTGTACGGGTGTATATGCGTATAGGATAAGTCAAGGTCGATCCTCAGAGAATAGGTTGACGTAGTTTGATACCCCAATTTATAAGATTATCCTAACTAGACACTTAATTTGTGAGATTGATTTTAATAAACTAAATTACTTATACTAATTAACTTAGCTTGTCAAATGATTAAATTCCAATTAACGAGAATGTACCCTAAAGTTTTGATTTCAGGAATTACTTCAATGTTGATTCAAGCTAAATCTACAGACTTGTAAACCAAATTTTAGTGTTTATTAAGCGGCACTTAACTAGCTTAGCCCTTCTCTCGAAGAAACTAAGCCGTAGATCAATTAGAACAACCACCCTCTCAAGTCAATTAATCCTAACAACTCCTAACAGACCCTTAGCCCTTGCTCATACAGTTATAGACAATTGCGCTATATGTCGTGCGTTTGTTAACAATTCCCTCCTCTCGAAGCGGAATTGTTAAACGTGATAACTAAACCTAGGTGGCCAATCTAAGTTCAGGAGAAAAACAAACATATAGATAACAACATAAAACTGGAGTCTATAAAATTAAAAGCATAAATCAAACATTGTTATAAAACCCTACTCTCTAACTCTAGGATACGAATAGCTTAGCTATTCATGCCGAGTATTAATCCAATACAAGAATTCATAGAAAACATTGTAAAAAACTAGAAACTAAAAAAGAAATAGTAAAACCCAAACAAGTCGTCTCGTCAATCTTCGTGTCTTCGTCCTTCAAGTCGCTCTCTTCAAAGTGTGTATGTTGTAATGTTGGTGATGATTGATTGATCCTGAAAAATGAACTCTCCTTGTCTTTTTATAGGCTTCAAAAAAGTCCTGGAGGAGTTAGGAATCAACTCCTACTTAGGACAGGATTTTTCTTCAAAATCGACCTTTTGACGCGGCCGTGTTGCATGTTTGACGCGACCGCGTTGTATCAACAGTGTTGTTTCACTTTGTGAGCCTGTTTTGATGCGATCGTGTTGAGCTTTTGACACGGCCGTGTTGGTTCTCCTCTGGTTTGCCTTCTAAGCCTGTTCAGACCGGTTTGAGCCGGTCTAGACCGGTTTTCGGACCAATTCTTGCCGGTTTTGTCTTGTTTAGACTTCCCTTTGACTTGTTCGTTTGTCCAGTAGTCATAAATCGACTTTTAGTCCTGTAATTGCTCAAAAATACCTTAAAACAAGTCAAACACGTTAAATGGTCTAATTTATATCAATATATCCAATTTTTGACCAAATATGCACATAATTGCCATAAATTACTATCCTAGATCAACCTAATTACATGCATAATTAACGTGTATCAGGACTCATACACGAGGCTTATTGGATGCCTGCTTTACCTCAACCTTTCTCGTCCTGACATCACTTTTGTTGTTCAGCAGCTCAGTCAGTTCGTAAAAAAAACCACTCACGTCTCATTGGGAAGCTTAGTAAGATATCTAAAAGGGTGCCCCTCATTGGGCTTATTCTATCTTGTTTCTTTCGAACAGACTATCAGTGGTTTTAGCGATTCGGATTGGGGTTCTTGTGTTGACACTCGTTGTTCCCTTACAGGCTACTGTGTTTACTTTGGAGATTGCTTAAATTGCATGGAAGACGGAGAAATAGAATACAGTTTCTCGTTCCTCTGCCGAAGCTGAATACCGAGCATTAGCTTCTACTGTTTGTGAGTTACTCTGGCTTTCTTACATCGCTAAGAATCTTTGCTTACCTATTGCTCTTCATGTTTCTCTCTTCTATGATAATCGCATTGCAATCCACATTACTAAAAACCTCGTCTTTCACAAATGAACCAAACACCTCGAAATCGATTGTCACCTGGTTCGCACACACTATAAAAGTGGTTTCCTAAACCTACTCCATGTTGCTTCACCAACTTGTTGATATTCTAACCAAATCTTTGGGCAGCACCCAGTTCAACCTCCTTCGATCCAAGTTGGGGCTTGTTGATCCCCACGCTCCAACTTGAGGGGGCATGAAGAAATATGAGGAGGAAGCAGCAACAAATACACCTTCTAGAAGAGTGGCTCTCACAGCTCAAGTTTCCTCAAAAGAAAAGCACAGCCCATGCAATCTAGTCAATCGGGTCAAAGTTGTAACTGAAAATAGACAGGTGTCGACAAGAGAGTGGCTCGTCTAAGAGCACTCGGATTGTGCTTGTTGGTTCCAAAAGTCTATAAATAATAGCTATGTAGGTGGTTATTTCATCTCTATTAGCTCATTTTTCTTTCTGCTGTAACTTTTACCAAATACTGTTACATACATTGAGGAATGAAAGTTTTGCCTAGCATTGCCTAAATATTTCAGACCACACAGCTCGTTTCTACACATACACCATCCGTTTTATAAAAAGAGCCATGTTTTATGAATATTTAATTATTTTATTCTTTAATCAACTTAATCAAGGTACAACCTTTATAAGTGGGTAATTGTTAGTATTAAATCCATTAATATCCTCATGGCATCTGAGTATAAAATTTTTATAAGGACCTCAAAGAAATTTCTATCGATAACTAACTTTAACTTTTTAAATAGGGAACTTTTTATGGGAACGGGGAGTATATAATAAGCATGACCCAATAAGATGAGTTGATAACACAAATTTAGGATTAATGTAAAATTATACTTATTTTTTGTATGTGTAAACAACATAAAATATATAACACAGAAATAAAACAACACGATACGATATCACAAGATAATACGATATCACAATTTGTACGAAAATGCACACACGGTGTACTTTGAATAAATTTTGTACAATTGAGTTCAAAATTTAGTAATTGGTGTATCAGAATTTCAATATGGGACCATGTGAGTTGTGTGCCATACTGGGATTTCAGTGTACTTAAATTGACACCAGAATTCGCAGATTAACAAATTTGTTTTGCAAGTAATGCCTTAGACTAGGTTTGTTTATGCGGTAAGCGTGGAAAATCAGGGTGTGCAAAATTTTATGATGTGTGAATCCAAATAATGGTGTAAACCTTGTGTTCGTTTTAGGATGTAATAGAGTACGTAAGATTTCTAAAATGTACAATCATTATGCTGAAAAAATAATAAAAACTAAAGTATTAAAAATTTATTTTGGAATGAGTGTAGAGAGAGAGAGAGAAAGAGTAGAATATGGATGAATTTAAGTGAACTAAGGAATCCTAATTTTAAGTTCCACCACAAATGCATGTCTGAATCGATTCATCCTTCATTTGGACGAAATAAATCCATAAATAAACTTACCCTTAATGAAACTTTCAAAGCACTTTCCTTAAAAAAACTCTCAAAGCACCAAATATCCAAACTACCTACCATTTGGTTGATAAAGATGGGACTACTTATAGTTATATTTAGTACATATATAAATAATAAATTGAAATTCAACGAATTTAGATGAGATCATGAATTTTTCTTCAACTTTTAGTGTAATATTTTCTACAATAACGTATCAACACTTAACACAGAATCAATGATTATATATTAATTATGTCATATTGATTAAATGGAAATTGAAGCATGAATTAGTCTGGTCGTGGATAGATTTGTCAAGGTTAATATCCAATTAAGTTGCACGAAGTCAATTTATGAAAAGAAATAAGATTGTTCACGATTCTTCTAAACAGTGACTTATTTGTAGTTATTTCATTGGCATGCTTACAAAATTTGACTTAAAATATCACATGCGACGTTATTACTTTAATAAATATACTATCGGTCCTTTTTGTCAAAATTTGATAGTTGTAATCAATTTCAGTGTGGGAAGATACAATAATTAATATCTTGTACTAGGATAATAATATTATTAGGCCCCATTAAAGATATTAGGATAACGTCTATCAACACTATTTTAGGTGATAGTCAGATCAGTAAGAATCCCAATTTGAAATTTTTACAATTTTGTGTTCAATATTTTCAACAATGTTTGTCTCGATACTTGACACGTACAACAAAACCACCATAAATTAATACTCGATAAATTAATAATTTTTCTAAGTTAATAATTTTAATAAATTAATAAGATAAAAAAATTAGATCCTTATACAAATATATTATCTCATCAACATCATAAATTAACAATCTTCAAAAACTATAAAGATAACTAGGATAATTTAGTAAAATATGAATCTATTATTCTTTGCCTTTTATTCTCATATTATTGTTTCCTTTTGCGTAACCGGTTCTAATGCTCCTCTTCCGGATTTTCAATTATGATATCAATAATTTCTTCTAAACTTTGAAGCTCTGAACATGCTTCAACTATGGTTTCTAATATTCATGTATTTCCTATGTAATTAAGTTTAAGTTCGCTAAATATAAAACACCTCTATGAATTAATAAAATTATAAATTTATCGATTAATTAATACCTCTTTAAATTAATAAAATTTCAGAGTCCCGACAGTAGCAATTTAGAGATGTGTCTATAATTAGTAGTTGTAATTATTTACTGATTATGTCATATCAACAGCTAGTAGAAAGATGCTACAGTATCAATACATTTACAAGGAAATTATGTGTAAATTACGAACAACATGACTCCTGGACTTCAAAACTTAAAAGTTAAAACATTACTAATTATGCCAAAAAAATAAATTCTAAAAAGTTGTTTTTTTAACCAGAAGGTAATTAACAAGATTTCGATTTGCCACCTAATTACTAATTTTGGACTGTATTTGCCGAATTTGATCACTCCTATTGTCCCTGGATTTTAGAGGCTTTTTTTTCATTGGAAAACTAATTATCCATACCATTGAAAGAGAAGTCATCAAACCAATCCTATTTTCACATTCTGAACGATATTACTATAATATATGGAATAAAAAGACGCTAGTCAGTGGATAGACTGAAGTCTAGTGATTAGTCGAAGTTAGGCAGGCTGAACGGAGCATAGTATTATTAGGCAAAGAGAAATCGAAAAAAAAGACATAGATGACAAATAAGAGTCTTGCACTTAGGCGGGAATTAGTTAGAGTTAGTCAAAAAAAATTACAACTAACGATGATTAATCTAAGTTAGTCAAAGATTTTTGCAACCAAACTTAGAACGGTGTTTATAATAAACACAATGCTGTACGCAGATTTCCATATATAGTAAATTGGGATAGTGGGCTGTGGACTATGGACTGTGGGCTCAAAGATAATAACAATTCCATATAGAACATAGCCCAATTCTAGATTCCATGGATACTTGGTAGCTTTTTGGGAATTTTTTACAGCGTGTACAACGTTTCAATGATCCATTAATAAATATTTTCGAGCTAATGAAATTCTTTTTGACCAAAAACGGAAAATAATAAATTGGGACAAATAATGTGTTTTAAGAGTATTTCTACCCTGTGGTAATATCTCCATGGATTATAAGTAGTTCAATTGGTGCGTAGATATAAATTAAAATAATATTAATCTTTGATTATGTATCTACACATTAATTCATGGTATATAACAATTTGAATATTATCTACAGGAGTAGGACAGAATTAGTCGTGTTTTAGATGATAAAGTGTCTAGTTTTAAAAAGAGGACGTAAAATAAAAGATAAAAACTTGCATGTGACGGTCACACGGATCTATTCTACAACTAAATAAATGACCCCAAGCCCCATATCCAAGTCTTGACCCTATTCAAAAAATAAATTTTCTCTTAGTCACACGTACAAGACCCACTCAAAATAAAAGGCCAGAGTATTTGGAATCCATATTTTTTCCTCAATGCAACCCGCTCATTTTAATGATAAAAGGTATAGTGTTAAAATAATAATGCTCTTAGTAGGATTAATAATAATAATAACGACGACGACTAAGTTAACCAGTTTCATTTTGTCCTACAATATCTTTAACCATCCTCTGATGCCAGTCATCGTCGTAGAAACTACTCCTTTTGTCGACCTCAATGTCCATCACTTTTATGTGGAATTTTATATTAATTCAGTCATATAACTATGTTCTATCAGGTGATACACGTCGTGTATGCATGCGTTTAAGTCGATTTAGATGAGTATTTTATATCATTTACATGTATAATTGACCAGTTTGAGCTTATATTCATTATATTGTGTCATATGACGTATATGTGCTTGTTTTAAAGTTATTTAGGTGATTTTTTAGCCAAAAAGTTCTTGTGAATGAAGTTTGTCCAGCATACAAGTCAAAAGTGGAGTGAAACAATGAAAAATGAAGTGCAACAACTCGAAGGTTCAACTCGATCGAGTCACGTAAGTCAACTCGGTCGAGTTGAAGAAGAAGAAAAGTCGAAGATCTGACTCGATCGAGTCAAGTGTGGTCACTCGGTCGAGTTTCTTTAAGCAACTCGATCGAGTTCAGAGTTTGTGTTTTTGTATGAGTTTGTAAATGTACTCGACTCAGTCGAGTTGCGAGAGTAAAGATCGACTCGATCGAGTTGGATGGGTCGGTTCACGCATATTGTACGCGTTTTCACCTATTTTCGGCTCGTATCAACCCTAATTCTTCCCAACTTATAAATAGAGGATTCCAAGTCTTTAAATAAACATCTTACATCATTGAAAACACCTTAGATGCTTGGATTGAAGAGCAAGGAACACGAGGAGACGAAGATCAAGATCCAAGATTTCAGTTCTATCGCATTTATTTGTTTTTATTTATTCAAGAATGTTTGTCTACGGATATTTTGGATGTTATTGATAAACATGAGTAGTTAAACACCCTTTGTGTTATAAGGTGAGAGAGTAGATTACAATCGGATATGTTTTGATTTCGTTTTATTATTCTAGACTCTTTTTATTGTTTATTAATATGCTTGTTTTAATTTTATTAATTCATCAAATTGATCAAATGATTTTATTATACATGCTTAGCAATTCTACGTCCGAGATGAGAGAATTGTTAATAGGCTTACAACATATAGCGTAGGTATCGATAATCGTCCAAGAGAAGTGAGATATCTATGTGGGCATAGGTTTAGGGTCTTTATGGAGTCATTTATGTGATAGTTAGCTGATACACGTTAATTATGCATGTATTTAGGTCGATTTAGGATCATATTTTATATTATTTACGTGTATATTTGGCCGAGATTTGTTTATATTTATCATATTAGGTCATTTGACATGTTTCGATTTGTTTTGAAGTTATTTTAGGTGATTTTATGCAAAAAAATTCCAGTTGGACGAAGTTCGAAGAAGAACAAGTCAAGTAGGGTCAAACCGGAAGAAAACGTGTCAAAAAGAGGAAAAGGATCAATCACGGCCACGTCCAAGGTCGCGGCTGCATCAAAAGTGACTTAGAAAGTGCAAAATACGCTGCCTAACCATTGCGGTCGCGACAATATGGCTCGCGGTTGCGACAAAAAGCCTCCCGAAAGTGAAGTTTCCTGTCAGTTTGACACACCTCTACTATTTTGGCGATATGTTAATGATGAGATGATTTTTTAGCTATAAAATTGTAAAATTGGCACATAGTCGAACATGATCGATATTTTGAGACAAAATTAAGCTTGTATTTAGAACATTTGATCAACATAAACCGTGTGAGAATTTTGAGCTTAACTTGTACTCCAATTTTTGGAATAATATATTTATTCTGTAGTTGTGAATTGATTGGATACATGCATGTGTTTCTAGAACTTGCCTTAATTCTCTATTAAAAATATGTCAAGTATATGTCGTGACCTAGGAAATGATCTTAGATAATTTTTTAATTTAGCCTATTTTTGTGCCTTAAAAGTTATCCCTTTTGACCAAAAAATAAATAAATAAAATTTGTCCCTAGTTAGTCCACTTGAGCTTTATAGTCTTATTCTTTCATAGCGCTATATTAAAAGCCAAATACCTTTCGATTTAATCCTTTTGCCTCATTTGGACTAATTGAGTAAGAGGGAGGAGGATTGGAAGGTAGATTTGGAAAAAATCTTGGGAATTAAGTGGTAAATTTAGTGGATAATTTAATGAAGTTGCTCATAGATTTACGCGTATTTTTTTCTTCAGTCAATCCGATTATATGGAGAGTCTTGTATTTGAATTAATTAATGAAATTTATTAAAAAAAAGCACCGAAAAGAGTTGGTTTAATTGACATCTTCTTTTCTTTTTAATAGCTTTCAATAAATTACGTAAACCCTTTTTTGCTCGAATTCATAGTAACTTAGTTGGTTTAGCATCTTGTATTATAGGACAGTGGTTAGTGATCAATTCCTACCGATTTCATCCCTCGTACCAAAAAAATGGACAAAAAAAAAAAAAAAAGGTTAGACCATTTTTGTGAGAATGAAGAGTTACGGTGAAAATCTTCGCAGTAGCTAGTATTGATCTTGATTGATTTTATTTCAGATCAAATTTTCTCAAATGAATTACATATGGAAACATGGATTTATTTATTTTTGAAATAAAAGAAGTATCATTACAAAAAACTATTGTACTATTATCAAAATTTTGTTGAGTGAGTATCTTGTAAGATCCGTAGGTCATGATTAACAATGTTTCTTTAGAATTAAGGTCATGATGAGCAGTTTTTTTATTAAAAGGTCTTAGTATTTATGATCAAACATATTACTTGTTCTGAAAAATGTGTCATGTTAAAATTATATTAGTGTTTATGTTGTAAGGTGTTACTTGTTCTGAAGAAATGAAGGTACCATGCTATAAGGTTATACTTTTCTTCATAACAGATAAACCCTTTCAATACCGCTATTTAACCTGAATTATATATATGTAATACCTGTACAAACTTAATTTTGTTGGATTTATTTGTGTTGAGTTTGAACTAATTTTGACCAGACAAAAGCCAATAATTTGACTATTTTAGTGTATTAGTGTATATATTCATTGAAGATACACAATGGACCTGATTTGTGACATTTATCAAATAGAATTAAATCACGTTTTCAACAATCAAAATCAAACAATACTTTATAATCATATTTCTAACGACTTTTTTAAGCCTATCCAATTACATGGATTTTCAGTCAAAAGACAAAAAAATTCGACCACTCACTATATATATATATATATATATATATATATATATAGCATTAAAAATGGATTGTTTAACGTGATCGTTTAACGTGATTGTTAACATAAATACTTTTCAGATGAGTATATGATTATAATAATCCAGTTCCAATCGTCTGTTTCAACTATAATATTCAATTGTATCATACACTAAAATTACGTCTCAAAAAAAATAACGTAATTTTAAGTGTGCAACACTAAACAGTGTAATTAAGTCAGAAAATCTGAAGTAATAATAATCATATTACTTAAATAATGTTTATTTTGTTAGGTGTAGATCACTAGAATGCGGACAAGAATCGAAAGAAAATTAAGAGCAAAGAATTGGATGATAAATTCTTAAAGTTGATTAGGAAAGCATGTAAAATAAACTTAAGTAAAGACTTTTGGAAAATATATATTTTTTATGTAATCGCAAATCCAATACGACAACTAATAAACAGCAAAAGGCTAGATATAGAAATATTAAATTATGAGGGATAATGTTTAAACGATAAGGATGGGTTAAGAGAGTCATAGCATTTAGGTGTAGGCACGGCGGAATTTTATAAAGGCCTTTTGTCGGTGATAATCAAATCATAAGTTTTTTATAAAAAATCTCTCACCCGCTGCAAGGAAAGTTCAAGTTTTTTTCCTTTTTTTTTTTTATTTTACATTGTGTTAGGGCTTTTGAAATATTAAAATTCTACATCGAATATATACCGGAAGGAGATTGGAAATGCTTCTCTATTTGTATGAAGTACTTTTGAGTAAGATTTAAAAACAAACATGGACAGTTAATTTGATCTAAGTTAGACATTATCGTACTGATATTGGATATTGAAATTCGAATTTCATATACACGCAGAAGTGCAGTAGAATAATAATACACGAGATCGAATTTCGTTGAGTAGAAAACCTGGGAAAAGGACAATAGTCTAAGAATGCTCGAAAAAGAGCATTATGGCAATATAGTTACTACTTCTTTTGTTTACTTTTAATTGTTGCATTTTAGCTTAAGTAGTTATCGTTTTAGATATTTTTCACTCTTTCTCTTAATTTATCTGTATTACTATTTAATGATATATTTCCAATTCTTTTCATACTTGATCCATCCATTTTGATTCTAAAATGTCAGTTTAAAAACAAACGGAGGGGGTACTTAATAAACGAACGACAACAAATTAAAAAATATATTCAAACATACTAACTATATTAAATCAAATATATCATAACAAATAAAAGATACAATTAAATCATATCATTTTCTACACCATTCTCTTCTTCGTGAAGAGAATTTGCCCTCAAATTGTATTCGACTTCTTCGCAAGAATTAGTGGGACGAAGTGGTGCTGAAATATCTTTGTACTTGTGCATAAAAAAGAACAATAATATCATTTGAGTATCTTGCACGAAGTGGAAAATAACACGATTAGCAAACGCAGCAACTACAACAACGAATTCCGTGGAAGTAATTTTAGTCTTGATGATAGACCTATTACTACAAAAACTCCAGAAATCGGTTGGTATGTTTCGTGTTGCAAAGTGGAGGAACATCTTAACCATTATTGGGTTAAAAATCTTAACTCGAGCACAATGTCCGTCAATACGTGCATATATATTTATGGCTTATTGTTTCGTTTAGGTTCATTAAACATATTACTATTATGATTTTTATAAAAAGTACAAAACAAATGTAAATGTTCAAATATATAGCACATATATTTTATAGACAATCTCCATTAAAAAAAAACAATGCCATGACGAAGCTTTAGAACATTGGACATAGTTATTGAACAAAATACTCTAATTAACATTTTCCTTCTAGGCGGCTAGGCTCCATGTTTTCAAGTCCTTTGTCAAGTAAATTTTTTCTACTAGATTAATCAACTCCAACGTTTCAAATAAATTATTACTGATAACTAATAATAAATAACTAAAAGTTATCGGGTTGGCCCGATATGATCCAAATTTTATCGTGTATTATTATTGGGTTGACTCGAAAACGACCTAAACCCAATAGACATCCATCAAAACCTAAAACTATCATGCAGATTTGTATCGTGCAATCGAGTCGAGTCGATTTTTACCACCCCTAGAATCAGTTGTCAGGCCTAAGCAATTATGTACGAGGTGGCATGGGTAGGCTCGTACACCGAACACGTGATACTAACTAACTCAGAATGAGTGCATAAACACGAGACAATGACTGTGTTTACTTATGGTCGAAGGATGTTGGAATACTGTAGGTTGAAAAAAATAAAGTGGATAGAGAAGGTTGGGTTAAATAAATGGGTGTTTGATTTTGTTGGTTTAAGATTGGTTTGGGGTTTTTTTTAGTGCAAAAGGCGATAAAAAATGTGATGTGATGTACGTAAATATATTGTCAGCAATTCCAAAGAAAATAAAACTCAGTTGGCCCATCCTTAATGGATTGAATCAAGTCATAAGTAAACACATCCAATAAATCCTGTTGATACGGCGTATGCCGGGAAACGCAAGAAGAAGGGAAATAAACCCTAATCTTAATTCAATAAAAACTTCTATATCTTAAAAAATGGGTATTTTTCACACCACAATACTGACAAAAAAACATTTAACTACAAAACAACCCTCAAACTAATAAAAATTATTAAATGAAAACAAATAAGTTTGAATTAATAATTGAAGGTGACGTGACTTGGAATTGTCGAGCAACATTGCCAACATAAGATTATATTTGTTGAGTAATAATAACAAACCCGACCCGATGTTAAATAAAATAACAGCTTCAAAACTTAAACCAAATATATATAGACAAAAATTTCCGGATGTCGATCACACATTATTTTATGATTAAATAAATTACTCAGAGGGTCAGGTTTCATATTCAAGCCTTGATCATATTCAAAAAATAATTTTTTCTTAATCACACGAAATAAGTTACATGTGACCGTCATTCACGCACTAAAAATTATAATACTAAAACTAGAAAAAACATAAACTCCCATTGGTCTATGATAAAGCGCGATCCGTTCTATCACCGAAGTCTTAACGAAAGGTATTAAACAGGAAAATAACTAAGCAATGAGACACAAGGTTTACGTGGTTCGATCCGGAGATCTACGTCCACGGGAAGATAATGTCCCAACCGGGCTCCTTTTTCTTTCTCTAGTGGTGTTTACAAGTGTGCCTTTCTCTTTCAAAAGTTCCAACCCCTATTCTATTCCTCATTCTACTATTTATATTATACAAATTACAGCCCTCAATAAATTCCTACAATTGAGGCCCCTAACTATATTCCTACAATCAAGGCCATGAAGCTCGCTTTCGTGATTTGTAGGAAATCGTGGGTCAGATCTTTTCCTTCTCTTGCGCTGCCATTACAAACCAATTATCATACTTGGGCCAATTCTTGGGCTTCCAACTATAAACAATTTGGGCCAGCTGGTATCTTTAGGTAACTTGGGCTTTACTTACCAGATGCCCCCCCCCCCCCCCCCAAAAGAAGTCGAAACAGAAGGATTCGGCTTTGTAAAGTAGATAAAGTAAGCCAGGGGTGCCGGAGTCGAAAAAAGTAAGCCCAGAAGTTCCTCACACAATTTTGAGAGAGAGAGTAAAACCCCAAAGTCATTCACCCGTGATTGGGAAAAAGTAAAACCCCCGAGGTCCTTCAACCGGGGTTGAGAAGAAATAAAAACGCCGACGTCCTTCAAACGGGGTTGAGGAGAAGTAAAAACGCCGAAGTCCTTCAACCGGGGTTGAGGAGAAGTAAAAACGCCGAAGTCATTCAACCGGGGTTGAAAAGCTTCCTCAACACGAGTGATGAGTACCACTGAGGCGCGTGGCAAACAGCTGTACACGGTATTCGAGTAAGCGCGTGTGAAACAACGTATATTGCTTTTTTCGAGGCGCGTATGCAGCACGTGAAAATCAGGAGCCTTGATTTTAAACCATCAAATCGTCACCGTTGCTGAGTGCATAAGAAAAGGAGGGAAATAAAAAACCCTTCATCTTCTTCTTTTACAGTTATCTGAATCGTGTGTTAGAGAAATCCACTATTGAGGCACCTCGTGACGATAGAACATCTCTCAACAATCAACCAGAGAAAACAAGTAAGTATGTCTATCTCATCTTCATCTTCATCTAAGGTAGGAGAGGTAGGCCCAGAAGGAGTGCCTTGCAAAGCACCTCCCATACGAGTGATCTATCCTGTGAACAGTGAGAGCAGACAAATCCATCGCGGTGACCTTAGTACTAAGAGTAGAAGCAGTGAGTTTTCCCCGGTGTGAAGAGGAAATAGAGGGATTCGAGGTAGCAGGGGTAAGACCTACGGTAACTGAGACCCAGATTAGGCGATGGGTGCCAAATTTCTTCTTACCCTTTGACTTGGAATTCATTATTCCCGAAGGTAATGACAAAGCCTGTTGTCCTCCCCAAGGATTCATATCCGTGTATATAGATCAACTTGCCGTAGGTTTGAGGTTTCCCCTATGGGAGTTTTTAATAAAATTATTGGATTATTATGGAATAGCGTTGGGACAATTAGGACCTAATGCTGTAAGGCAGGTGGTAGGTTTTTTAGTGGAGTGCAGTAAGGGAGGATTAGTGCCTAGTATTAGTTTATTTAGGCATTTCTTCCAACTGAAAACGATGGGGAGAAATAAAGGTTGGTATTACCTTAACCCCAAGCCAGGTAAAAAGTTTAAGGTTAAAAATCCGAGTAAAATTGAAGGATGGAGAGAGAAATTCATATATGTTAGGCAAAAAACCATATTACCCAAATGGCAAACGTTAGAGGTGGTAGATAGTGCTCCGGCAGGGGAACCCAAGGGTGTGAGTGTTCTGAAGAAAGTTGGTGTATTGGGGTCCAGATTCCCGGAAGAAGTACTAGACGAAGCTGGGTTGAGTCCGTATTATTCCAGATGGGCTGGTGGGACTTCGGATTCCCAAGAGAGCAATACCCCCACCGGGACTGATTCTGACAGGACACCGAGCATGTCTGAGGGGGAGAGAACAAAAACCAGGGCAGAAGTAGAGGGTAGGGTTTTTATTCCTACATAAGTTGTATAAGATAACCTTGTCAATTCCCTGAATGTTTATTTTTCATGTGCAGTGGGTAAGTTCAAGAGTGCTGCTAGGAAGAGTACCGAAGCCAGCTCAGGGGGCCGAGGTGATAGTTCGAAAACCCCGGAGCTACAAAGAACAACACCGGAAGGTAGCCGCGGAGCTGACCCTGAAGATAATATTCCCCTTTCCGGATTAACACCAAGTGCCAAGAGAAGGATCACCTCTCCAACAACACCACCGCCTCCCAAAAAGGCACACATGACCCCGGCTCACGAGGTATCACCATAAATAATGTTATTATTCTTTGCAGACACCCATCATAACAATAAGTTAATGCAGGGGCAAGGAGTAGAGATATCTGCTGCCGAGGCTGAGCTTGAAAAACTATTGGAGCCCATCCGCAGGCTAGTGGGGAGATTAGAGAAAGAATCTACCCAGGGCAGAGTAGTTGAGCTAGAGGCCGAGGTTGCCAAACTACGGGCTGGCTTCGTGGAGGCTTAAAGAAGTGCTAAAGCAGCCCGAGACAGGGCAGTACTTGCCGAGAGAGAAGCGGCTAGACTTCGTGAACAGGCCGTTGAGGTTGCCATTATGAGAGGTGACCTAATTGCAACGCGGGAAGAACTGAACAAGGCGATCGTGGGCCAGGGAGCTGTACTAGAATCGTTCGCCGAGAAACTGATGCAAACAGAGACGTTCCTGAAGTTTCTGAGCACGTTCGTGGCTGCAGGTGATACGGCCACCAAAAGCGAGCTGTTGGAAGCCGTGTATGATAAATACCCGGAAGTCAATGTTTACGATGAGGACTTCGGGTATAACTACGATGCAGTCGGGAACGAAGATGGCGCATATTTTGAGGCTCTGACGAAAGCTCCGAAGTGGCCATTGATCGAGGCCTTAGCGAAGAAGAACACAATTCTCACTCCCGACATCATAAAACGGTGCAACGAAGACCAGGATAAGGACTTTTTGGGCTTCCGCAACGGTTTTTATGTACGGGAGCTAAGGAACCGAGCTCCCATTCCCCGCCAAGAGATTGTTAGACCCCCTGTTATGATCGAAGGCCCTAGCAAGGCAGCGGAGGGTACAAGTGATGTTGTGGAGGCCCCGGGAGGAAAAGAAGCCAACCCTACCCCCGGAGAGGTCAGTGACCTCCCAACTCATGAGCAGAATGTAGGATAGAGGATCTTGTAAAAAGAATTCCATTGTAGTTACTTGCTTTGTAATTATATACTTTGTATTTCCGGAGAAATGAAAAAAAATCTTCTTTTTTATGGATAACAAATGCTATTACTTTCTTATCAAAGCAATGCATGTATATTAGTAAAGTCTAAAAACCCGAGGTGTCTCCGTTGCCAGGAAAATATTGAAAACCCGTACGAAGTAATAAAGCAACTTCAATCATCAATAGTTTGGCTACAGAAAGAGCGAGATATGTTGATGTTGCATGAAGTCCCCCGACTGTCAAGGAATTTATCCTTAATAGAGAAGAGATACGTCGAGGTGGAGAGCTCATGGAAAGAATCTGCACAACAAATGAGGCAGTACAAAGCACAGTGTGTTTTAAAAGATCTTGAATTAGAACAACTTCGTATCAACCAGCAAGAGTGTGAGCATCTTCTTGTGGACGGCGGACGACTATCAATGAAAGATATTCAAGCCCGGAGAGCCGAAATCCGGGAAAATGTTCAACAACGGAGTGAGCGAGGTGATGCCAATGATCCCGAAGTCATAAGGAACCGGCTGGTACTTGGATTTCTGGTAGAGCTGCAAAAGAAAGTCGAGGCTCGGATGAAGCATTGAACATTGCCGAGCAGGAAGAACAAGAACACAGCCGCAAGAAAAAGCGTCGAGGCAAGAAAACAAAGTCCGATATCCAGAAGAATATAGTGTTGGCTGATCAAGCTGTAAATGTTGGGAAGACTCACACCACGCCCGAAGTGATATCTAAAATACCCCAAGAACCGGAAGGACATCCCGTGATGGAGCCGGAGGCCAGTGGATCGACAGTTGTGGCATTGGCCAAGGAGATTGATGAGATGCCTGCCGGGGAGTGGGATGTCGTAGAATGGGCAAACACTCCGGGAAGAGAACGGAGAAAAAACCTTATGCCCCTCGCCAAAAAACCGGGGAAGGTATAAATAGAACCCCCGAGGTGATGGATCCATTGGCACCCCTAGAGTGGGACCATGCAGAATGGACCAATATGTCAGGGCCAAGAACAAAAATCAAACACACTGCATATGACCGGGGTCCCCAGGAGATGAGTCATAGGTATGTGACCGGAGTCCATAGCCGAAGCGAAGCAGGACGTCGTCGGAACGCGCAAGAATCATCCCGGAGGACGGGATATGGTCGATCAGAGACAAGACGGCGCGGTTTCGCGTACTGGTTCGGAGAAGGCTCCGAAAAAAAGTAGATAATAACATAGCTAATTTTCAGTCAAATTTAATGTAATGAAAGAGTAATTAGTTTGTTGTATTATATATGACTTGTGTATATACACATTTTTTTTTTTTTTTGAAAAAGACACACTTAGATAAATTATGGAGTGGTGTAAAGAAAGTGAGTTTGAAGTCCGGAGACAAATCAATAGCGCCTTGTAGTCTCTGATCGAGTAAGATAGAATTTGAATAGGACCCTGAGGTGTAAATATGTAACTTCAACCAATTTTGGGAATTGATTAATGAAGTCCGGAGACATATGTGATATACGACGGATCGAAAATAAGTGTTCGGAAACATAAAGATAAAGATATCGGGGCGTCCCCACGGTATCACAAACAAGTAATAGTCAGACCAAAATAACATGATTAATCAAACAAACTTATCATAATAAGAACAAATTATGCAAGTGACAGGAAATCGAAATAAAACTAACAGTGTGTTAGAGGAAAAACTTTCGTAGGTTTGTAACATGCCAAGTCCGAGGTACCGGGGTATCATCAACACGTGCAAGCTGGTAACTGCATGGAGTTTACCCTCAGGCTCAGCCTTGCTGGCGGAATTTCGCCGGAGCACAAGATCACCAACTTTAAATTGTGTATTCCGAACTCGAGCATTATAATACCTCGCTGTCTGCTGTTTATTTTTAGCTTGCCTGATAAAAGCTTGTTCTCGGCGATATTCTACTTCGTCAAGGTTGGTACGAAGAGAATCTTCGTTCTGTTCGGGATCGAAATTCAGCACTCTAGGGCAAGCTACACCGATTTCTGCTGGGATGACAGCTTCGGAACTGTAGGTTAGGCTAAAAGGAGTTTCTCCAGTAGCAGAGTGTGGTGTAGTTCGATAAGCCCATAATACTTGGGGAAGTTCATCAGCCCAAAGTCCTTTAGATTCACCTAGGCGTTTCTTAATGCCTTCAACAAGTGTTCGGTTTGTCACCTCTACTTGGCCATTAGCTTGGGGATGGGCCACCGAAGTGAATGCCTGTTTGATATGTAACTCCTCGCACCAAGAACGGAAAGGATCATTCGCGAACTGTTTCCCATTGTCAGAAATAATGGTACTAGGAATGCCAAATCGGCAAACAATGTTCTTCCAAACAAAGTTAAGAATTTTCCTTCCAGTAATGGTAGTGAGTGGCTCAGCCTCGACCCACTTGGTAAAGTAATCCACCGCAACCACCAAGAATTTAAGACCTCCTGGAGCTAAAGGGAAAGGGCCCACAATGTCTATGCCCCACTGAATAAAAGGCCATGCGCTCTGGATGCCTGTCAGTTCAGTTTGAGGTAAGTGTTTAATCCGTGAATGCCGCTGACAGTTCTCACATTTTGACACTAACTCATGCGCATCATTAAAAAGAGTAGGCCAATAATATCCCCATCGGAGTGCTTTTTTAGCCAAAGTCCGGGAACCAATATGGTTTGCACATGAGCCCTCATGTAATTCTTCGAGGATATAACGAGCCTGAACCGGTCCAAGGCACCGAAGACTGGGCTGAAGATAAGATTGCCTGTACAAAACTCCATCATGTAAAGTATATTTTGGTGCTTTCAAGATTACCTGTCGGGCTTGTAACTTGTCATCGGGTAAGGTTCCATCCTGTAAATATTGGATAATGGGCGTCATCCATGTAATTTGGGAATCAGTGATTACCGAGATAGGCTGTTCATGGATGGACTGATGAGACATCTCTTCTACAATTACATCAGGAGGAATATTTGAGGGAGCCACGGAGGCCAGTTTGCTAAGAGCATCAGCTTTTGTGTTCTCTTCTCGAGGAATCTTATGAATACTGGCGGAGGCAAATGTGTGTAGGAGACTTTGAGCTAAAGCCAAATACCGTTTCATGGTTTCCTCCTTTGCTATGTATATGCCATTGATCTGACTAGAAACCACCTCGGAATCAGTGTATAGTTGAATATGTGCAGCTCCTAAAGTCTTCGCCAGACGAAGGCCCGCAAGGATTGCTTCATATTCGGCTTCATTATTCGTGACTTTGAAATTGAAACGCAAAACAGACTTAACTTCGACGTTGTTAGGTCCATTGATGATGACCCCGGCGCCGCTTCCCGGTGTGGCAGAAGCACCATCTACATGAACACGCCATAGTTCGGTCTCAACACTGGTATCAGTAGGAGAAATGTGCTCGGGATGTGAGTTAGAGTCCGGACTCTCATAAGTAGCTTCGGCTAGAAAATCAGCTAGAGCTTGGCCTTTAATGGCGTGACGAGGAAGAAATTGAATATCGTGCTCTCCCAACTCTATTGCCCATTTGACAAGTCGACCTGAATGATCGGGCTTACTCAGGATTTGGCGGATTGGCAGGTTTGTAAGGACGTTAATAACATGTCCCTGAAAATAGGGACGAAGGCGGCGGGCCGCCATAACCAATGCCAATATGGTCTTTTCAATGACTGAGTATCGGATTTCTGCTCCTTGTAAAGCTCGGCTGGCAAAATATACGACCTTCTGAGTTCCGTGGTCATCGCGGACAAGGGCTGCGCTGATGGCTTCATCAGCAGTGGACAAATATAGATACAAGGGTTCTCCAGCAATCGGGGCGGAAATAATGGGAAGTTGACGGATGTGTTGCTTTAAGGCTGTCAGAGCTTCCTCACACTGGGGTGTCCACTCGAATTTCTTAACCTGTCGTAACACCTTAAAGAAGGGAAGTTGCCGTTCAGCCGCTTTGGATAGGAACCTGTTTAACGCCGCTAATCGCCCAGTAAGGCGTTGAACATCTTTTTCTTTCTGGGGTGTCTTGAGGTCGAGGATATCCCTGATTTTAGAGGGATTAGCTTGTAGTCCCTGAGGAGATACCATGTACCCTAAAAACTTGCCTGAACCCACCCCGAAGGTGCACTTCGCTGATTTAAACGAAGATTATGGCGTCGAAGTACTTCCAGTGTTTCAGCAATGTCCCGAACACATGCATCAAAAGTTCGGCTCTTAATGACTAAATCATCGACATAGACCTCCACATTTCGACCAATCTGGTTCTGAAAAACATGGTCCATCAACCTTTGATAAGTGGCTCCGGCATTCTTGAGCCCGAAGGGCATCTTTTTGTATGCGAAAATTCCGAAGTCCGTTATAAAAGCTGTTTTGATCGCATCGTTCTTATCCATATGAATTTGGTGGTATCCCTTATATAAGTCCAAGAAACAAAGCGCGGGATGGCCAGTAATGGCTTCAGCTTTCTGGTCAATAGAAGGTAATGGATAACAATCCTTAGGACAATATTTATTCAGATCGGTAAAATCCACGCACATTCTCCATGTATTATCAAACTTCAGGACTAGAACAGGATTCGCCAACCAGGTCGGATAATGGACTTCGAACAGGATATCTGCCTTGACCAATGCCTCAACTTATGTACGAATAGCAGCTTTTCGGTCGGGCGCAAATTGTCGGCGCTTTTGCTGTACTGGTTTAACTGCGGGGTCAATGTTCAACCTGTGAGTAATCAGATCTCGTGAAACACCGGGCATGTCTAAAGGTGACCAGGCAAAGACCTCGGAGTATTCTCGCAACACTTGAACGATGGCATTGTGAAGTAGGGGTAAATGTACAGCACCGACTTTAACAGTTCGCTCGGGCACATTTGGATCAAGAGGGATTTCTACTACCTCTTCACCAAGAGGTTGAATTGGTATTGATGCAAGCTCGGGGGTACCTATTTGAAACTGCGATCGAACCATCTGTGTAGTTCGTGGTTTAAGGGCAACAAGCATACACTGCTTAGCCATCTTCTGATCGCCACGGATGGCTATGGTTCCGTAGGGTGAAGGACATTTCATCGTTAAATGAAATGTGGAACATATGGCTTGGGCAGGAGTAAGCCAGTCCCGTCCAAGAATCATATTATAAGGAGACGGAGATGACACCACATAAAAGTCAACAAAAACTGTTTTGATTGCGGGATGAGTACCTACCGAAGCTGGTAGATTAATAATTCCCTCTGCGCGAACTTCCCCTTGTGTGAATGTCTGCAAAGGTCCTGGAGCAGGCCGAAGCAAATCTCGAGATATGCCCATTTTTTGGAAACAATCTGAGAAAATAACACTGACAGCTGCACCATTATCAACATACACCCGTTTGATTATGATGTTCGCCACAGTCATATCAATGATTATAGCATCGGTGTGAGGCGTGCGTTCTGGTACGGGGTCGTCTTCAGTAAAACTTACTGTCTCATTATTGTGGAAACGTTTGTGACGGGGTTCCTCGGGAGGAGGTCGGCGAGCTTCCGCAATAAGAGCTTTGCGGGACATCCCTGCTGGCCGTGTACCATAGATCATATGAATAACGCTATTGACAACGCGAGCTGGGGGATTGGTCCCTTCTTCTTGGGGAGGAGGAGCAGGCAATAAGCGAGGTTGTTGCTGTTGAACATTGCGTCTGCTTCCCTGATCTTGTCTCGAGTAATGGTTATTCCCGGAATGGTTATTCGGCCATGGTGACCGGCCTTGTTGGAAACCACGATTGTTATTGTCAGCTCGGTTCTGGTGTTGGTTTCCACCTCGGTGTTGTATTCTATTGTCCGATTGAGCAATATATTGACGGAAATAGCCCTGCTTTATACATTCCTCGATCTCTTTGCTGAGTTCCCGGCATTCTTCAGTATCATGCCCATGGTCATAGTGGTATTCGCACCACTTGGTACGGTTCCGTTTTTCAGCAGGGGTTGTCATACGAGGACAAGGCTTTAGATCAGCCTTGTGAATAGCATGTATTTCGGTTCGGGACCGATTTAAGGGCGTTAGTTGGGGTAAATCGTGATGAGTATTGGATCGACCTCCGCCCAATCGGTTAAAGGCACTGGTACGAATGTTAGGCCCAGATGGTCCTTTATCTAATTGTTTCTTGGCAACAGATTTCTCCCTCTTACGTCGGGTCTGTTCATCGGCTTTAGCAAACCGCCCAACCACATGATAAAGAGCTCGGGTAGTAACAGGGGTGTTACGGACCAGCTCAGTGTATAGTGGTCCGGCCCGTAGTCCGTTCATGAAAGCTGTGACAATGATATCATCTGGCTGATTGCCTACCTTCAGACTTTCAGTTGTGAAACGTTCTAAGAATTGAGAGATGGTTTCTCCTTCTTTTTGTTCGACGTTCATCAGGTCAGCCAAAGTGGACATAGGCTTGGCACGTGCTTCAAAACGTGCCCAGAAGTGTTCAGCAAGTTCCCGGAAGGAGGATATGCTGTTGCGAGGAAGAGAATCAAACCAAACTCGTGCCTCATACTGGAGGTACTCAGGGAAGATTTTGCAATAGTGAAGAGATGCAGTGTGATCTCTACTGAGCATGTTATGCCTGAAGGCCCCAAGAAAATTAGTTGGGTCTCCGGTGCCATCATAAGGTGGTATGGCGGGCCTTTTGAACCCTTCAGGAAGAGGCGTAGCTAGAATTTCTTGGGAAAATGGAGTGATAATGTCTCCATTGGCGTCAAGACCTAAAATTCTGTCCAGTTCAGCATTCCGCTGTACCCTCTCATACTCACGAAGATCCGGAGTATAGGGATCGGTATATCGAGCTTTCTTAGTTGCGTTAAGCGGGCGGCGACGATCATCATCAACAAGTTCGTCATGGCGTTGTCTCGATCCGTTAGAACTTCCATGGTCCTCGGGAGAACCAGGTCGTTCTCGTCGGCGATCTTGTCTCTCGTGGTGTACGGGATTGTGTTGGTTGGACAGATTCCGACGAGGTGGTTGCCCTGCGGGGTTGATGTTAGGCCCAACAGGGCCATCAGGGTTTAGCCGGTTGGCAGCCCAATCTTGGAGAACATGAGCATGTTCCTGTAAAAAGGCTTGAAGTAGTTCCGGAGTCATCTGGATATTAACTTGAGGTTGTGTAGTCGCAGGACCAGGGTTTTGTACATCTTGTGGAGGTAGGGGTAAAAATCCGGCACCTGGATTTGCGACCGGATCTTGGTGGCCCTGGTGGTGAGAGACGTCCCGTATTATCGATTGCCTTGTCGGTAATGTTTGATCCACGGGTGGATCTTGATTGACTTGATCACCTTGACGAGAGTGATTCAATCGAGTAGTTACCATGGTTTCAAGCGTAATATCAAGACTAAAAATCTAATCGTTTCTACGTTCCTACAGACGGCGCCAATTGATAAAGCGCGATCCGTTCTATCACCGAAGTCTTAACGAAAGGTATTAAACAGGAAAATAACTAAGCAATGAGACACAAGGTTTACGTGGTTCGATCCGGAGATCTACGTCCACGGGAAGATAATGTCCCAACCGGGCTCCTTTTTCTTTCTCTAGTGGTGTTTACAAGTGTGCCTTTCTCTTTCAAAAGTTCCAACCCCTATTCTATTCCTCATTCTACTATTTATATTATACAAATTACAGCCCTCAATAAATTCCTACAATTGAGGCCCCTAACTATATTCCTACAATCAAGGCCATGAAGCTCGCTTTCGTGATTTGTAGGAAATCGTGGGTCAGATCTTTTCCTTCTCTTGCGCTGCCGTTACAAACCAATTATCATACTTGGGCCAATTCTTGGGCTTCCAACTATAAACAATTTGGGCCAGCTGGTATCTTTAGGTAACTTGGGCTTTACTTACCAGTCTAAATGCGTATCACATTAGTATCCAACATATAGATCATAATCATATGGTTAGGGGGTGGTTTAGGCCAAAAAGTTTGAAAAGACAGGGCAGGGCCGGCAGAGAGAAGGACATGGGCCCACTGATAAGGTATTTCTACAAATTGGGCCCCCAATTATATTTGATCCCACCACTATTTACTCAATTTGTACTAATTAATATTTTATCAAAATAATACATTTAAATATAAATATTAATAAAAAGATGTTTACAATATGCAAATCCGTCCATAATTCGAACCATGTAATATAAATAAAATAATGCCAAATATATAAGCACTAACTGAAAAGAGTATAATATTATCATACGTTTGAGAAGGCTTTACTTATCCGCTATTCTATTAAATTTACGCGACATTCCACATGTATATAATGATATATATGAAGATGTTATGAAAATAAGATAGAACATCATCGTAAAGTAAAGGATCCTAACTGTTGTTCAGAGATGAGTTGTTGTTATTTCTTAGATAGCTTTACCCGAAGTTTTCAATTAAAATTTCATCCTCCATATTCATTAATTCTTATATATTTCACAAAATAAATAATAATCTTTATTCTATTTAACAACCACTCCCGCTTCCCCCAAAAAAGAAAAGAAAAAGAAGTCCGTAGTGAGCAATTCCTCAATTGTACTTGTTTAGCTCTATTCCTATTATTAAGTCAATTTGTTGCCCATATCCATCCGTATTTTGTTCTCATTACTTGTTCATGTTGAAACGAGTTATTTAGTAATTAGTATTAACGTGGAAATTATCTATTATAATGTTATTGTAGTTTTCAGCGCATATATTAATCATACCTTAAATTCTATACCAATATGTCAAGATTTAAACTCCATATAAGTGTGTCCAGATTGAGCAACAATTGTCGGAATTTGAGATGCATATGCTTATAAGTCTAAGAGCTCTATTTTATCAATCAATTCTGGTTAGTTTTCGTTTAGGCGTTAGATTTCTATTAATCACTACGTTTTTTTTGTTTCTCTTTGTCTAACTATGCACGCCTATGCCGTTACTAATCGCTAGTCCCAATTAAATACTCGACTAGCATCTTGAGACTTTTACAACATTGACTCTGGGTTATTTTTCCCCCTCCAATCTGTATAGTTCACAAAATCCTATAAACCATCCAAATTTGTCAAAGTCCGAATACCCCTCAACAATATGATGTTAATAATTAATGATAGATTACAGTGTTCGATGAAATTATAGTTCGACAAATCATCGCAGGAGTCACATATGGTTTAAATATAGAACATTGGAGCATGAAGAATGGGGCAAAACCCTATAAAAAAACAAAGGCAGAATTAAAAAAACATAAAACAGTACATGACATTGAAGATGGCAAAGAAAATAAAACTTAAAAGCCCTAGAATTCATTTCCCAAAAATATATAATAAATAGAAGAAAGTCCAATCCATCCCACTCGAGGGAGGAGAGAGATTCCCGGAGAACCATGCGTGGGCTTACTAATTAAATCTATATTATTATTATTTACTATTTTAATTAACTCTGATTCCCATTATCTTACTGCAAAACTATCAACTTTACGTGCATTACAACTCACCACTTCTGCGTACTTGATTGGAAATTAAATAACAATAATTACCGAATTTGCACCTTAATTTTTCACCCCCACAATCATCATATTTTTAATTCATAAAATTATTTCAAACCAAACTCTTTTTTTACCGTACTCCATTCGTCTTAAAAAGATGGTCTCCGGTCTTCTATAAAATTTTGCACTGATTAAAAAATCATGTAGATAATTTATGTTCTACCCTTAATAAATATGATGAATTATGTAAAGTGAAGTGTAAACAGAATTTTCAAATCATTTAATAAACGTATTTTGTTAAAAAGGACTTAATAAAAGTATTTTAGAAAAAGAAGCCGTTAATACTTTCTTAGTAGAAAATGAGACTATCTTTTTGACTGTCTATGAAACAAATGGAAAATGAAGAAGCATCGTGTGTTTCATGGCCCTTGAGGTTGTTATGAGCTCAACCCTCTAGGTATATTGATATATTACAAAACAGTAAACGATGAGCCGAATCTTGATGACGATCTACTGCCGAATTTAAATTGAATGGAGTAATTAATCACTTGGCCCTACACTTTGTGCGCAATGATGGTTGTTGAAACGTGGCATTTGTAAGAGGCATATCCCGCAATTTATAAGAGATAATTTCTCAGGGATTTTATATCAACTTATGTGACTGATCTTTATCTCTTAATTACAATATCACTGATACATGCAAAATATTATTCTAATTATCAAATGCATATTAATAGTGTTGTATCATTGCAATAATATGAAACTGTTACATTAAAATTCATTTTTCATTACATAAGTGCATGTCTATAATAATGACAATAATAGTAATGATATCACAATACACAATAAGAATTGATGTAATGACATATAAATCTTGCATAAAGTATGTAGCCTTCAACTATAATTGAAATCCACAATGGAATTAACTTAATCATTTAGGAAACTAGACGATCAATTATAAGCCATCATTTAATAAGTACTAATGTTATCATTATTATCTTACATGTCCATTATGTCCAGAGTGAATGTACTTTCTAGATTTATATGTAAAAATAAATAAAAAATTGTTGGTATTATGCTTTGTACAGGATGTAATAATATATTATTAGTATATGTTCATTTGTGACATTTTCTATGTGAAGAATAAAGAATAGTACTTCCTCCGTCCTATAGTGAAAGTTTTATTTTAAAAAAAAAAGTATGGATCCGTTTGCTTAAAAATGAGCTCAGTAGATTTAAAGGACCGAATCCCAATAAAATACACTAATTAACTCCTTCAACCAAATTTTGTCCAGCAATTTCCAGTTTTAAGCAAACGAACCCTATATTTTTTATTTTTATTTTTTGATTAATTTAATTACAACTCTGCAGAAACTTCGTACGTATACGACTTATTTATCTTCTTGTTAACCTTATTAGTGATATCCAATTCTTGAAATAAAAATTTTTAAAAAAATAAAGGTGGACTAATAAATCGAAAAACTAAATTTCAAAACGTGACTCTCATTTTAGGACAAAAAAATTTTTAAAAATGAATCTTATGTGGAATAGGGGAATTACTCTATTTGAAGCAAAATATTACATCTACGAAACAAAAAAGAACTATCTAAAATATTTTACGGTAAATTTTGAAGAAAGAGTAATACATGTTATACGTGGATAAAAAACTGTTGGAAATTTACTATGAAGGAGTATTTTAGAGAAGGGCAATCCATATACATATAGAAAGAAAAGTGAGGGTTGCAAGAAAAACTAACGGCCCAGATATAAGTAAGTTTACATCGTGAGCGTGGATTCAAAATCTGATAAATTTATTTGAAAAATAATAAGATTTGGCAGAGAAGAATCAGCTTTTGGACATAAAAAGGGACATGTCTACGGTGTCCATACTGAGACAGTGTCACCCCATTATACCATGTCCCTTTCATGTACTCACAATATTGCCCCTCATTTACTGCAATGATGGAATTCATTGTCCAAATCTGACTGAGGGTGATTTCGTCATTATATCGTCAAGGAATTAGCAGCCTTGTACTACCCAAGGTCCCACTTCTGGGCCCATCTCTTTCCTTTTTCTAACAAAAATCATTTTATCATAATTTTCTTTTTCATTTTCTTATAATTTAATCATGTCTATTTATATATTACTCCCTCCGTCCCGGTTAACTCGTCACAGTTGACCGGGCATGGATGTTAAGAAAAATAGATTTTGTGAAATTTTTTATTTTTTCAAAGGTGGAGATTGAATATGGATGTTTTGAGGGTGGAGATTGTTGTCATTTATTGTCATTTATGGGTGTGATAAGTTAAGTGAGACGAACCAAAATGGAAAGTAGGACAAGTTAACTGGGACGGAGGTAGTACTAGATATCCACTCGTGCGATGCACTGTATGAAAATCTTTTTAATAATAATAATATAAAATTATCAGTTTATATATTATTTAAGAGTATAAAATTGAGAGTTGATATTTTTTCCAACAATCTTTCTTCCTCCTTATATATCATATTCTATATGTAGTTTTTATATATCTAATACCTTCCATTATCACAAATTAAAACTACCGGTTAAATTTTCATAAATATTGACTATTCTATTTTTATATTTTTACTTTTAATACCTTTCATTATCACAAATTGATACTACCACTTATATTTTCACAAATTTTATTAATTCAATTATTTGAATGTGTGATCTAATGATGTTGAATATTTTAAGTAAAAGTTTAAATACAAACTTGAAATTTGTTTCATTCTCTCCCTATTATTTCAGTAGTGTATTGCACAAGTTGTAATAATTACATAAGTATAAAAGGACAAAATAATGTCAAATATTTTGAATAATTATTGTATGAAATCCACATATATTAAATAATACTCCCTCCGTCCCGGCCTAATTGGCCAACCTTGGCTGGGCACGGAGACTAAAAAAAACATATTTTGTGAAATCTTTGACTTTTTCAAATGTGGAGATTAAGAGTAGAGATTTTGAGGGTGTAGATTATGAGAGAATTTGTCATTTATGGGCTAGGCCAATTAAGTTGGGACAAATAAATATGACAAGTTGGCCAATTAAGCCGGGACGGAGGGAGTATAATGTTAGTATAAGAAGCCACAAACATATTAAATTATCGTGTCATATTCAAATAAAAAATAATTGACTTATTAGGTAACATAAATTTTCTTTTCACAAATAGAAAAAAAAAATAAGCAGACTAATTCAACCAACAAATCACTTTAGAAAATATATTTAAGTTTTTTTTTCTATTATAAAGTGTAAACTTAACAAATTTGTATTTTTTGTGAATGTTTTTACACCAATAACTTAAAATATCAAAAAAAAAATATTAAGATAAAAAAGGTAAAATTAAAGAAACTAATTTTCATCTTCTAAAAAAATTTAATCTGTTAAAAACAATATTATTTTTGAAATTATATCACATTTTTATTTTATATAAAAATGTTTAGAAATCAAAATATATCATTATCATCCAAAAAAGGTATTTTATACTTAAATATCAATACTTTAATTATAATATATGTGTTATGGATGTGAAATTGAGGATCGTTAAAAGATGAATAATCTGATATATTTTGTTATGAAAAACCAAGTTGAGACCCAAAAGTTAAAAGACCTTGAAAATTATAAGAAAAAAGATATAAAAACAAGAAAAAAAAAAAAAAGAAGAAGAAGAGGAAACAAAATTGATCAGAGGAAAATCCAGAAAAAAAAAAGTAGATGAGACACATGTCATATTCTTTCTAGGGGCTCTCTTTTAATATGTTAATAGGGATAAATAAAGAAAAGTAGCAAAATTTATAAGGAGCATCTATGTATTTTCTCCCACCTTCTTGCAACGCTCTTCTGATATTAAAAGTAAATCTTATGTATGCTAATTGGAAATACTGTATTTTTTAATAAGGCCAATTTGGAACCTAACTAAATTGTTATATAAAATCAAAACCACGTAGTAATTATATTATAAATTTAATCAACCAAAGCATGTTATTACGCATGTGTTTTTTTTGGGTTTTTTTTGGTCATTTTGCTTTAATAAAAGAAAAATTAACAACGAAGTTTAATAACATGTTGATCAACTTCTACTTTTTTTCCTCAGAGAAAGAGTATTTTTTTCCCAAACAAAGTAGCTAGATACAGTAAAATTCGAAATGTATAAAAAATATACTGTATTATTTTTTTGTATTAATTCGTCTCATAGGCATCTTGTGTTTTTTTAGGAAGCTCATAGGCATTTTGTTGGAATAGAAAAAAATATATTAGTATAATAAAGTGATTATATTGAGTATTAATTTCACGAGACTACATTATTATAAGAAAATTTTATAATATATATATATATACCATCCAGGTTCGTTCTAATTATCAATCTATTCTCTCTTTTACGTCTTAAAATAATAGTACTTCGAAAATTTGATTGTTGAGGGGCGCTAATTATAATTTCACAAACCTAACAAATATTAGTGTACACAATATAATATTATACGAAAATTTCCACTTATTCATCGTGAGCATATATTAATATACACAATGTTGATGGATATTTAAATAATGAATTTAGGAGGGGGCGCTCTCCTTGGACTTCCTAAATAATTTTTTGTTTTTTTCATATAATTTCGTCTAATTATTCTTTTCTAATTTTCTTGATATATAAGAGTTTATCTTTTACAAAATTATCCCCCTTTTAAAAGAAAATCGTCAATCATACTCTATGATATAGTTAAAATAAATTCGTCTATTCAAGATAAAATCTTAGATCGGTTCTTATATGTAGATATCTTCTTTCTAAAGTTTCGATATATTAGTTGGTGAGCATATCAACATGTGCACACGAGAAACACGGGTATATATTCATTTATTTACCCTAATAAGTTGGTCGGTCGTACTGCAGGTTGGGATGAGTTGTTAGTAGTACTATATTTGAAATCGTAGATTAACATTATTTGAAATCTGATGCACGTCGCAATTCTCAATCACACATTGTTAGACGGTATTACAAATTTACCCATTTGGGGTATGAGTCCATTTATTAAGCTGTCCTGCTATCTTCCATGAAATCACTACATATCCTTTTCATTGCATCATTGGATCATTGAATTTTCCATACCTTACACACGCATTATTTATTACTAATTCCCCTGCATTAATTTCATTTATGATTGCAAATATAACAGAGACCATGCTACAAACTTTTATATCCACTCTCAATGCTCACTTCAAAAAGTCAATAACTTTATACTTCCTTCACATTACTCTTCACATCAAATAAAAAAGTTTCTTGCATTTTAATCTAATATTTATTTCTAAAATCGTTGATTTACTCAAGTGAATCGGAAAAATATAATGCACTATATTTGTTTAATTTAATGAAATCTTGTTTCATAATTCTTTTTGGGCGAAATAATAGTTATATTTTAAAAATTAATGTCTCGTCTTACTAGCCCAAGTGAAAATAAATAAATAAATAAATTCATGAATTAGTTACATGTGATTAAATAAGTTAAAAAAATGCAAGCGTGAGCCAATGATTTCAAAGAGTTGTGCATTCATCGAACTGGAAAAAAAAAAGAAAAAAATAAAAAATAAAATAAAAGTTGTACCTCTTTATAGACATGGCTCTGATTATGGGACATGACGAGTACGTAAAGTTTGACTCCTACTAAGTTTAATTATTCCTTTCGGGTTGTGTTTGGATATCGAGATTTGAAAATTAAGGTGATCTTATTGAATTGATTCGAAATATTTTATATTAGGAAATCCGCTAATATCAAATTATTTGTCTGTTGTTTGAATTTTGCGAGTATATTTGGAATATTTGAATTTTTTCTTTTTAGTTTTCTATCAAAAAGAAAGGATGATAAAGAAGTACGAAAGTGTAGTGTGTGTGTGAGTATAAAAGAGACGTGTGTGGTGTGTGTAAAATGCACATTGTGTGTGAAATACGCAGTGTGCATGTGCAGTGCATGAAGTGTTTGTAGTGTGTGTAGGGTGTGAAGTGTTTGTGTTTTTGGTTATATATATTAAGCTATACGAACTGATTTTAAATGACTAGATTGTGAAAATGATCTCAAATACATAAAAAATAAACTAGAAATTTAAGAGGGATTTAAAATCCATTAACTTAAATTTTGTATGAAACAAATTGAATAGATTTAATCATAGAATTGGCGAATAGTTGGGGTAAGACTAGTGGAGAGGCACTCAATTTACTTAGGTTTGTCGGCGACTGTCGTAAGATTTAAGGAGGCCATTGTTAGTGCCACTAAAGCTAGGGTAGAGAAGAAGATGAAAAATTAGAAAAGCGGATGCTTGTCGAACGTGGGTCGAATGGCTTTAATACAACGATAGGACAAGCAATTCCAACATATGTCATGGGTTGCTTTCTGCTACCCCAATTGATTCACCAAGGTTAAATTCTTTATGCTCTAATTTTTTATGAGCTCGGAGGAATACGGAGAGGCATACACCTTGCGGGGCGTGGGACTTGCTTTGTAAGTGGAAGGAGGATGGGGGTCTTGGGTTTAGGGACTTAGAAACAAGGCT
The DNA here is from genome assembly GCA_958295605.1 of Ajuga chamaepitys. Classification (NCBI taxonomy): domain Eukaryota; kingdom Viridiplantae; phylum Streptophyta; class Magnoliopsida; order Lamiales; family Lamiaceae; genus Ajuga; species Ajuga chamaepitys. Next base: position 48,545,644 of record OY282507.1, read on the forward strand.
GGCATTTGATGAGTGATGAGAGCTTCCTTTTGTCCAAAATTTAAAGGCACGGTACTAGTCTATTACCGAATAAAACTTTCCTGAACGCTCAAGTTGGCTATAATCCAAGTTATACATGGAGAAGCATCTTGGTGAAACGAGAGGTAATCCAAGAGGGAATGATTTGGCGAGTGGGTGCACAACCGAATGTGAGGATGTGGGTTGATCCTTGGCTGCCAAACAATCACGAGTTTCGCGTGAATGGGTGGAAGCCGCATAATTGTACGTGAATTTTGTGAAGGATCTCATTGATCAGCCATCAAATAGCTGGAAGAGGCAGCTTCTTGCGGAACTATTCACATCCGAAGATGCAATGCAAATCCAAGCGATCTCGTTGAGCAGCATGTCCCAATTGGACAAGCTAATATGACATTTTTCCAAGACTGGTAAATATGAGCTAAAATAAGGTTACTATGTGGCGAGAGGTATGAGGGCGGCCGAGCTCTTTGTCAGCGAGTGCATCAAGAAAACTTTGGAAGTTCAGAAGTTCATATGGGTGCTCAAATAGCTGGAAGAGGCAACTTCTTGTGGAACTATTCACACCTGAAGATGCAATGCAAATCCAAGCGATCCCGTTGCATTGCATGTCCCAATCAAACAAGCTAATATGGCATTTTTCTTAGACTGGTAAATATGAGGTAAAATCAGGTTACTACATGTTGCGAGAGGTATGAAGGGTAATCAAGGGCCGAGCTTTTTGTTGGTGAGTGCATCATGAAAACTTTGGAAGTTCATATAGGTGCTCGATATCCTGCCAAAGGTTAGAGCATTCTTGTGGAAAGCTGTGAATGGTTATCTTCCGATAGCACGAGGGTTGTTACAGAGGAGAATGTATATTGATGGGGATTGCAAAAGGTGTGGGGCAGTAGTGGAGACAGTTGAACATGCATTGCGCTATTGGGCATGGTGCATCGGATATTGGAAGGCTTCCCCGATTCGTTTGAGCAATGACTTTCTTAATCTGGAGACGTCCATTGCGGACTAGGTTGAACGTCGTGCATCAATCAATCGTGATGAGATGAAATGCATGTTTGAGATGTTGATTTGGATGGTGTGGAAGGCCTGAAATGGACTTTATTTCGAAGATAACCATCTGCAACCTCCGGACTATTTCAAAGTGGCAAATTGCGCTTGGCAGGATTACAAAGCAGCTAAGAGACCGCCCTTTAGCTGTGGGAGAACCATGGCCAGTTCAAGATGGCAACCGGCGGCGGCGGGGTCTTTCAAATTATGGCTTAAAAAATTGGGCTAATATAAAAATACAACCTGTATTATACACATTTTTTCACTTAACTACCTAAACTATTTTTCGTATCAATTTGCAACCTGTAGTTTGCTAAATTATCCATTTACAACCCCGCATCATGTTTTCCGGTGACTATCTACTATTCTACTTACGTGACTTACACACACTATTTTAAAGGTCAAAATTGGTGCGTCAACCTCAGAAGTGCACGTTTCTTGATTTGGGGATGAATTTTCTCACCAAAACGTTGAATAAAATCCAATATCAAAACAAAACACAGCAAAAAATGATGTTTATTTACCTACGTAAATTGAATTTATGGTAAAAGACATTGAGTTAATCACAAATTTGGTGTGGTTATAGGCACCATGGTTGTACTTTTTTCGAGAGACTTGATCCTTCGATATGTGATAGAGTTTTCCAAATAATCCCTAGGCTTCTTAGACGAGTGAACACTCTTGAAGTCGATTTGACAACATTTAACAACCTCCAAACCGAACTTGGACGTACGACAAAGAAGGAGAAGCCGCTATGATTTGTTATGGCATTCAGTTTTATTCAACATTTCGGTGTGAAAATTCATTCCCAAAGTAAGGCGCGCTCGCTTCTAAGGTTGATGTACCAATTTTGTTCTTTGAGCTAGTGTATGCGAGTCACGTGAGTAAATAGTTGCCGGGAAATATGATGTGGAGTTGCAAACGTAAAATTTCGCAAAATACAGGTTGCAAGTTGAAACAAAAAATAATTTAGGTAGTTAAATAAAAAAAGGCGTATAACACATGTTTTTTTATATTAAACCCTAAAATATTACCGTAGGTACTATTTGCAGTAAATTTTATTGCAGAAGTCAATAATAATAGATAAGTTGCATGATATTGCCACGATGATTGAGGTGTGCCATTATGATGGGAGGTAATTATTGGCACCAATTTCATCTTATCACTTACTTTGAATATCATCTAAATCCACACCCAATTGAATTTAGCCTCTTTACTACATATGCCATTATATGCTACCAATAATTCACCCATCTCTCATATCTCTCATCAACTAATGTTCATCATTTTATCTCCATTTTTTAAAATTAATAATTGATTAATGAATAACTTTTTAACATATTTGTTTCAGTCCCCACTCGGATCCTATAGTCCAAATTAATATTTTTAATAAATAGTAAGATAACAATATTTCTGAACCATGTTTTTGCTACTTCTCAAACAGATACTCCTTCCGTTTCGAATAAACTTGCATATTTTCCTAATCGGGGTATCTCATCCCTTTTACACGCTTTCTATTTCAAAAAATAAAACTTTACATCTCTACCCTCACATTAATCACATAATTACAAATCTGTCATCAGATAAAGGTAAAAACAGATTTGACTAAGTCAATATTTATCAAAAAATAACTTTTCTTAATATGTGTGCCGGGAGGTCAGTGCAAGTTCATTCGGGACGGACGAAGTATAAAATGAAGTTACAAAATTTCAACTTTATCTTTTCTCATTGTGCCTACAAATCATTGAGTTGATTAGTTAAATTGGAGCAAAAATCTATAGAGTGGTGTTCTTTACTTTTTTTTAAGTAAAAATTCTTGGTCGGGATAGGGCTAGTGAGAATTGATATCTTGCCACTGTACTAAGTTATGCGATACTTTACTAACTAAGATACAACTAATTCTCATAACTGTTATTGTTTATAATACCAATTGATGGTTGCAATTATTGGAATATTGTTGATTTATAAAAGGAGTATATGTTCACCCTTTAAGTTAATAAATTATTTATATATCAATGAACTATACCACTTTTAATTAATAAATTTTCTTTTGTCCCAAAATTATTAATTTGTTAAGGTTTTATTATAGGAATTTCAGCATGGACATTAATGAAACAATATTTCTGTATATTTTACTTTAAAAAAATAAAGTAAATGAAAAATAGAGAGTTTATAATCCTTAAGTTGGTATTGTTAGATTGAATTAATTATGAATGGGTTTGGTACATTTAACTCGTACAAAGCTTTGAGATAATTTAGAAATAGCATAAGTTGGAGGGGTTTGATGTAATTAAAAAGTTTTGAGGAGAAAATAATAATATGCTATAAGGCTATAACGATGATCTTAGTACGTAGAAGAAAATGATTGGCGGAGGCATGGTATGATGACTATCACATTTCACATCAGAGCGTTTTCCACTCCCCAACGTGGTCCCCACCACAATCTCATCCGTCCGATCCAGCCGTGCATCATCAGATTCCCCTACTAATTATTTATCCACTATTTCCAAAGTCAATGTTTTAATTTTACTTATACAATAATACTATATATTAGGTTTACCATTTTTTAGTTCCATACTAACCTTAATTGATATTTTTCTCCCTCATCACTTATTTTTTGTTATTACGTCCTAAAATATCTCATCTTTCTTTTGGCTTAATAACATATAAATACACGATATTATAATTATTTATTACATCACATTGTTTTAGAATTAACGTATAAATACACAAATTTTTCTTTTCTTCTCAATTTAATACAGGGGAGCTAATTTCAAGTTTCAATTGCTGACGTGGATCCCAAAAATTGAAATTTTGGGACATAACTTATCCTACGTGAATTTTATTTTATTATTTTTTAAAACAATCTGGTGAAAGAAATTATGTGACCTTCAATCCCCTAGTAAAATAAGAATCTCATAAATCATATTTTTTTATCATTTTTAACTGGACAAAGTATTGTATCTCAGTCTTTTTTTAAAATGCAAGACAAGTAAGCTAACTTCTATTTTTTGTTTCTTTCTTTTCTGTTTTCTTTTTTAAATTGTAGGCGCAACATTAGTGAAATTGTATTATCGTGCACTCGATTGCACAAGCACCTATTTCAACTTAATAAAATCGTTAGTCATCCATAACTCGGTTCCATTCAGATTCACGATTGGAGCGCTACGAAGCATATTTAACTTTGAATAACATGCCACAAAGCCGTTGCAGCTACAACATCCATGACGAAAGTCACCAATATTTCAAACACTAGATATGAGAACGAGACAAAGAAGAAGAACAGAAAAGAAGAGAATTTTAGGGACTCCGCATCTCAAAGAAATTCTTTCACGGAGAAGATGAGTTTGCCTCTAAAAAAAGAATGCTTCATGCCCAATCTCCGATGTTAACCTATTAGCAATGTTGTTTCACTAAATTATGGGTTATAAAAAGAAAAAAAAAAAAAAAACTTCTATTTCCACGTCAAAAAAGTTATGACTCAGAATTACGGTTCAAGCTCCACGTCAATCATTAGAGACTGAAATTAATTCCCGTATATTAAAATGAAAAATATATTGAAAGATGGTGTATTTGATAATTAACCTAAAAGATATATATTTCTACGTTATTGAATCTCTTTATTTTCCATTTATTTTCTCTCCACCCCTATCCAACCCTGTTGGCTCCTCACCCTAGAAGATCATGCTAAACAATGTCGATTTCCTTTATTTGAACAATTCTCATGGCAAATTAAACAAGTCTTCTGCCAACATATTCTTAGCAAATACACACACATATATATATATATCCATGACAAATTTTGTAATGTACGAGGCAACACTAATTTATGTTATTTTTGTAATTTGATAAATTGTATGGCTGTATTTACAGTATTTCGTGGCAATAGTTTTGAAACAAACTACTTCATGGTTATTCAGTATTGTCACATTTGTTATAATTGGTGGCAAGTTAGTATCATGACACATATGGCATGATTTGTGGTAATCATCCCACAACGGCAAGAACGACGAATATATCAAAGAGGGTAAAATATTAAAATCAATATATAAAACCAGATATAATTTTAATATATATTTTTTTAGCTCGGTTAGATTAGGATATTGGTGTTAAATTTCATTCTCGAATATGTTTGTAAACATTGTGTTTGTAAATCAATATACATTTTCAATTCTATGCTATTCATATATAGTTTTGCAAATAATGAGCATTAACAACAATAACCACAATTATTAATTCCGTTTTGGATACCATTCTGGATTTGTCAGTGGAATGACAAGTACATGCTTGGTGTATTTCGGTATTTTTAATTTTGGAGTTGTTCGAATTATATAAATATGTAATATTACATTTATTTGAATGTATAAGTTTTAAAGACCTTGTTAAAAAGTTACAAAATACCAAGGAATCTTACAATATAACAAAAGAGATTTCTCTATAATAGAAAATTAGATAGTTTTCCCGCCCTTGTAAAAATAGGGAAGTTTAAATCTTTCGAAATAAAGTTACAAATTTGATTTTTTTACGCAATTTGGTCTATAATTTTTTATAAGTGACAACTTATGATTGAATTATTTTAACAAAAAAAAAAAAAGTTGTTGGATCTTTTCCCTTCTTTTATTCATACCAAATTAATCTTTTCCTCGTGACTTTTAATTTGGCATTTATATTCCATATTTAAAATTAAGTTATATTCAGAAAAAAAAAATGCAATCTTTATGAGTTTGATTATTAAGTAGTAGGTTTGGATCATAAATAAAAATTAAATAATTCTTTTACAAAATACATTTTTTCTATAGATACTTATTAACTAAGATTTTAAAAATAATTATTTAATTTTATATATTTTAAAAAATCTTGATTTTATTTTACAAACAAGTCCTAATATTTAACTTTTCAATAATATTACAACAATTTTAAAATAATAAAAATCAACAATTTTTAATTTTATCTCTCCTCACCTCCCCTCCACCCTCCCTCTCTGTCATAAATATTTTAATTTTTTCAATATCCCAGTGGATAAATAACTTTTTTATTTTTCAATTTATTTTTACTTGTACTGAATAAAAATCAAGCACTTTCTCTTATTATTTAATCTGATGCTAATATTTAACATTTTGATGTCATATATTAATTTTGAAATAAACAATTATTTGTTGGTCGATGATTGTGCTCAGATTCGAATATCAATTGTGGGTTGAATTATTTATATTGGATATTGGATGTGAGTTGTGAATACTAATAAATTAAATATTTTTTTATTAATGGATTAAAATATTATTAGATAATTAAATATTCTTTATCTGACAAAATTAAGTATTCAATTTATTTTTATTTTATTAATTATTTAAAGAGAGGAGAGAGAGAGAGAGAGAGGCCATAGTTGCTTTATTAATGAAAGAAAACAAAACAGAGAGTAAGTCTCCCTAACTCTCTAGTAAAGATTGTAACATGCGACCAACAAAACCGCATCTCTACTGAGCCAAAAAACAAAAATAAGTATGCAAGAACTACCACAAGTTGGTAGGTAGCTGAGAGAGAAATGATGTCATCAAAATAGCAACAAAATGTGGCATTCGTTCATAAGAGATTGGTGTGCAACCCTACAAAAATAGGCAAATCAGAGAAGAAAACAAGGTAACTGAGCGGGGACAATCAAGTCCGTTGATAAACGGGCAAAGCTGTGGGACGTCAAACACATGAATCCACGCCTAAAGGATTAAAATCTCAAATGCTTCGCAAAGCATGATGGACTCAACCCAGAGAGGGAGATAGACCGTTAGCATCGTTAAAATCCACAATTGGCAAAATCTAGTGGAAAAAATCAATAGCAGGGAAAAGAGCACCTACAAAAGCGGTCAAATGCAAACCTTCAACTCCAATCCCATCCACTTCTTCGTTAGTTCGCCGAATCGATTCTTGTACCAAGAAAACGAGGGAGGGAAAGGTAAAGCGAAACTAATACGGATCATCAAAGCAGGATCAACACCATAAAAATACGGATCATCAAATTACTTGAAAACAATGTATACTTTTAATTTATATTTTCAGTGAATGTTATGACTAAATACTCACCATAAATAACAACTAACGAAAATTGTTTTATTTTTTCTATTTTCTGACATATCTCAGTAATTCCATTAATCTTGGCTGACTCGGCCATTTTACACAATTTTGAACATTTTGGGGCGGAATGCTCGAGATTTTGACCGGAATGGAATGAAAGACAACTTATTCCATTTTCTTGACGGAACGAGATAGTTCAATCACATTAGGGTGAATCAAATCGAGATCAATAACTATGGATCTGTAACCAAACTTCGTGCCATATTTTTATATTTGCATCGTAAAAGTATTATTATTATTGTGGATGATGTTATCATTATTATTATTATTATTATTATTAACATTACTACTATGAGTCAATAAACAAACATATTACTGAATATTTCTAAATGACACAACAAGCATGCTTGTTCACGAGTTATTATAAGATGAGTCACTCAAGTTTAAGCTCATTTTGTTTATTACACGGACTCAAAAAATTCGTCATGCTCTCTTATTTCATTTATTAAATACAAACAATGTAAACGAACACTAGTCAAGTCCAAACACAGACAGTTTTATGAAACACTCTTGTTTATTTTATTTTTAAAAAGTTATAATAACTGCAGCTAAAGATGGGTGTGGTCCGGATGGAGAGGGGATGATCCCTTGTTTATTTTTGACATTTTTATTTTCTATTGTTACATTGATTTTTTTCCTTTTTGTTTTTTGTTCTATTTTGTTTTGTTTTCTGTAATTTCCCTTTTTTTTCTTGGTGCCTGCATGGAACCAATTTTACATGTAAGGTGTTTTGCATTAGTGCATTTTAGTTTTAGTTTGTTGTGTTTTATGTGTTTTCTGTAGTCGATCTTTTTTTGAAGCGTTGAATCTCTTCTTGTGTGAGTGATGTTGATTCCTCTGTTTTAGAAGTGGTTTTCAATTATTTGTTAGAAATGTTTTTTGTTTGAGTTTATAGTTGATGGAATGGTAGTTCAAAAAATTCCACTTGAAAAGATCCCTAATCATTTGATCAGCGTGTGAATAGTCTGATTGGCCAAAGTTATTTATGTTTTTCTAAAACGTAAGATAACTTAAATTTTGCGGATTCGTTTTCTTTTTCTTTTTGAGGAAATAATATTTCCTCGTATAGTCATATTGGCCCCATCACAGTTTGATATATTTTCTTACGGTCGCCCTCGTTTCAACCAGATAACGGCCCCCACCGTTTAATCAAACGGCATCGAGGACACATGTCGTCTTCCCATTAGTTACTTGAGACACTGGTTCAATTCTAACCTCACCACAGGTAACACCAAATATAAGAACTCCAAAAAAAACCTTATCTTCTATTCAATAGGCCTCTCATTCCACCTCACAGTCTCTTTCTCTCTCATCTTCTCTACCACCATTGCTCAGATCCAGAGGCTCAATTTACCATTTTAGCCCTCCCATGGCGTACTCGTTTCCGGAGGAAGTTCTCGAGCACGTCTTCTCCTTCCTCAGCTCTGATAAAGACCGGAACGCCGTTTCGCTGGTCTGCAAGTCGTGGTACGAGATTGAGAGATGGTGCCGCCGCCGTATTTTTGTTGGAAACTGCTACTCTGTTTCGCCGGAGATCGTGATCCGTCGGTTCCCCGAGCTGAGGTCGCTGGAGATGAAGGGGAAGCCGCATTTCGCGGACTTCAACCTCGTGCCCGAAGGTTGGGGCGCTTATGTGTACCCGTGGATCGTGGCTATGTCGGAGGCTTATCCGTTTCTCGAGGAGATCAAGCTGAAGCGTATGGTGGTGACGGACGAGAGTTTGGAGCTGATCTCTAAGTCGTTTAAGAACTTCAAAGTTTTGGTCCTCTCATCTTGCGAGGGTTTTACCACGG